>LPNX010582912.1:0-80807 GCA_001517045.1 Pseudotsuga menziesii | reverse complement strand
ATGAGTCCCACCATGTGCAAGTTGCTAATTGCCTATCCATAGAGGTCAAAATTGCCATTATTGACTCATGTAGCGCTTGGGAAAGCCTTAGGAATCAAATGTGCTTTATTCCTGGCCTCCTAGGCACCCTTCTGCTTTTTCTGCTTTATTGCCTACTTTTTCAGTGTTTTAAGGCACATAGGAAAGCAAGACTAGGTGAGGTGAATCAGCTTTGTTGCCTCTTCTTCCTCCACTCTTTCCTCCATGCAAAAGCATGTATGAGCTTCCATTTGACCACTCTTTAGCTTGCCTATGCGCCCTTGCTAATTCGTGGGGTCCTTGATAGATTTGGGATCAGCTTTTTACACCTATGGGGGATTTGCCTATTTTGGGTAAGCCTGCTTTGTGCTAGATTTGGATGCTTCCTTATGCATTCAATTTGCTCATGTATTCTATATATTCAGTAGCCTATGTTATTACAGGGTTGGCTATTGTACACTCAGTTAATATAATTTTGTGTTACAGCTCCATTTTCAGTCTCCATTGTTGATAATTTTGCATGATCAATTGTTAATTGCTGTGGGTGAAATTAATCTACTGCAGGCCTGAATTTCTACAAATGGGTCTGGTTAAAAAGGGGCTATTACAGGACCCAAAAACGTTGGTACATCGACATTGAAATCACTTAAATGATTTCTCCAAGTTCAAGGTTAACGCTTAGTCATTTTAAGAAAACGATTAAGGAAAAACATTTCCCACTAGTTAAAATTTGCAATTTCATGCCTTCATCGGACATAACTCAAACAATTATGTGGATTGTTCAAATAAACCTACCATGAGATATGGTAACATATAAAACTTATGTTTATCGAGCTTAGAACTAGCCAATGTAATGGTCAACAAGAGTTTCAGTCTAGAATCTCATTCATGTTGAATATTTAGCCTTGCAACATCAAACCATTGACAATTCATGATAATCCAATATTAGATTGAAGGGTGTCTTATACAACCATATATTCCACATGAGCAATTAATCTATGAGCTGCCACCTACAACCATTTATATAGGTTAAATAGATCATATTCAGGAGCATAAATTCTTCTACAAATATTTTTATGTAAATACACAATAGAATACTCATTTGGTTAAGAGGGTAACTAGATTCAACATGAAAACTTTCCTCTCACCATAGACATAGTCAATTGAGTCACACTTGAACAGGTCACCCCCGAGCTAAGGCCATGGATCCACAAGCAGGGGTACTCTTAACCAATGAACATAGTGCATTCTTTCCCAGCATTGTCAACACCATAAATGATCAGAAATAGGTGCACTCAAATGTATAGTAGCACCTTTCATAGGAATTACAAGGCTACAACATGTGGAATCTCAACACCTTCCCTCATCACTTACTTTCTTTTCATATTCACTTCCTAGTGAAATGGGATTCCCTTCACTACAATCCCTAAGGATATAACCATTCATTGTCACACTTCACGTTCATGACCAAAGAAGAGATATGTAATTAATCCCTGAGGTACTTCCGTGTTCAATCTATCAAAATTGCAATCTAGCATAGACGAGTCTTCATACCTCATTACAAGACATTTAGTCCTTCTTCCAACAATTATAATCCATTCATAGGAATTTGAAAATATCCAATTTAATTAGATACTACTACTACTACTACTAATAATATCCAAAGTCGATGGTCGAGGAACCTAGTGCCACTTAACGCACACAATAATAACCACATGTCTAGGGGCTTAACACAGTAGGGGTATTTGGAGAAGGATCTCCTATTATTTAAGAAGTTATTATGTGACTCGTTTCTCTTATATATATTGGAGGTGTGCACTTTGTTATATTATGATATCTTATGGCTTTGTATCATAACAAACAATCTTGTAGTATGCTATGAATCCAAAATGCTAAAATAAAACGAGAGAAATCATGCAAACCATGACAGAGAACTTGTTGCTATAATCCATGCATTGAAATTATGGAGAAATTATTAATTGAGCAGAAGAATTTTACTATTGAATAACAATATTAGTTTACAATATTTATTTGACTAGCAAAATTTAAATGCTAGACAAGCTAGCTGGTTGTATTTCCTTAGTGAGTATGGTTTTGAGATCAAAGATATAAAAGGAAAAGAGAATAGGGTTGTTGATGCACTAAGTAGGAGTATGTTCCTGATTCGTATGCCTATTGGTAGTATTATGAATATGATTTGAAGGGAAAGGTAAAAAGGGATCCCATTAATGATTAATTATATTAGCAAATTAGAAAAATATATATAAAAAATATATGAACAAAGATATGAATATTATCAAATGACTAAAGAGGAATAATTAAAGTACAAGGGTAAATTGTACATTCCTAATCCGATATATATGAAGATACTAATAATGGATGAGCTACACAAAAAACACTACTTAGATTGCAATATTTCTCGAATGTCAGCAAATTAAAGATGAGGACCAACATTGTGCATGACTGTTACAACCTTCACCAATTCTTGAATGGAAGTGGGAGGTTGTTTTTAGGGATTTATTATAGGTTTGCTTAAAACTATAAAACATAATGATGAAATCATGGTTGTAGTGGATAAGGTGAAGCAAAGTTCCTCATTTCATTCCCTTAAAACATACTTTTAAAGAAATAAATATTGTGGAGAAATTTATGAAGAAGTGTTTAGACTGCATGGGGTACCTAAAACTATCATTTTAGACATAGATTCAAAATTTACATCTAATTTTTGGAAAGGATAATTTGAAGGGTTAGACACATAGTTAAGTTTCAACACTACTTATAATCCAAAAACATATGGGAAACAAAAAGGCAAAATTATGTCTTGGAAGACATAATTCCCGTGTACGTAATGGATAGATCACCTCAGTGGGAATAATATCTAGACTTAGTAGAATTTGTGTATAATAATAGTTATCAAGCATCTTCAAATATGAATCCATTGAAACTATCTATGGTAGAAGATGTAATACTCCTATCAATTGGGATAACCATATGAATAGGTTTATGTTTGGTCCTATTAAGCTTAGAGAAGTGGAACATGAAGTGAAGAAAGTCATGCAGAATTTAAAGACAGAAAAAAAATTGTGCAGACTTGAAAAGGATACAAAAAGAATTTAAGGTTGGGGAACAGGTAAATATGAAAGTGAAACAAAAAATAAGTTCACCAAAAACTTGGAAGTGTGCTAATATTTCTCCTAGATACCATGGACAATTTTATATCTTAGCTAGAATAAGACTAATGGCCAATCAACTTGCATTCCCAGCTAACATCAAGATCCATAATGTCTTCCATGTTTAATTACTTAAAAGTATGTTCATGACCCGAATCATGTAACTAATTGGGATTTAATTCAGGTGGAACTCGGGGGAGAGTTTCGACTACAAGCCCTATGCATAATAGACAACATAGAAACATTACTATGTTATCCAACTATTACTCATTTAAATGTACACTAGAAACATTTCAAATTAGATGAAGCCACATGGGAAAAGGAGGATTCCATGAGAGATGCCTATCCATTCTATATTAGACATGAAGAGTTATAAAGTGAAGGAACATCGAGGATGGTGTTACTCTAAGGTGAGGGGATGTAATATCCCAAGATATTACCCCTCATAATTAAATGTTATTTTGAATTAGTTTGTTAATTACTTTAATTAATACATTTACATGATAGTGGAAATGATGCACCATGAGACATTATTATAATAATGGCGTGATTATAAATAGATTTTGAACATATTTTAATAAAAGGAATCTAAGACCGACTGGGTAGGGTTGACATAAAAGAACAATGATAGCATGCGAGTGGAAGGTAGTGCGTGTTATAGAAGTCCAAGTGCCAACCACTTGCACCCGGTTTCCATAAATGAATAAGTGGTAGAAACCTATTTCCTACAGTATAGTCGTTACCCAAAAAATTATCTATGCAGTGTCCTCCTATTATTTAGGAGCAAATAGTCCAATTAGAATGATCTTCCTACACATATTGAAAGGGGAATTGGAATTAGTAAAGGGAGAGGGGTAACAATCATCGGGTTAAATGATTAACTATGGTATGCTAAAAAGGGAAGTTGTCAATTAACAATTGTTTAGTGAATGAACGGTGGGTGACTGTGAGTAAGAAAATAGAAACCAAAGAGGAAGCTACTTCCTTTTTATTTGTAGACTAGTTATGTTATTTTTGTAGCAGAGTTTCTATGAGAACTAGTCAAGTTCAACTTGAATGATTACAATGTAACACTCTCTTTGATCATACTAAAGAGCACTAAAATTTTTTGTATGAGAGATGAACTATGAATACCCATGTATTTCAGTTATGTGGATTGTAAAAGATGATATCTTGACAAACATAAACAAGTACACCAAGAATATTTACGTGCAATCTTATGGGAACTGCATGTGTTAGGTAGGGTATGCACGCTTTTATGAGCATTAGATGTGTTAGGTGTGGAAAATATTGAGAGTGTTATATTGTTTAAATAGAACTACAATTATTTGATTTATGTATGGCAATTATACTCAAGAGAAACTGAAAAAATTTCAGTCCTTCTTCTCTTCGGTGGTATCATAATTTGGCTTTGGGGGCATATTTTGAGATAGAAGCTTAAGTGTCTTTAGACAACCTATGTTTGGGTGGTTCATGGAGCTTCCCAAGTCATTTTCTTGGAGAACTTGATTCTATAAATACATAAGCTTACTTTAGTTATTGTTGTTAATTCCTGTTATGAATTTCATACTAAATGATTGAGTTCATTTTGTTGATTTTTCTATATTAAATTTATACTACAATACACATGTTAAACAATAAATGTAGAAAGAAATACTTGTTAACATTTTGGAAATAAAATAATATGTATATATGTGTGTATTCTTTTGTAAAAGACAAATGCTAAAAAAAAATTCTATATCACATCTAATAATGATTATTTTAGCTTAGTTAAGTGTAAGTTACTCAAAGAATATTTATTAGTTACTGAGGTAAATTGTTAGGTCAAAACCCAAATGTCGGCTGTAATACCATTGAAATTTAATAGAGGTATATAAAGGATAAGTTCAAGAGACACAAATATTGGTTCAACATCATATTCTCTTAACCAAGATAAAATGGTCGAATTGTTGAATAGGGTTCAAGAAAAAAAATTATAAATATGAATGCTAATTCATAAGGATGCTAGGGCCTTTAGAAAAGGCATACCCAAAGCTTACAACTAATTCAACACAATTAGTATACCAAGAATCATGAATGTAAAACTAGTTACACATATTATCACTTCTATACCAGTAGCACATGGCTATGGAACCTTGCTATAAGTGATCATCATTTTTAACAAAATAAGAAATGTTATTAATGTTGTGGCCTCATGGTACTTGGAAAAGCCATGGCTTAAGCCTAAAATCCCTTTGTAAACCATCCTTTATCAAAAATTTAGACAGGAAGGTCACCGAAGGAAGCAATTAATTGGTTGGTATTGTAATGAAATAATGAATCCAAGACCATTGTTATGAAATGAACCCCTCGTAAGTAAAGAACCCATGTTGATCTCAATGATTTCTAAATTGTTTGTATGCTAAAGCATATTCCAACCTCCATTAAAAGGTGAAAGTAACAAAGGGAAATAATAAACCAAGCATTGGATTATAATGAGTTGACAATTAATGCATTTCGTAGGAAGCAGAGTTGTTATCCAAATCGTGGCTACTATCACGAAGGTCATCTGTATTTGTTGATTATATATACCATGCCACAATTGGAATGTTGAAAAACAACTGTTATCTCCTAAATAAATTATTTTTCAATAGGTCAAACTTAGACAATTTATTTTTGCATAGTGATGAAGATTTCAGGGCATATTATGAAATATGTTTGGGTGATTAACAAAATTGGAATGCCTTGTGTTCTGTTTTTTCAAAAATTTTAAAAGTTAATATTTCGGTGGCTTAGGAGAAATTTTTGATAGTTCATTAGCCACTGAAAATCCCATCTTTCAGCAGCTAACAATTTGGACTCAGAACTACGTTAACCACTGAAATCCTGTTGGCTCCATTTTTAATAAACTTTTGAAAAAGGATCTTTCGGTGGCTTAGGCAAACTTTTCAACAGTTCATTAGCCACCGAAAAGCCCAGCTTTTGGCAGCTAAAAAAACGGAGCCAAGAATACCTAAACCACCTAAAGATCCAAAAAGATAAACGGTTAGTGCCACCATCAATATCAACCACCGTCAGCATGAAGAGCGCCTCTGACAAGCTCTTAGCCACCGAAAAGGCTGAAACTGCAGAAGAAATTATGAGTTAGCAAAGAAGTGGTCGTTATTCAACCAAATTGACTGTTGAAAGACCTAAAGCCCTATTGGCCCTCCATATGTCCCGTGACTGCAATATAACCACCACAAGACATCAAGTTCCAGTTAATATGATTACTGCACTAGCCATCTAGAGGTTCCCACCAGAGTTTACGGTTACCCTGCTTAAGTACCAATCACTGCTCAGCCCCTCAAAATCAGCACCCTCTCCTCAGTATATTCCCCATTGTCCTGCATGCATCCTCACTGATCTAAGCCCTCCCTGAAACCAGAACAGCCATATCCTTCCCTAGGGTTCGAATTTTGATTTTGCAGGTACAAGAAGAGCAGTCCAGAGATGAAGAAAGGAGGAGGACCTGCCTTCAAATAGGAATTAGGTGACATTAGATATCTTGAGTCACATCTAGAAGCATACCAATTCTTCAAAGATGCAGGCTATTACAGGTTCTGTGAGAAAATCCAGGGATCCCACCAGCAAGTGGCAGAAGCCTTTGCTCTTTCTTTTGATGGCTCTAAGGCATTGATAGGAAGAGAAGAGTTCCAAGTTGATAAGGCCCTAATAGCAGAAGTAGCAGAACTCCCAAGGACTAGGGAGAAATGGTTCAAAACCACCATTACAAAGGATGTGGAATTCAGGTCTTACTTAAAGCCTGAACATAAGAATGTAGTATGGAAGAAAAGGATCCCTTCAACCTGGCTTGAGGAGAAGTGGTAGCAGTTGTTGAAAGCAATCTTGGTTTATATAACCTATGAAGGAAGGTATAATAGGGTGATGATATACCACTTTAAATTGATGAACCATTTTACAGGAAGGATCCATTTAAACCTGCCTTTCTACCTCCACAAGATCCTAACCAAGATATCCCATCAGGCCAAAGGCCATCCCACCAAAATTGCAGGCAGGTTATCCCACCATGGTCTGATAAAGCTCATTGTCCAAGAACTGCTGCAGAGAAGAAACATTGCATGGGCATACTTATTATTTTGGAATGAGTTTGAAATAGGCTTACAACCAGAAAAAAAAGGAAAGTCCCCTTCGAAGAAGTCCATCAATCCCAGGAGTAGCAAGAGGAAGAGGAGGGCCATCTCACCAGTGACAGTGGATCAACCCTCTCCAAATACTAAGACCAACAAAACCAAGAGAAATATGGATTTCAGTAGGAAGGTAGAGGAAGTTTCAGCTCTAGACAGAAACATACTCAACTTTACTTACTAAGATTCTGAGGATCAAGAGGAACAGGAAGATAACCTAGCAGAACAGTCTCAAGAAATTCTAGAGGAGTTTCCATCACCCAAACCAAAAGAAGACCAGGGTGAATCAGTGGTAGGACCTTCCTTCAACAAACCTAGGTCATAGAGAATCAACTAGCTAATAGGGAAAGTACATGATTTAGAAGTCTTAGACAGAGAGATCAAGAGATATAATGCAATATTAACCAAGAAAAATATTGAGTTGCATAATTCTCTGCTAGAAATGAGAGGGATGTATATCCTACTAAAAAGAAGAAATATAATATTAATGAAGGACAACTCCAGGCTCTACAGGATAGTTAGAATTTCAAGGTTGCAGAAGAAGGATCCAAACCCTAAAACATACCTTGCACTAGAAACCCTAGCAGAGGCAACAATTATCCTTCAGGACCTGGAGGTAGATCACGATGTTGCTGATATTCCAAATCTTATGCAGGTTGAAGAAGCACCAGAATTTTAGGAGTAAAGTTGTAAAAATTTGATTAAAGACTAATTAAATTTTGTAGAAAATAGAGCTTTCAATGGCTTAGGTGAACGCAACAACTATTCATTAGCCACCGAAAGCAGAGCTTTCAGCAGCTTACACACCCAGAATTCTGTTAGCTTAACCACCGAAAGCACAAAAGGGTGTAGAAAAACATGCTTACACACAAAACCAGTTTTGATCGATCCAGACACCTTATGGATGAGTTATGAAGTTGAAGATTAGTTAATTACACCAGTAGGTTGGTTCTGTTCCAGTTTTTGAAGGTGCCTGCGAGGTGAAAAGGGTGAGAAACCCTATCTAGTTTTGACAAACAATGACTTATCTGTCAGATAACAGGGCCTAGTTCTGCTTCAGTTATCATTGCAGTTGTTAAAGAGTTCAAGGAGTGAACAAGTATTAGAGTGAGATAGAGTAGCACTTAAATTAGGGGTTTTGACCTAATTTTGCAAAAACAGTTATGCTATCTATTTTTAGTAAATCAGATCCAACTTTTCAGGATCTGAATTAAATTTTGTAAAGGCTATAAAGCCTAAGAATTATGTTGAAGCAAGGGTTCGAATTCAGAGACTTTTAGACCCTTATTGTTATAAATCTTCTCATGTTCTTCATCATTTAATATAATCTCTTTTTCCATTATATGTTCAGGTTCCATCTCTTTTCTGTTCTATACTTGTGCTTGAATGTCTGATTCAAGTTTATTCTTTTTATCTAATGCCAGATAGTTGTCATCCTATCTATGTATTGATGAGTTGAATTACAAGTATTTTTCCTTGTTATGATTATCCATTTATATGTGATTGCTTTATATATGAATATTCCATCATAGTAAGTTCTCCATTTATTCACCTTATTATCAACCCTCTAAACATTGGTGGTTAGAAGCCTTATCTTTTGATTGAGTTTTATGCATGTCTTGAGTGTGTGAGGTCCTTTAGGTCATCTGACTTGATCCATTTTGAAAACCATTAAAAACATTGAATTTACCAGGAATCCTTGAGTTGCAACCTAGAGGAGTTTCCTGGAGAGCTAACAAATTGGCGCCGTTGCCAGGGAGAGGAGACTAAAGCTCAACTTCCTTGGGAGACGACATAGATCCTACTTTGATGATAGACAAAGTCTGGGCACTATTCTGGTTTTAATCATTTATCTAGCAACTCCATTGGAATAAGGTGGCTTCAAGAAGACCAAGTACCAGAGAAAACCCTTAAGGGTCACCGGTAATACCTGTTTCAGATCCAGAAGAGATTTTAAGAAGAGCTAGGGATTCACTAAGACAGACCTCCAGAGATATAAGAGGAGATACATCAGGTATTTTAAGAGGTATTTCTGCTGTTATATCAAATAGACCTCCATTTCAATATTCTTCTGCTGAAACATATAATTCTCAGGAATTTATAGTTGAATCAGAAAATTTTAGGGTTGGGGAATCTTCAAGCGCTTCTGCTTGTGTAGATCTAATCCCTCGCGATTCCACTGAGATAAATCCAATCCGAATACTCTCTCAGCTACCACCCGCATCAATAGTATCTCCTTCTGCCCTTTCCATACCCACATCAAATATGGCTACCCCTTTGACCAAAATGGAAAGAATCCTTATTGCTAGATATGATCCTCTTAATTTTCCTAATCCCCTCTTTGCTATGCCTACTGGAGATTACCTCAAATACATGCCTAAGTTTACTGGAGAGGGATATTTCATAGCTGAAGAACACTTAGAGGCATTCTACAGTTATGTTGAGAACATAAACATTGAACAAGAGGATGTGTGGACTAGGGTTTTTGTGCAAAGTCTAGATGGTCAGGCTAGGAAATGGTTCAAAGAGTTTCCTGCTGGATCAATAGTAGGCATTGAAGCCCTAGATGACATATTTTTGACGCATTGGGGAGAGAGAAGAGACCACCTTTACTATATCACTAAATTTAGCAATCTAAAGAGAGAGAATGGTGAGTCTGTTTCTAACTTCACCAAAATATTTAACAAGATGTTCGGCAAGATCCCTGCTGAGATCAAGCCAACTGACACTTCAGCCAAAATCACCTATGCCAATGGATTTGATTCAGAATTCTATCTTCTTCTCAGAGAAAGAAGATCAACTTCTCTGTCACTCATGCAAGATGCTGCTCTTGAAGTTGAGTCCAATATCATTGCATCTCAAAAGGTTAAAGGAAAAATCGACAGGAAGAAGCAACCCTCAAATCCTCTAGGGGCTTCTTCATCAAAGAATAAAATGGAGAAAATGGCCAAAATGTTAGATAGTATGACAACTAAAATATCTAGACTTAAATACCGAGGGAAAATACTTGTGAGGGGTAAAGGGCCAAATGATTTTTCTAATAGAAACCCTAATTTTGTCCCTTACAAAAGAAACAACCCACCAGCTTAGATCCTTCAAAGGGATAGGAATCAAGCTGAGGATCAAAGAATCAGAGCTCCTTTTCAAAATTCTATGTTAGAAGAAGAACAAGAGTTTGCTCAGGAAGAAGGGGAGACAGAAGACAATATCAACTGTATGGAAGATGAAGTAGATCTCTCTTTCTTGACACAAGCAAACTATGAGGAAGCCCTCATGAATGAGCAGATCATGGAAGAATATTTATATCAGGTAGATGATCAGGAACGTTATAATTTGAGATCTAGAATTGTTGCTCCTATGAAGAAGGGTCCTGCCCCTACAAAGCAACCTGCTTCTCCTGCTAAAAATATTGTTGCTCCTGTAAAGAAGATGACTGTTCCTCCAAAACAACATCAAAGTCCATTACAACCATCAACCCATGATCCTATTCAGCTCAAAGCCACACCACAATAGGTAAGAACTTTTGACATATTATCCTATTCTTTCAATCTTGAGTTAGAAATTTAGAAGTTAAAAATCCATTTTCCCTTGATAGAGTTGATGAAGAATGATTCCTTCAAGTCATCCATACTGAAATCTCTTCAACCAAGAACACCCATAGATGCTGACTTTGTGAACTTGCAAGATGATAAGCCCACAATAATCCTAGGTCCTATGATTGAAGAGCTGGATGAGTCTTTCCCACCTTTCTACATATCGTTGAACATCCATGATAAAATCCTTCACAACTATTTGCTAGACTTAGGAGCTTCCCATAACCTAATGCCAAAAGCAGTGATGGATGAGTTTGGCCTCAGCATTACAAAACCCTACCATGATCTGTTTTCATTTGAATCCAGGAAGGTCAAATACGTGGGTCTCATCAAAGACCTTGTCATAAAACTCTCCCAGCTTCCTTCAAAAAGTATAGTGATGGACATAGTAGTGGCTGACATCCCACCTAAGTTTGGCCTCCTTTTGTGTCGCTCATGGAATAAAAGGCTAGGTGGTACCCTTCAGATGGACCTTACATATGATACAATCCCAATGTTTGGAGGGGAGAACAAGAGACTCTACATGGATAACCAGTTCACCTACATCATCCGTAATGCCAAGAACTCTATATACCATCCAATATATGTAGTAGACACAGAATTTGGGGCATGCATCCTGCAGATAGATGATTCCCATCCAACATCCATGCAGCTCACAAAGCCTACTTATTAGCCACCTGAGGAAGTAACCACCTCTTTCTAGAGCATGTTTTTTGATGGGGCCAGTACTCAAGCCTCAATAGGTGTAGGTGTAGTTTTGATTTCTCCATCAAAAGAGACTATCCATTTGTCTTATAAACTTGATTTCAACACTACTAACAATATAGGAGAATATGAAGCATTGCTGTTAGGAGTGAAGGCTACCAAGGAAATGGGGATCATGTGCCTGAATATATTTGGATATGTAGATCTTATCATACAACAGGTCAACAACACTTTTCAAGAAAATAATGTCAAACTGAAGGCTTATAGAGATGAGGTATGGAAACTTAGGGACTCTTTCATGTTTTTTGACCTCTCATACATACCTAGAGCTATGAACCATCTAGCTGATGCCCTTGCTATCTCTGCAAGTATGTTGTTCCCCCTTTTCCTCCTAAGCTAAGCTATGATATCCAAGTCAAGTACAGGCCATCCCTACCTGATAATGTGAAATTTTGGAAGGTCTTTGAGAATGATGATGAGCTTAGTAAATTTCTCCAGGTAGTAGATGAATTTTCTGATATGCATATTGATCAAGAAAACCTAAATTTGGAAGAATCCCAGAAGCTCAAGTTAAAAGATAAAGTAGGTAATCAAAACATTGTTCAGTTGCCCAACAATTATATACCTCGGGGTCTAGTACCCCTGGAAGAGCTATTTGATCATAATGATGTCCACTGTAAACCTTCCAAAAAGGAGAAAGATCCTGCTGTCCAAGACCAAAACATAGGTAGCCAGAGTCATCCAAAATCCATAAATCCATCCACTGAGTTGACTGCTGATCAGAGGTCAAAATTTTGTAGTATGATGAAAGAGTTTGATGATATATTTGCCTAGGAATACAGTGACCTGAAAACCTATGACACTAATATCATCCAACACAGGATTCCCCTAGAGAAGGACACCATCCCTTTCAAACAGAAGCTGAGATCCATCAGTCCTCTCCTACTACCTGTGATTGAGAAAGAAATACAAAAGATCCTTAAAGACAAAATCATAATCCCCCTCAGGTATTCTAAATGGGTTGCAAATTTAGTGGTGGTAAGGAAAAAGAACGGGGATATCAGATTATGTGTGGATTTTAGAAACCTGAACAAGTGCTCCAAGAAAGACAACTATCCATTACCCAAGATGGAACATCTGTTGCAGAGAGTCTCAGGGGCTAGTGTCATGTCATTCCCAGATGGTTTCTCTAGATACAACCAAGTTGTTTTGCACCCTGATGACCAAGAAAAAACTACGTTTACCACTCCCTGGGGCACCTTCATGTATGCCAAAATGTCATTTGGGCTAATGAATGCTGGGGCCACATTCCAGAGGGCCATGGACATAACTTTTGTGGGGTTGAAAGACAAATCTGTTCTCATATATCATGATGAACTCACTGTTTACTCCAACAGTTATGAAGAAAATTTGCAACACTTGAGGAGGGTGTTTCTGAAATGTAGGAAATTTGGGATATCTCTGAACCTGAAGAAGTCTCAATTTGCACTCAGTGAGGGAAAACTCCTAGGTCACATAGTTTCAGCTGAAGGTGTGAATATTGATCCTGTTCAAGTTGAAGCAATCCAGAAGTTGTCCATACCTAGTTCAAAAAGGGATATTTAGTCATTTCCAGGTAAGATAAATTTTTCCAGGAGGTTTATCCCAAAATTTTCTGAGTTGGTAAAGCACATAACCTCTATGTTGAGGAAGGAAGTTGAAATCAAATGGATAGAGCAAGCAAGAAGATCTTTTGAAGACATCAAGAAGGCTATCATGGAAGCTCCCACTATGATTAGTCTAGACTACACCAAGGGTTTCTACATTTTCTCCTTTGCATCCTATGAGACAGTGGCATCAATTATGTTACAGAAAGATAATGAAGGCCTTGATCATCCCATTTCCTTTTTTCGCAAAACATTGAGGGATGCTGAATTGAAGTATGATCCTGTTGAGAAGAAGAACTATGCTCTCATCAAGTCACTAAAAGCCTTTAGAATCTACATTTTACACGCAAAGGCCCTTGCTTATGTCCCTTCAGCTGCTGTGAAGGAGGTTTTGACACAGCCTGATATTGATGGAAAGAGGGCCAAGTGGGTGGCAAAGCTGATTGTGTTTGACATAGAAGTAAATCCCACCAAGCTGGTGAAAGGACTAGGCTTAGCTAAGGTTATGGAAGAAGAAAATTATGAGCTACTCGACATGAATCTCATTGGCATAAGCTCAATCAACTTGCAGACAGAAGCAACAGAAATAGTTGGGGAGCAGCATGACAGTCAACAAGTAGCTGACAAATTGTCCTCATGTGAGTGGTAATAAGGTATTCTTCATTTCTTACAAAGTTTCAGGCAAGACAAGGGAAAGCATGGTAAGTTTGACTCTCTATGGATAGGCCATTTTTGTGATAGCTCAGGTGCAATAGAACAACACTTTCAAACTGCAAAATCTGGAAGGAGAGGAGGTGTTTGATGGCCCAGTAAATCGGCGATTTCTAAAACTCTATTTCATCTAAGGCTTTAAGGCCTTGTTATTGTAAAATATTATTTAGTTGTTGTTTTTTGTTTTTTACAAAATAAACTCCATGCCCAATGGAACATTAGAAGATAGGTTTAGTTCTTATTTTTCAGGAAAGACATTTTGGTATGGGGTTCTTGGGACCTCACAGGGAGGTTCCCATACCCGAGTAGGAGCCAGATGTTATCTCCTAAATAAATTAGTTTTCAATAGGTCAAACTCAGACAATTTATTTTTGCATAGTGATGAATATTTCAGGGCATATTATGAAATATGTTTCGTTGATTAACAAAATTGGAATGCCTTATGTTCTGTTTCTTTAAAAAAATTAGAAGTTAAGCTTTTGGTGGCTTAGTCGAACTTTTCAACAGTTCATTAGCCACCGAAAATCCCAACTTTCAGTAGCTAACAATTTGGACTCAGGACTACGTTAACCACCGAAATCCTGTTGACTTTGTTTTTAATAAAATTTTGAAAAAGGATCTTTCGGTGGCTTAGGTGAAATTTTCAACAGTTCATTAGCCACTGAAAAGCCCAACTTTCGGCAGCTAAAAACCGGAGCCAAGACTACCTAAACCACAGAAAGCTCCAAAAAGGAAAATGGTTAGTGCCATCATCAATATCAACCATCGTCAGCATGAAGAGTGCCTCTGACAAGCTCTTAGACACTGAAAAGACTGAAACTGCAGAAGAAATCATGAGTTTGCAGAGAAGTGGCCGTTATGAAACCGAATTGACTGTTGAAAGACCTAAAACCCTCGTATCCCTCCATCTATCCCGTGACTGGAACATAACCACCACAAGACATCAAGTTCCAGTTAAGATGATTACTGCACTAGCCATCTCGAGGTTCCCACTAGAGTTTACAGTTACCTTGCTCAAGTACCAATCACTGCTCAACCCCTCAAAATCAACACCCTCTCCTTAGTCTATTCCCCATTGGCCTACATGCATCCTCACTGATCTAAGCTCTCCCTGAAACCAACACATCCATCTTCTTCCCTAGGGTTCAGATTTTGATTTTGCAGGTACAAGAAGAGCAGTCCAGAGATGAAGAAAGGAGGAGGACCTGCCCTCAGACAGGAATTAGGTGACATTAGATATCTTGAGTCACATCCAGAAGTATGCCAATTATTCAAAGATGCAGGTTGTTACAAGTTCTGTGAGAAAATCCAGGGATCCCACGAACAAGTGGCAGAAGCCTTTGCTCTTTCTTTTGATGGCTCTAAGGCATTGATAGGCAGAGAAGAGTTCCAAGTTGATGAGGCCCTAATAGCAGAAGTAGTAGAACTCCCAAGGACTAGGGAGAAATGGTTCAAAACCACCATTATGAAGTATGTGAAATTTAGGTCTTACTTAAATCCTGAACATAAGAATGTAGTATGGAAGAAAAGCATCCCTTCAACCTGGCTTGAGGAGAAGTGGCAGCAGTTGTTGAAAGCAATCCTGGTTTATATAACCTCTGAAGGAAGGTATAACAGGGTGATGATATACCACTTTAAATTGATGAACCATTTTATAGGTAGGAGCCCTTTAAACCTGCCTTTCTACCTCCACAAGAGCCTGACCAAGATGGCCCATCAGGTCAAAGTACAGCCCACCAAAATTGTAGGCAGGCTATCCCACCATGGCTTGATAAAGCTCATTGTCCAAGAATTGCTGCAGAGAAGAAACATTGCACGGACATACTTCTTATTTTGGAATGAGTTTGAAACGAGCTTACAACCAGAAGACAAAGAAAAGTCCCCTTCAAAGAAGTCCATCACTCCCAGGAGTGGTAAGAGGAAGAGGAGGTCCATCTCACCAGTGATAGTGGATCATCCCTCTCCATCTACTAAGGTCAACAAAACCAAGAGAAATTTGGATTTCAGTAGGAAGGTATAGGAAGTTTTAGCTCTAGACAGAAACATACTCAACTTGCCTTACTCAAATTCTGAGGATCAAGAGGAACAAGAAGATAACCTAGCAGAACAGTCTCAAGAAAGGCTGGAGGAGTTTCCATCACCCACACCAAAAGAAGACTAGGGTGAATCAGTGGCAGGAACTTCCTCTAGCAAACCTAGGTCCCAGAGAATCAATCAGCTAATAGGGCAAGTACATGAACTAGAATTCTTAGACAGAGAGATCAAAAGAAATAATGCAATATTAACCAAGAAAAATACTCAGTTGCATAATTCTCTGCTTGAAATGAGAGGGATGTATATCCTGCTGAAAAGAAGAAATCTAAGATTAATGAAGGACAAATCCAGGCTCTACAGGATGGTTAGAATGTCAAGGTTGCAGAAGAAGGATCCAAACCCTAAAACACACCTTGCATTGGAAACCCTAGCAGAGGCAACAATTAGCCTTCAGGACCTGGAGGTAGCTCATGATGTTGCTGATATTCCAAATATTATGCAGGTTGAAGAAGTACCAGAAGGTCATGAGTAAAGTTGTAAAAAGTTGATTAAAGACTAATTAAATTTTGTGGAAAACAAATCTTTTGGTGGCTTAGGAAAACGCAACAACTGTTCATTAGCCACCGAAAGTAGAGCTTTCAGCAGCTTACAGACCTAGAATTCTATTAGCTTAACCACCAAAAGCACAAAAGGGTGCAGAAAGACACGCTTACACACAGAACCAATTTTGATCGATCCAGACACCTCAGGGATGAGTTATGAAGTTGAAGATTAGTTAATTACATGAGTAGGTTGGTTCTATTCCAGTTTTTGAAGGTGCTAGCGAGGTGAAAATGGTCACAAACCCTAACTAATTTTAACAAACCATGACTTATCTGTCAAATAACAGGGCCTAGTTCTACTTTAGTGATCACTGCATTTGTTAAAGAGTTCAAGGAGTGAACAAGTATTAGAGTTAGATAGACTAGCACTTAAATTAGGGTTTTTGACCTAATTTTGCAAAAACAATTATGTTGTCTATTTTTAGTAAATCAGATCCAACTTTTTAGGATCTAAAATAAATTTTGTAAAGGCTATAAAGCCTAATACTTATGTTGAAGCAAGGGTTCGACTTTAGAGAATTTTAGGCCCTTATTGTTATCAAGCTTCTCATGTTATTCATCATTTAATATAAGCTCTTTTGTCATTATATGTTCAGGTTCCATCTCTTTTCTGTTCTGTACTTGTGCTTGAATGTTTGATTCAAGTTTATTCTTTTTATCTAATGCCAGAAAGCTGTCATCCTATATATGTGTTGATGAGTTGAATTACAAGTATTTTTGTTATACCTAAATCATGTCACCACCATGTGATAAGACCTTTAACTTCCATGTTTGCCCTTAATCCCAACACTTGGAGTGGAAACCTACTTTGTTTGTCAATTGTACATGAAAAAACTCAGCACTGCACTTTCCTTGTGTCCCATGAGAGGTACCTTGCTCCCACCGCCTGTATCCTATTTTCCATAAGCGGTGCCACTTCCTATGGTCTTTGGTCCATTAACATTTCTCATCTAAACCGCTCTATCATAAGAGAAGAAAAGAGGTACCCTGGGTAAAATGGGAAAATGAGAATTTTCTCAAGGATTCTAGATCATGAGCCTCGTGTCCTCCCTTATCCCTATCACTATGGGTCAGTTGAGCTCGAGATCCCCCATCACAGGATCTTGGATCCACCTCATCCACAAATCTCTCAACTATCCCTATCCATTGAGCCTTATAAATACAAGCTCATGTCCATAGTTGAGGGGATAACTATAGAGGTATTGTTATGGTGTTGGATTGACTACCTAGTACAAGTCATTGGAGAGCAGAGAGAGCAAAGTTGGAGCTTATGGGGATGAAGTGTTTGTTTCATGGAGATGTCTGTCAACACTAAGGCAATGGTTGTAAGCTTCTCCATACATCTTTAATGCAAAGCTGATTTTCGTGCCACATTACTATTGTTTTGATTTCACATGTACATGTTGTTAGATTCCTTAGTCACTAACATGGATAAGTAGATGATGTTCTGGTATCTGTGATGTGTTTGCATGTTTGATCTATTTGCAGGTACACAGGTTCACTATTGAAGTAGCATTCTAGGTGTCTACGACATCCAGGGAAGGTCTTCATCCTTTGTCGTTCACTCATTTGTTCTGGTTCTAAATCATTCAGACCAGAGGAACAACTTCTGTCTGTAGAAGGTGAAATATTCCTAGTTACAAATCACGGTTGGGAGGGGCCATGAATTGTATATTATACAGTTACTTTGATTGTTATATTTCCTCTGCATTCAAAGAGAGTTTGTGTTTCTTGCATTAGATTTTACATTCTTTTCTTTTCTTGAAACCTCTTGCTCTTTTCTGAAGATATTATTCATTGGAATTGGAAATATACATTTCCTTTTCATGAGTAGGTTTTGGTTTGTTTTGGGCTTGGAATGCATGAGTGATCCATGTTGTTTTGAGTCTTTCTTTGCTTGGGGTGATTCTTGTTTCCTTTTGCATGCTGATTTTTTCAGTGCTTGATAGGAGATATTGGCTCTTCATTTCCTTGTCTGTTTCAAAGAGAAGTTTTAGTTTTCTCTCTCTTTTGCTTTATTCGCAAGTTTTTTGACTGATTTTCTTCTTGTTTTGTGCATGATTGTTTGAAATTCTAGATCTTACTTTCATTAAGAAGAAATATTTGTTTTCAGCTTTGCGTGCATTAGAGTTAGTTTTGTTTGGAAATGTTAGCGAAATCATCTTTCCATTAAGTTTTTATGCATCTTTTTCAAGCATGAAAAGATAGGAAACATTTTTGGTTTATTTATGTTTGATGTCCTCTAGATCTCTTTTTTATTTGCCTTGAAAATTGTTGGGGTGCATTGATATTTCCCTTTTCGTTTGAAAAGATAGAATTGCATTTGCATTTGGGTGTGCATTTTTTGGAAGAAAAGTAAACCTCTCTCCCTCTTTTAGGTAAAATTTCATTGAAGAGGAAAACTTGCATTATCATATATATCAGTGTGCATCTTCTTTAAATTCAAGTTTTCACTCCATGGTTCCACCTAAACGCACAAGATAAAATTAATGGTAGTATTAGGTTAAAACTTTTAGCAATTTGAGTGATAAGTTAGTGACGTGTTCGGTCGTCGTAAAACGTAGGAGCTGTCGCTACTTTGTTCGCATTACATCTTGGGACTCGCGTGGTTCTTCCACATACCGTCGATATATTGAATGGCCTTTCACGTACCCTTGAGGTATATAGAAAGGTACTTCACATACTCGATTGTATATAGGAAGGCCCCTTGTGAACGGTTATGCATTATACAACACTAATAACGATTTGAACTCCCACGTACATTGCGTATATCAGGAGACCCTTTTAGGAATCCTCAGACCACATGAGTTAAACTTTTGGCCTTCTTGGATTTACGAGAAAAGCTTGTAAAGTATTGATAATCCTGTGAGATTCCTGACTCTTACCCACTCCTTTCACATGTTTGCTTGTTGCTTTTAGTTTGAGTAGTACCTGCTTGTGCATGGTAGTTAGGAGGTTTTTAGAGAGTTTAGAGATGGCATCCCCATCTAGGACTACCACTCAAGAGGTCTGTAATACCCTGGTTTTAATCCCCGCTTGCATTAAAATAAATAGGATACATATGTTGTAAATAATCTTGGTGCGGAGCTCAAGGCCAAGGCCCCACCATGGATTTGGTCATGTTGTGTTTTTGATTAGGAATGGTCACTAATGGTATATCGGGACATGCAACATATATTTAATTATGGCATCATGTAAACACGCTTTTTAATTAAACAACTCAACCAACTACGTTCGCAGCAACTAAATTGAGAAATGGCATGATTCCAAAGGATAAGGAAAAAGGGGGGGGTTGTGGAACTTTGAGTCATGAGGAAAAAGTCTATGTGTCGCCACCTCCCTTGGTTAATTTTCCGTTTGTTAGATGAGGCAGCGATTGGCTGGCAAGCAGACCACTACCATGCCACACTTGCTCTCCTCTCCATGATGTGGGAACCATTTCTTCCCCACTCCCTCGGATCTTGGCCATTCGTCTTCCTCATGCAGGACGGGGAATAAAACATTTTACCAACCGTTGTGTGGGGGTTCGCCCTCTCTCTCTTGTGCTGATTGCCGGTCTGTAATTCGTTTCTTCCATCCACACAGAGAACCGACGTTTGCCTCGACACATTGGACTGTGTACTGTTTTCGTTCACCATTCGGATCGCAGTGAAAATTATTGGGATTTATTTTCCACGAATTGATGGGATTGGGGGTGATTCTTCCTGTGAATCCGCGTTGAACTGTGTATGTTGGATGTGACTTTTGATCATTTTTTGATCTGTGTAAGTTTCCCAGCGATAGTATTGAAGGTTGGATAGCTGTGGGTTCATCGGATTGGTCCCTGGACTATTTTTGGGTTGGTGAATGATGGCTTGAGATGCTTGACAAACCTGGTGGAATGAGAACCACACAGACAGAGCTATTGAGCTGGATTTCTTCTCCACAACCCCTGAAGAGCATTGGAGGGAAGATCTAGTTCTGAGGGACTGCATTGCAGAGAAGGGGCTGAATTCCTTGTGTTGGGTGTGTGTGGGTGTTCTAGAATCCAGGCTGGTTCTGGTGTTGGTGTCCGTAGCTCTTCAGTGAGCTCACCAGCTTAGCCTTAGCCTTTCCCAGCTCCTGTTCGCCTGATAAACCCAATTGTGTTGGCTTGGCTGAACTGTGTACCCTTGTTGTGTTGTTATTCCTTGCTATGTGTAAGCCTGTTAGTTCCTTGTTCCTTGGGGAGTCATGCCCGACTCGGGGGTGGCAGCATTGCTGAAAGATCTAGGAGCGTGCTAGCCTATGGTTGGGTGGAACGTTGCAGCGACATAGCTGGTTGTGGAACGATTTCTTTATAAAGATAAGTAATCTTCTCTATTTTACTTTTGCAATCCTATTTACTGTTAATGATCATGATGAACATGTTGAATGCTTGTATGAATGTATGTTACTTCCGCTGTGTATGATAAATAATCCTGTATGCATGTTTTAGTTCAAGCATTTTATTTCAGCATGTCAGCAATTTTTATGAATGCACATGTTCATGGGGATAGATGCCCAAATGTTTTGGTGTGAAGTAGCGTCCTCTTTGCCGGTCGGAGGGTCGGGGACGTTACAGTGTGGTATCAGAGCCAGGTTGCAACATGGGCCTGAATGGACCACAGGGATGCAGTGATAGAGGCAGGATTTGTTTCTTCCCAGCAGAAATCAGTGAATGACTGGAAATTCAAATTTCAAAAATTATCTAAGCGCCTGAATAGTCGGAGCATCGAAGCACTAAAGAGGAACAGACTTCCGATGTATCAGAAGAGTTTAGCGGTTTCCCGTCCACCATTGCGGCTGACGAAAGGAATAAACCGCCGATGCAACAGTGGATTCGATTGCCGACGGAGGGAAACTTCAAGAAAATTGTCTAAGTGTTTGAACAGTCATCGGAACACTTAGTGGTTCGGACTTTCGATGTAGCGGAAGGGCCAGTGGAAAAGACTTCCACTGTAGCAGAAGGGTTAGGCGGAAGCGCGCCCAATGGAGTAGTTTGAAGGAAAAATCGCGGGAAATTTTCTAAGTGTTCGGCGTCCATCGGAAGTAGGAAACTGTTCGAGCGTCCACCATTGCGGATGGCAAAGCAACTACGTGTCTGACGGGTAAGTTCTCCGATCGCCGACGCCATGAAGAAGTTTGAAAATTTGGCTAAGTGTTGAAATCGTCGGTTATAGAAAAGGAAATAGTTGTTCGTCCATCTGCCGTTGCGGAAGTCAAAGTCACTAGACTTCCGACGAGAAAGGACTTTCGACGCTGGTGAAAATAAGTTCACCGATCAAAAGAAAATAGAGGTTGGATGTTCCGCCGTTGCCGAAGGTAAAGGCACTAGCCTGCCGATGAGAAGAGTCTGCCGATGCCGATCAGTTTGGGCTGCCGATCCGAAGAAAATAAGAAGATCATGTTCCACCATTGCGGTTGCGGAAAGGAATAAGTCGCTGACAGAAAGAAGAGATGAAGCTGATCAAGCAACGAAGAGGGGAAAATTTTCAATTTTTTTTTTTTTTAAAGTGTTGTGGTCATCGAGATATTTTAGCTGTTTGAGCAGCCGATACGTCAGCTTAGCTAGTGGTTTGGACTTCCGATATGGTGACAAGAAGAAGAAGAAGAAGAAGAAAAATTGTGAAATTTTTCTAAGTACAGAAGAAGATCGGACTGCCGATCAGAAAAGTTTAAGGAAGATGAATCGCCGTTGCAGCCGTCAAAATGGCTAACCACCCGAAGCACAAGACATCCGATAGCCGATGAGAAGGAAATTTAAAATTTGTTTAAGTATAAGGGCGTCAGATGAAGTTAGAAGATAGAGCTTTCGAGAGCCGATTCAGCAGAGGAATTAGTTGTTTCGAGAGCCGATGTACAGCGGAGGAATTAGTTGTTTCGAGAGCCGATTCAACGGAGGAATTAGTTGTTTCGAGAGCCGATTCAGTGGAGGAATTAGTTGTTTCGAGAGCCGATTCAACGAAAATATTATATGGGAAGAGACCCAATTGAACAAAGGAAAATTTAGCTGTTTTCGGGGGAATTTTCAGTGGTTTTTTAGTAAATTTTTTTTAGGGACAAAAAGGAAGAAAAATTCTATGCTTTGGGAAAACTGAATCATAGTCACTTTCAAGAGCAGCATTCCGGATAGTGCAGTTTGATAAGTAAGTGGTGGTCAGTCATGAGATCCCAGGATGGGTATGATGCTCGGGGTTCTTACGAGAAAGTAGAAGATGCCATGGGAGAAAATGTCCATAATAGGAATGATGACATTGAGTCCAATGGGAGGAGATTCCAAGAGACACCGTCAGATGTTGCAGCCACCATGAGAAGCTCAATAAAATCCCAGGAAGAGCAGCATCATTTGAATGCTGCCGTATTGGAAAGTTTGACAGACATGCAGAAAAAGATAGATTCTGGACGAGGCATATCAAGACCAGAAAGCAGTAAGAGCAGCACTAGGAGAAGGAGAAGGACTTCCAGGGGATCATCTGACTCCGAAGAATCCAGTGGAGATACAATCTCTTCTCCTCTTGAAAGGAAAAGAAAGAGACACCAGAGGGATCATTCTCGAGATGAATTTAAGAAAGCTAAACCTCCTACATTTGATGGTGAGGTAAAGACTGGACAAGAGGCTGAATCTTGGCTCCTTGGAATAAAGAAGTACTTTCAGGTGCAGGATTATTCAGGGAACATGAAGGCAAGAGTTGCCATATTCAATCTGAATGGAAGGGCATCCATTTGGTGGGAACACTTCAAGTAGGTAAATAGGATCAGTGAAAGGAGACTTAAGTGGAAACAGTTCAAGAAGTACTTCAAGCAGAAATACCTCTCTGGCAGGTACTATGATGACAAGATCAAGGAGTTCCATGAGCTGAGATTGGGAGAGCAAACCATGGATGATTATGCAAATAAGTTTTTGGAGCTGTTGAGGTATGTCCGGTACATTAGAGATGAAAAAGTGAAGGTCCAATGGTTCCTAAGTGGATTGCCTCAAGCTTACAAAGATAGAATTGAGTTCTATGAGCCGAGAACTCTCGAGGAAGCAATAAGAAAAGCTAAGTATTGTTATGAGCAAAGAAAAGGTAAACCTGATTACCATAAGGCATGGAAGGACAAGAAGAATGAAAAGTTGGACCAAAGAAAGAAAGGTTTCAAACCTTCTCAATTCAGGAATCAGCAGAAACATCCATCCCAAGCTGCGAGTGATTCAGTTGGAGTGACAAGTGGAAAGCCTAAAGAGCCACATCGGAATAAAGGTCCACTCAAATGTTGGAAATGTGAAAGACCTCACTTGTGTAGAAATTGTCCACTCGAGAATGAGAGTGCAAGGCCAGCTTACAATATTCAAGAAGTAGAAACAGTGGGTCAGGTAGCAAGGGCAGTCCCTAGGATTTACGCAGCATTGGAGGACCGCCAGGCAGATCACCAGTCAACTGTGGTGGAAGTAGTAGGTAATATTGTTGAGTAATTCGTTTCTATTTTAATTGACCCTGGTTCTACGCACAGTTACATTACCCCTAGAGTAGTGGAGATTTGTGCTTTTAAGAAGGTAAAGCATAGGAAGTCTTGGTTAGTTTAGCTAGCCACTGGAACTAAGAGAAAGGTCAGTGAAGTGGTAGAGAACTGTCCATTGGTCATGGATGGGTTGGTCACTTGTGTAGATCTGAATGTCCTACTGCTTGGTTCCTATGATGTTCTCATTGGGATGGATTGGTTAGAAGCTCACAGGGTGAAGCTTGACTATTACAACAAGACTTTCGAATGCATGAATGAAGAAGGGAATTTAGTAGTTGTGAAAGGCATTCCAAAGGTGATTTCAGTGCGGAAGGTTTCAGCAATGCAGTTAAAGAAGTTCTGTAGGAAGGGTTGCCAGTTGTATGCAGCCCATATTCTGGAGACATCAGGAGATGAAGCTCCTAGGTTGGAGGACTATCAGGTGTTACAGGAATTCAGGGATGTGTTTCCTGATGAGATTCCAGGGATTCCTCCAAAGAGGGACATTGATTTCACTATTGAACTTGTGCCAGGATCAGCCCCAGTTTCCAAGGCACCCTACAGAATGAGTACACCGGAGATGCTAGAGTTGAAGATGCAATTGCAAGAGTTGTTGGAAAAGAAATATATCCGACCGAGTGTATCTCCTTGGGGAGCACCAGTTCTGTTTGTAAAGAAGAAAGATGGTACACTCAGGTTGTGTATTGATTACAGACAGCTGAACAAGGTTACAGTGAAGAATAAATATCCTTTTCCTATGATTGATGACCTCTTTGATCAAATGAGAGGAGCGAAGGTATTTTTCAAGATTGACTTGAGGTATGGGTCCATCAGGTAAGGATCAAGGATGAAGACATTCATAAGACAACCTTCAGGACAAGGTATGGGCATTATAAGTTTGTAGTGGTACCATTTGGTCTCACAAATGCACCAGCTACATTTATGTGCCTTATGAATAGTGTATTCAACAAGTATTTGGACAAGTTTGTTCTTGTTTTCCTTGATGACATTCTTGTTTATTCTAAGAATGAGGAAGAACATGAAGAGAATTTGAGATTGACATTAAAATTGCTTAGGGAGCACCAGTTGTATGCAAAACTGAGCAAGTGTGACTTCTATAGAGATAGAATTCAGTACTTGGGTCACATTATCTCAGAGGAGGGTATATTTGTGGACCCTGAAAAGATTGAAACCATTATGAATTGGCCTACTCCAAGAAATGTGACAGACATAAGATCTTTTATGGGACTTGCAAGATACTACAGGAGATTCATTGAGGGATTCTCCAAAGTTGCACATGCCATCACTTCTTTGCAAAAGAAGGGGATGAAGTTCGAATGGACATCGAGGTGTGAAGAAAACTTCCAACAGTTGAAGAATATTCTCACCAGTGCACCAGTATTGAAGGTTGCAGATCCAGAGAAAGATTTTGTGGTGTGTACCGATGCATGCGGACAAGGGATTGGAGGAGTCCTTATGCAGGACAACCATGTGATCTGTTATGAGTCAAGAAAGCTGAAGGAACACGAGAAGAACTATGCCACTCATGATCTAGATCTTATAGCCATAGTACATGCTCTTAAGATGTGGAGGCATTACTTGATGGGCAGAAGATTTGAGCTCAGAACAGATCACTGTGGACTGAAGTATCTATTTGACCAGCCTACTCTGAATGCTAGGCAAGCAAGATGGCTATAATTTTTATGTGATTTTGATTTGGAAATCAAGCACATAAAGGGAAAGGAAAATAAGGTAGCTGATGCACTCAGCAGGAAGGTACAGGAAATGCATGTGGCATCTCTTAGTATTTGCCAATCAGATTTGAGGCAGCAGATTGTTAGTCATGCTGCTGGAGATGAATTGTATGAACAGGTAAAAGACAAATTGCAGCAGCAAAGTCTTGAGAAGAGGTATGAGGGATATAAATTGGAATAAGATGGGATTCTCACTTATAAAGGTAGAATTTATATTCCAGATGTAGCAGATTTGAGGAGAATTGTTATGGATGAAATCCATCAGGCTCCGTATTCTGGTCACCCAGGATATCAGAAGACAATTGCTACAGCTAGGAAGCAGTACTTTTGGCTGGGAATGAAAAAGGATATGGCTGAGTACATTTCTAGGTGTATGAAATGTCAATAGGTAAAGGTTGAGCATCAACATCTAGCATGCTTGTTGTAGCCTTTTCCAGTTCCGGAATGGAAATGGGAAGTTATTTCCATGGATTTTATTACAGGATTGCCAATGACTTGGAGACAACATGATTCTATCATGGTTGTGGTAGACAAGTTCACTAAGGCAGGACATTTTATACCAGTGAAGTCTACGCACAAGATTGATGACATTGCAAAGATCTTCATGAAGGAGATTTTTAAATTGCATGGATTGCCTAAGGCAATAGTCTCTAACAGAGATGTCAAATTTACTTCCAAATTTTGGAAGGGGTTGTTTGCAGGTTTGGGTACAAAGTTAAACTTCAGCACTGCATACCATCCTTAGACAGATGGTCAGACAGAGAGAGTGAATCAGGTGCTTGAAGATATGCTTCGCATGTACGTGATGGACAAACCAACCAAGTGGGAAGATTACTTACACTTGGTAGAGTTTGCTTACAACAATGGACAACAAGCATCCTTGGGGATGAGTTTGTATGAAGCTTTGTATGGAAGATGGTGCAAGACACCAGGGACTTGGGACAACCCGGTAAACATAATTGTGCTTGGACCAGAATTGCTTAAGGAAATGGAGCAAGAAGTTGTAAAGATTAGGCAGAATCTAAAAGCAGCACAGGACCGACAGAAAAGCTATGCAGATAAGCATAGGGTGAATAGGGAGTTCAGTGTTGGGGATCATTTTTACCTCAGAGTGAGGGCAAAGAAAAGTTCCTTGAAGCTTGGAAGTTGTGCCAAGTTGTCACCTAGATATTGTGGGCCATTTGAAGTACTTGAGAGGATAGGGCCTGTTGCATATAAACTTGCATTGCCTGCTAATACTAGAGCTCATAATGTTTTTCATGTTTCTTTGCTTAAGAAATATGTACATGATCCTAACCATGTGATAAATTGGGATGTGATTTAGGTGGAACCCGAGGGAGAATTCCAAATCGAGCCAATGCGCATCCTCGACAGGAAGGTCACAATGCTTCGAAAGCGAGCCATAGGGAAGGTAAAGGTGCAGTGGGAGAATTACAGACCTGAAGAGGCTACGTGGGAGCTGGAGGATGCCATGCGATTGGCACATCCTTTTTTGTTCAATCCTGCGGAACACTGAGGCAGTACCAGTGTAGCATTTTGTTCAAATTTTGTAAAGCACTCAGGACAGTGCTATTTAAGGGGGAGGGGAATGTAATACCCTGGTTTTAATCCCTGCTTGCATTAAAATAAATAGGATACATATGTTGTAAATAATCTTGGTGCGGAGCTCAAGGCCAAGGCCCCACCATGGATTTGGTCATGTTGTGTTTTTGATTAGGAATGGTCACCGATGGTATATCGAGACATGCGGCATATATTTAATTATGGCATCATGTAAACATGCTTTTTAATTAAACAACTCAACCATCTATTTTCGCAGCAACTAAATTGAGAAAGGGCATGATTCCAAAGGATAAGGAAAAAGGGGGGGGATGTGGAACTTTGAGTCACGAGGAAAAAGTCTATGTGTCGCCACCTCCCTTGGTTAATTTTCCGTTTGTTAGCTGAGGCAGCGATTGGCAGGAAAGCAGACCACTACCATGCCACGCTTGCTCTCCTCTCCATGACGTGGGAACCACTTCTTCCCCACTCCCTCGGATCTTGGCCATTCGTCTTCCTCATGTAGGAAGGGGGAATAAAACGTTTTACCAACCATTGTGTGAGGGTTCGCCCTCTCTCTCTCGCGCTGATTGTCGGTCTGTAATTTGTTTCTTCCATTGACACAGAGAACTGACATTTGCCTCCACGCATTGGACTGTGTATTGTTTTCGTTCACCATTCGGATCGCAGTGAAAATTATTGGGATTGCTTTTCCATGAATTGATGGGATCGGGGGTGATTCTTCCTGTGAATCTGCGTTGAAATATGTATGTTGGCCGTGAATTTTGATCATTTTCCAATCTGTGTAAGTTTCCCAGCGATAGTGTTGAAGGTTGGATAGCTGTGGGTTCATCGGATTGGTCCCTGGATTATTTTTGGGTTGGTGAATGATGGCTTGAGATGCTTGACAAACCTGGTGGAATGAGAACCACACGGACAGAGCTATTGAGCTGAATTTCTTCTCCACAACCCCTGAAGAGCACTGGAGGGAAGATCAGGGTCTGAGGGACTACATTGCAGAGAAGGGGCTGACTTCCTTGTGTTGGGTGTGTGTGGGGTTCTAGAATCTAGGCAGGTTCTGGTGTTGGTGTCCGCAGCTCTTCAGTGAGCTCACCAGCTTAGCCTTAGCCTTTCCCAGCTCTTGTTCGCCTGATAAACCTAACTGTGTTGGCTTGGATGAACTGTGTACCCTTGTTGTTTTGTTATTCCTTGCTATGTGTAAGCCCGTTAGTTCCTTATTCCTTGGGGAGTCATGCCCGGCTCGGGGGTGGAAGCATTGCTGAAAGATCTAGGAGCGTGCTAGCCTATGGTTGGGTGGAACGTTGCAGCGACATAGCTGGTTGCAGAATGATTTATTTATAAAGATAAGTAATCTTCTCTATTTTACTTCTGCAATCCTATTTACTGTTAATGATCATGATGAACATGTTGAATGCTTGTATGAATGTATGTTACTTCTGCTGTGCAGTATGATAAATAATCCTGTATGCATGTTTTAGTTCAAGCATTTTATTTCAGCATGTCAACAATTTTTATGAATGCACATGTTCATGGGGCTAGATGCCCAAATGTTTTGGTGTGAAGTAGCGTCCTCTTCGCCAGTCGAAGGGTCGGGGACGTTACAAGGTCCCTTTCGAAGGTGTACCTTTTGTATTCCCTCCAAGTGAAGGTATTGGTCCTCCCTTTATTTCCACTCTAAATATTCCTGGATTAACTATAGGATTACTGATATGGCTGTTTAATCCGGTAATTCCTATTGCACCTAATGTGTCAAATGTCACCTCTCCTCCAGGAGAGGATCAACCTCAACCTAATCCCTCTCCTTCTTCGTCAGTGGTTGCTTCATCCCTTTCTTCTTCTTCACTTTACCAAAGCTCTATGGTTAGTAGTCATGTGGATAAGAAGAATAAGAAATGGAAGGGTAAGAAGAAGAATGATAAGAAAGAGAAAAAGTAGCAACCATATTCTCTTGATGGTGCTCGTTCTAAGAGAACACTCAAAAAAACCAAGTTCCCTTGTAAGCTTTGCACGGGGGGCCACCTTCTTAAGGAGTGTCCCAATCTTTCCCGTGTACAAGAAGAGTGGTCTAAAAGATCCAAAACGTCTGTGTCATCAAACTCTAATCATCATGTTGATGATACTCCCTCAACCAATGACCCATTGGTAAAAGGTCGTAAGGGTAAAGTATTGTATCCTTGTTTGATATGCAAGGTTATGCATCGTACTTTTCTTTGTCCAATAATGGATGAAGCTTCACGTTGGTTGGAAAATATCATTGATCATCAACAGGTGATTTCAACAAGTGATAGTAAGTTATCCCTTGATCCCCCACTGGTTGACCAAGTGATCAATTCAGTTTCATCTATAATTGATCCCACTCTTCCTTCGGAGAGTGAAGTGGTCGAGTTGATGCCATTTCCACCCGATGCCTCTCTTTCATCAAAGAGTGTTAAGATTGAATTAGTCGCTTTGACCAAATCTTCGTCTTGTTCTTCTCTCACAATAGAGAATGAACCGAAACCTGATGAAGTTTTTATGCTTCGTTCTGATTGTTCTCGACGAGAGGAAATTTTCTCTGTTTCGATAGAACCCTCTCTGAGTAGTGAGTTTATTTCCTTTGACTAGAGTAACCTAACAGAGTCTCGTCTTCATTTGAGTGTTCCTTTCCAGATAGTTGTGAATGTTACTACTAGGTGGATACTTCGCACTATTGTTGATGAAGGGGCTTCTGTTAGTATTATATCCTCAACTGCTTGGAAAGTTTTTGGTTCTCCTCAGCTTGTGCCAACCATTGATCAGATATTGGATTTTAATCGAAGACATACTGCACCTTTAGGGACCCTTCTTTATTTTCCTATTACACTAGGAGGGAAAACTGTCTGTATTGATTTTATGGTGGTCCAAGGTCCTTTAGATTTTAATCTACTCCTTTGATGTGATTATGTTTATGCCATGAAAGCCGTAGTGTCCACACTCTTTAGATTTATTCATTTTCCCCATGATGGGAAGATTGTGACAATTGATCAGCTTCGTTTTGTTACACCTGACCCTCGCATTACTCCTAGTAATCAGACTGCCCTGAATGTGTCGCATTTTCTTGTGGCTCTTTCCCCTTCTATTTAGGTTCTTCCCATCATCAGTAAAATGGGGGGCATGGCTTTATTCTATGGACATCATAATGGATCTAAGCCACTAGCTTTTATGTAATGGGGGAAACCTACCAACCTATGGATATCATGTTTGGTAGGAGCAGGTTTGAGAGTATAGTTTACTGTTGGTTTCAAGCTCGTTAAAAAATAAAACCAATCCTTAAGCATATTTTACCTTTTGGTTTCAAGCTTGCATAAAAATGAAACCATGTTCCAAGCATAGTTACCTTCTGTTTCAATCTTGTGTAAAAATCAAACAGATCCCCTTCCCTTGATTCGAGTCTTCCCTTTAGTGTTAGACCTCGAACCTTCTTTTCACTTTCCTGATTCTCATTCTTCCTACCCCCCTGGTGAACATTTTCACATTAGTAACCAGGTTTTTAGGTATGGAAGAAGAATCGTCAGATGAAATGAAGCTCGGGGGGCATGTTGAGCCCCTAGCAACTATGCTAGGGGTAAGCTTTGCTAGAAATCATGTTGGGGGCAAGATTCCAAGCTCTATATATCATGTTAATGGGATTTTTCAAGCATAGTTTACCCATTAGTTTCAAGCTTGTGTAAAAATGAAACCAATCCCTGAGCATTCTTTCAACTGATCTTCGAGCTCGTTAAAAATAGTAAGATGGTGTTGAGCTTACTTTTCATTTTTCGTGCTCTATTTAAAACATGAAAAGTGGTTTGAGCTTAGTTTATTGATTTTTCATGCTCTGGATTCAAACATGAAAAATTCTAATGGAGTCTCCTTTAAACTCTTTTCAGACTCCCTAAATATGAAAAGATTGTCGAGTACTTGTCTTCTTCATACTCGTAAAAGTATTTGAAGAGTTGTCTCTCCGACGGTAGGTTATCTCTTTTTCGGTTCGGATGGACTATTTATGAAAAAGGAACACTCCAGCCAATCATGACTGGAAGAGTTCTCTAAGGTATTATTTTATACTTTTTCGGGCCTTAGGGACTAAATCATATGAAAAAGGACCCTTTGGAGTCTTCTTCTATGGTCGTTCAGACTCTCTAAACATGAACGATACCGAGTTTTCTTTCATTGGACTCGTTAAACTAAACATTGAGAGACCTGTTTTTGGGAACGAACCCCTCCTCTCTCAGGTTCGTAAAACATATGAGTTTGGACTTGTCTTCGGATAAGCTATGCCGAGTGTTTTTTAACCTCTTTGAACTCATAAAACTGAAAAGAGGCACTCATCGATCATGATGGGGGGAATGGGAAGGGAATAATTTTGCAAATAAATGGTAGTATTTTGTCATTACCTTTGAACATGGCACTTGTCTGCATATCATTTCAGTCAATTGGGTATTCAGTTGATCTCCATGATGATCCACTTTAATGAGTCATGCCACTCCTTTGAGTCTTTCAAAAGAATGCATTGTCCACTGCCGCACTGTGTGTTTGTCTAGTTCAGTCATGCTTCCAAGTCTTTTGTCGTGCCGCCCGATGTTCAAAGGGAAGTTGAAGAAAATTACCTCTGCAGTCAAAATAGCCTCTGTGTCAATACTTTTGAGTTAGTGTAGTGGTTACTACATTCACATCATTCCAGAACTATGTTCCAAGTTTTGTGTCGTCGATGTGGGACTCATCATGGCCCTCCTTTGACGAGACTATTCCCATCGACATCAGTTCATTATCCAGGAAATAGTCTTAGAAACAAAACTTAGTACCTTGAGATCCGTATGCCTTAATGATAGATTCTCTTGCTCTCGACATAGGTTCACATCTTTGACCTTACTGGGTGTTTGACATCAGGACATCTATTCACACTCAGTAGATTGTACTAGGGTACCTTGGGAATCATTGACATCAATGGTGATATCCATCGCACTTGTTAACGGTTCACATCATTGATCGGTAATCAAGTGGTTTGTACCATGTTTGAATTCAAATCATTGTAATCACATGGATAGAATTGTACTTTGTGGAAGACGAGACAAAGACCCTGCGTATTTGTTTAGCGCTGATTGCTTTCCCCAGGTTGCGATGGAGTTTTGTATATCTAGCATGGATCCACATTTGTATGGTCGTGGATATGCTTAAATTTGCATCTATATAACATAGATCTACATTGTATGTCTGGTAGCTATGTCCACGTTTGAGTCCTCTATCACATGGATCTACGCTATATTTTAGTAGCCATGCTTGTTTATTCCTCTCATGGATCTACCTTGTATTGGTCTGCAGCCATGAGTTGGTTACATGTGTCTATGAGTCAAATTTATTGATGTACTACATATGCCTACTGGACGACATTCTCCGACCAAGCTGACATTTTCACCTTGAAGTGACAACTTGTTCTCTCAAAGCTCTCGCTTATCATATCCCTCTAAGTCTCATGCTTTTGGGGGCATTTTGTTATACCTAAATCCTTTCACCACCATGTGATAAGACATTTAACTTCCATGTTTTCCCTTAATCCCAACACTTGGAGTGGAAACCTACTCTGTTTGTCAATTCTACATGAAAAAACTTAGCACCACGCTCTCCTTGTGTCACATGAGCGGTACCTTGCTCGCACTGCCTGTATATTGTTTTCCATAAATGGTGCCACTGCCTGTGGTCTTTGGTCCATAAGTGTTTCTCATCTAAACCACTCTGTCATAAGAGAAGAAAAGCAGTACCCTAGGTAAAATGGGAAAAAGAGAAATTTCTCGAGGCTTCTAGATCATGAGCCTCATGTCCTCCCTTATCCCTATCGTTGTGGGTTAGTTTGAGCTTGAGATCCCCCATGGTAGGATCTTAGAGCCACCTCACCCACAATTCTCTCAACTATCCCTATCCATTGAGCCTTATAAATACAAGCTCATGTCCATAGTTAAGAAGGGAGAACTGAACATGTATTGTTATGCTGTTGGATTGAGCACCTAGCCCAAGTCATTGGAGAGCATAGAGAGCAAAGTTGGAGCTTATGGGGATAAAGTGTTTGTCTCATGGAGGGGCTTGTCAACATTAAGGCAATGGTTGTAAGCTTCTCCATACATTCTTAATGCAAAGCTGATTTCCATCCCACATTACTGTTGTTTTGATTTTGCATGTACATGTTGTTAGATTCCTTAGTCACTAACATGGATAAGTAGATGATGTTTTGGTAGCTTTGATTTGTTTGCGTGTTTGATCTGTTTGTAGGTACACAGGTTCACAACCGAAGCAACATTCCAAGTGTCTACGACATTCAGGGAAGGTCTTCATCCTTTGTCATTCACTCATTTGTTCTGGATCTGAACCATTAAAACCAGAGGAACAACTTTTTTCCACAAAAGGTGCAATATTCCTGATAACAATCAATCTGGAATCGGAGGGATCCACAACACCTAGTGTAGATAACAATGCTTTCCACTGTGGTGGGAACATTTTGAGTATTTCGAGAGTAGACATGGCTATAGGTGACCGGGCCAAGTCATCAACGATGCTATAATTCAAGGAAACTCTAGCAGTGGCATTGTTGGAAATATGTCGTATATGAAACCGTGGACCTCTGGTCGCCCCATCAATGGGGGGCGTAGGGAGGTGGAGGGGAATGTTGGAAGTGTTTGAGGTGAATGTCACTGATGGGTTAGCAGTTTCCATGGTGAACCCATATTGGTTATGTCTAGTATGGAGGTTCACCTCTTCGGTTGATAGCGTCATCAGGTGATGGATACGAGTCTCTATAGGTGGGGTCGCGGCGGGTGTTGCGGGAGCAGGTGGGGGAAAGGGTGTGGTTGCAACCAATCCTTGGAGTGGCAACAAGTTTTGGATCACCATAGGAGGAGGGCATGGTGGTGCTGGGTTGGGCTGATCCTATTCTACCGCATTAGTGTGCCATTGAGCTTTGTTCTCAAGGAATTGTTTAACATGATCCATATGAGGGAATTCATGAGTGTAGTGATCGTAGACGTTGCATAATTTACATGGATGGTTAGTCCATAACGGAGTGTTTCATCTTGGTCGATTAGGCTGTTGGGGGTTTTGCGCTGGCGGGTTAGTACCATTGTTGTTAGGAGGATTAGGCTGTTGGTCGCCTCCTTATGGTTGGTTGTTACCCCGGTTCCGTGCTCATATTTTCTTACCCTGCCCTTATTAGTTGTTAGGGGTGGGTTGGTTGGGAATATTTTGTTGAGAAAAAACTTGTCTCAAGAAAGTCAGAGGAGATGGGGAAGGGACTAGAGTAGCTTGTATAGGTGGCCCATAGTAGGTTGGAGGAGCTAGATGGGCTGCAAATACAGTCATTGGTCCCGAATACTTGGTGCAGGTTGTGCATAGGAGGCTGTGGCTCTAGAATGAGCCATCATCCTTGAGTAATCAGGTATCTGGTTTGGTTGTGAAACACTAGGGGTGTTGCTTGGGTGCGGTGGAACAATAGGGGGTGCCACATAGTACTGTGGGTGTTGGGATACATAACCAGTGAGACCATCTGCAACATGGGATTCCCTCGGCGCATCGCAGTGAGAGGTGTCTGCATGGGGATTGTCTGGTATGATGGTGTATAGGTATCTAGACTGAGCGTAGATTAAATTGAACTGTTGGGCCTTTAATATGGCCTCTTCCTCATATTAGGGAATTTTAGAGGCGATGTCCTTGGCTATGGGTGGTAGCAAGGTCTTCAATACCCAAGCGAGGAATATCCTGTCATCAAGCTGGATCTTGCATAAGCTATGTCATCGCCACCACTCATGGATGTGGTCAGTGATGTGCGTAGCGGTATTTCGATGGAAAGATAACAGGATCTCCATGCATTCATCATTTCGTACAGGGAGTTGGAAGTATTGGAGGAACATGAAGGCTAACGAAGTGAAATCAAGGTAAGAGGATTGAATTAGTTCAATATACCATTTTGCTGCAGCACCTATGAGTGTGCGTTGGAATAATCTCAGTCTAATCGAGTCATCTACAATGTTGTTTGACGAGCACCATAAATGAAATGACATAATGTGGTTTTTGGGGCACTCGCCTACCTTTCCCTCAAACTTTGGAATGTCTGAAGGAAGTTTGGTTGGCAAGGGAGGCCAATGGGGTTAATGACTAATTGGGTCATTTGTTAACCGAGCCAAATCTGACAAGTAAAGACGAGCCATGAATGGTAGGTTGGACCCAAGGCTAGCTCAAGAGGGACCGACAATGGCACCGGGGTTTGCCGAAGTAGGATGTCCATGCACAGCTAGGGGCACATGAGGTTGAATTCCTGCATCGGGGATAGTAAAGATGATCATGGAAGGGGCACTGCCCCTAGGTATGTACGGTGGTACCATTGGAATTATGGGAGCTAGAGTGGGGCCACCACTAATCAGTAGTGTGCCTACAGGAGCAAGACCAGTGGTGCTAGGACCACTAGCAGGTATATTAGTAATAATGTGTGGCAGGGACATGGGTCCACTATCGCTGACCCCTCCAAAGAAGGATTAGGATTTGTGCCATCCATGGGGATAGACGATGTAGTGAACAGGTTCAGCTCGGATTGATAGGAATTTGAGTCAGAATCATAGGTCGTGTGCCCTTCTGAAGGTGAGGAAGGTTATCAAGGAGGGCCTTGACGGTGATGGTCTAAAGACCCAAACTAAGGGGGGTTCCCCCTAAGTCATGAGGATGAATGTGGTGGATCAATGGTTGCTTCTGGTAGTAACTGGTAATGAATTTTTTGGAACCTAGTTTAAATCGACTTCCTATTAGTTCACAGGGATTTACTCAGACACCAAGACTATCAGAAGACAATGCTTTAGCTTTTTCCTCACAAGGGTGGATCTAGTCAATCGGAAGGGGCCATTTCCCGTTTCGCTTAGCAATTCCTCTCATTGGCCAACTACTTTGGGGTTCCTGTGGTACTCCTCACAATGAGTTTTAGGGAAAATCCCAAGTACTTCCCATAGTTGTTGTGGTTGAGACTTATGTCCCAAACCGAAACATTATTAAGTTGGTTACTTTTATGGTTTCGCTCAAGGTCATGAACAGAGTTTTGTTGGTTTATTTGGTGTGAGTATGTGCACTTGTGTATGAATTTGTTACTTTTACTTTCAATTATGCAATAAGAAAATAAAACTGGTTTCTCTGCAAGGATCAAGCAAAGGGCTTGAATCAAAACATATTTGAAAGGTAAAAATAAATCAAAACAAAGTGCAAGACCAACTGTAATAATAGGTGATTGACTGTAATTTTTTGCAAACTAGTAGCGTGACTACCCCAATTTTGTATCCTTCAAATCCAAGAGGGAGTTCTAGGCTTTCATCAAAGTGGAAAAAAGTCCACCCATAGATCCGCAAGTCACACCCCAAGTTCCTGGTGCTCAACAAGGAAGATGCGGACACCGTGAAACCCCCAACGGTCTCCACTCCCCGTAGCTTCCAAGGCCACTTATTTTTAATGGAAGAGAACAATAACAAAAATTGATGCCTATTACTAAGATTAATCAACCCCCCTTCGTATCTTAGAAGACCCTGGAGGATGATGACTGAGTAGAGGAGGAGGGGCTAAATAAGAATGTTAATTTCCAGCTTTAATAATGAAATATAGAATTTTAAATTGCATAAATTAATTCAGAAACAGACAGTATGCATGTAATAGTTCAGATAGTTGCAACTGGGCCGCTCAGACAGACAAAACAGAAGTAAAATGACTCAGAAACAGAGAGGCAAAACATAAGTAAAATGACTCAGAAACAGACAGGTCACTTATAACTATTGGACAACAGTGACTGGGTTGCTAAAAAATGCAAAACAGAGGTGACTGGGTCATTGGAAAATAAAAAGCAGCCATGACTGGATCCCTAGGAGGAAAGTCACACTTAATGGGAAAAAAGGTGGGACTGGGTCACCCTTAATGGGAAAAAGGTGCGACTTGGCCTAAAACTGGAAAAATAAAAAAAACAAGCCAGCAGGGGCAACAGGGACAGGCATTGGTGCCGTATAGACTTGGATCGACCTCATGGGGGTCCAATCAAGGATGAATGTGAAGAAAAACATCAAAAATACCTGCAAAACAAGGCATCCAATGGGATCAACTAGTATGGTTTTCAAAACTGTAGTCGGGTTTTCACCCTGGCTACGTGCAAAAGCACTTCCCTTCCGTCAAACCGACAGAAGGGTAGAGTTCAATGGAAACAAGAGCTACAATAAACAAATAACATTAGTAACGTAAAATAAAAAAAAATAACAACGGTTGTGCTAAAACTTAAAATAAAAGCAAGAAATTTATACCCTTATTTGAAACTGGGCCACCATGCCCTGATATTTGTATATGGGACGCCACTCCACAGGATGGATGGTACGGAGGATGCCTCAATGTACAGGATGGGGAATGGTGTGGCTATCAAATGATGGTTGGATGGTGTGAGTATTTTGAGAAGAGTGGGTTCTCAACGTACTCATTGATTTGAATAATGAAAAAAGGGCATAAGCATCTTGTTGATGGGGACCTCCACCCTATTTTTATAATGGCTTTTTGGCCTTATCTCTCTTTTAGGGTTTTAAACCGTATTTAGGCTTTTTAGCCAATTTTATGTGTTTTAGCTCTTTTTTGTGTCTTTAAGCCCTTTTATGGGTTTTTAGGCCCCTTTTAATGTTTTTTGAGCTTTTTGAGAGAGAATAAGGTTAAACCATACGTGTGGAGGTAAAAAATGAGGGAAAAATGATAGGGAAGTGATGTCTGTATATAGTTTAGGCTATTTAGAGCTAGTTGAGCAATTTTTTGCATTAACAAGTACTCCGGACCTATGCATATTTGGAGGTTATAGGTATTGTCGATGATACGAATCTCTAACCCGCACTTCTAGGTATTGTCTAGGATATCAACAATCAAACCATTATAGATTTTAAGAAGATAATATTAATATTTGAGGATGCAGAACTACAGGTGGTTTCTCCAATTGATCCTTTGGAACGCCAGAGATATGTCAAGCAGATAAATAGTGAAGGACAAGATGGATATATAGGTCATATCTATAATATTACTTTTGCAATGGATGATTATTTTAATCAGAAATCCAATGGAAAAATCAGTTGGCAAAGTTTTAGTTCCTACTCTTTAGACTCAAGAGAAGCTCTAGAAAATTGGAAAAATCAACTACATGAAGTATCGATGCGGGAATGCACAAGAATCATAGAATCTATGTGACAGGTAGGTACTGAGGTATGTTGAGTCTGGACTACTTGTTAATGCAAAATATTTCCAGTAGGGTCAAAAGGAAAACTTTTCTGAGTTGTAGAAAAATTTCTCCATACCCTCAGCTCTGATATCTTCAGCTCCGATACCATGAAGAGATATTGCCAGTAGGGTTCGAAAGGAAAAATTTTCTGAGTTGTAGAAAAATTTATGAGTTTGTCTTCTTTAATGAAAAATTTATTTCTAGGGTTTTCCCCAAGTAGTGGGGTTTTTCCCAGCCTTTTGACCAAAATTCATTGTGTCCATTTGCTTAAAATGTTTCAGTAGTTGACAAAAAAGTTGAAGTTCACTTTCAGTAGTGTGGTTTTACTTTCAGAATTTTTAAAGTTAAAACGCTAGTGTTTGCAAAATGTTTGACATAATGCATGCATGAACAGTTTCAGTATTAACTCAAATTTATTCATGGTATCAGAGCTGATGGTATCAGATCTCATTTTAACAGAGTTATACTAAAAAAGAATTTTAGTAGGTGTTCTCTGAAGTTTCAGAAAATTATTAGATATTTTCTTCAGTTAAATTTTTGGTTGCAAGTTATTTTCCATGATGAATATTAGGTACGAGGATCGATTGGATGGAGTATCCAACTACATTGCATGGAAGGTAAGAATTACTGTTGTTTTGAAAGAACTTAGGGTTTGGAGTTTTATTAACAGTGTCATGACCAAGCCAACAGATAAATATGAGATTGAGGAGTTTGAAGCTCATGAAGCCAGAGCCCAAAGAATTATCTTGGATGGGGTTAAATATAATCTTATACCACACTTAGCAGATAAGAACATTGCTAAATATATGTGGGGCACTTTGACCAAATTGTTCGAAGAAAAGAATGAAAATAGGAAGATGGCCCTAAAAGACAAGTTACATAGCATTAAAATGAAAAATGATGAGGGAGTTTCGTCTTACTTGACTCGTGTCACACAAGTTAAGGACAAGTTGGTAGCAGTAGGAGAAACCATTCCTGATTCAACATTGGTGAGGATAGCCCTGAAGGGATTCACCAAGAAGTGGGAGGTTTTTGTGAAGTGTATTATAGGCAGAGAAACTCTTCCAAGTTGGTCCAGGTTGTGGGATGACTTCACTCAAGAAGAAATCTTAGATGGGGCACATGTTGGCCAAATTAGTGAGGATGCTGAGCAGAATGTGGCACTTGCAGCAAAATCCAAGAATAAGAAGAAGAACGATCTAAGTTAGATCAAATGCTTTCATTATGGCAAGTTGGGACACTATGCCACAAAATGTCATTAGAAAAATATTTTTAAGACTGAAAGAGATGTAGCGGCATCTACAGTTGTAGAAGAGATTGCTACAAAGTTTGAGTAAGAGTTTTATCTTGTCTCAATTGATTCCAGCATAGGGAGTTCCATATTTGAGCATGTCAGGGTTTTTGAAAGTGGTGAAACTAGACATATGACTGGAGTCTATGACTCTTTTTAGATGATCACAATGTTGGGGCTAGGACACTTCATTCAGATAGACATTGACAGCCGTCATATTGTTATTCAAGGGGTTGGAATAGTCAGGTTCCAACTAGACCTTAGAGAGATCCTGGAAGTTCATGGAGTGTTATTTGTACCTCATATGAGAGTGAGAAAAATCTCAGTTTCATCCTTTGAGGATGAAGGTTATGGGATGATGGTGAAGTCAGGTCATATCTTCCTGTATCGAAGAGATGAGCCAGTTGGTACCACCATCTTGTTAGGAGATCGCAGGGACAAACTATATGTCCTGAGAGGGAATGTTGTACGAGCAGGATCAGGAGTAGGACCAAGAGGATGGATTTCAGATTTAGAGGATGATGATGTTTAATTTGATAGAGATGAGGAGAGTGTCTCTCTCCTGAGCACTGGCAAAAGACTCATCTAGTCAAGTGATGGTACAGTTGAGAAGGATGATGGGACTCAGTTGGAGATTAGGCATTTGTTTTCGAGGTCGATTCCAGAGCAGGAGGGAGCTGTTGCAGGAGTCCGAGATGTAGACAATGTTGTGGACCTTCCTCGTTAGGAGGGAGTGTTGAAATTGTATCTCTGAAGGTCCTCCCATGTTTTTTGTTTGGGTGTGATGAGAGGACTTGAGAAATTTTGTCCTTATGTATTTATGTAACAAAGTGATGTTTATGTAAATAAAGTGATTATGTTTTATACTTTAGAAAGGTGGGTCTCAATTAAAAATGTATTCAATAATTAAAGTGTTTAATTAGTAAAAGTGAGATAAGTTGTGGACCCTTGATTTTGTAAAAATATCTTCAACCCTAGATTAGGTAGTTATTGAATATAGTTACAAAATATAAGTATAAAACATTAGAAAGGGAAAATGAAAGATAACTCACCAGAGAGAGAGAGAAAGAAATTGAAGACCAAGGAAGAAAGAGAACACCCTTGGAACGAATTCCAATGCAAGTAACAACATTAACTGCAGAATTGTAGCAACATTAATGACAGTCTAAAGCCATCTGTAAAGCCACATGTGGGCACATTTCCCGAAGCATAAAAGTACAAAAATACTGATAGGATGTACAAAATTAATTGCGAGAAGTGGCACAAATTTTGAGGCAGCAAAAAAGTATAGAAATGACAGATCCGTACAGCCACACATGTGACAGAAAAGTACAGACCTGTTGAAGTCTCGGATGTGAAGGTTGCTGGAATGGGTTCCTAGGCTCACAATAGAGGGGGGAAATCCAGAATGAAAGGCTTCGAAAGGTCCTATGCAAGGACAATTCTATCCCCAGCCTATTTTGTATAGTAATCTCCCACAGATACTAAGGCCTCTGCTGGCACTTATGGTTTTGATCCAGAAAGGATTTGTTTCCCAATTAAGGAAAACTGAATGTTTGGGATACTAAGACGAAATTAAAACTAACTAAGAAGAAATATAATCTAAGTGAATACTACTCTAATAAGAAGTCTTGTTGGTTTACAGATCAACTTGAGATGAAAATAGATAAGTGTTTCATCAATTAAACATAAATGTGAAATAGACTAGTTACTTATCGATTTAAATTACTATTAACCAATCAAAATTGACCAAAAATAACTTAAATGTTTGGCATATTCAAGATCAATCTGTAACTAAAATGTCAATTGAAAACTTAACATTGATTATAATATTTACTGTAAAATCATTTACAGAAATAGATAAAAGTTTTAATTAAGTAAATTCATTTAAAACAGATACATAGATCATGAGTAAAGAAAAATTGTAACTGTATATCAATGTGCTTATGATTTGCAAATGAGTTAGACAGTGACAATAAACATTCTGCAGAGGAAAAAACCAATATTTATCAAATAAACTTGGCTAAATAAACAATAAGAGATTCAAGAATAACATAGTTGTATTAAAGAAAAGACTGCAAGACATTACAAACTCTGAATTAAACAGAGTATCTCCAATCCTTCGAGCTGATTTTTTCCCTCCACAAAACCCCCCTCACACATGAGAAATATACCCTTTAAATAATGATTACAAAATAATGAATCCCCATGAAACTGGGATCATAAAATACATATAAAAATAATGGCCAAGAAAATTTCGCCACCTAGCCCAAATCTCCAACAATTCATCTATGTTTGGATAATTCATTGATTCGAACCCAAGTTGATCATCACACTTAAAATTTTCCATTTCACTTTTTGCCAACGTGTGTCAAATGCAGACAAAAATGTGTATCTTTCCCTCAATAGCAAGAGATTGTCTAATTAGTTTACCCATGTCTTCAATGCTGATATGGTCAAGCCCTTGAATCTTCTCCTTAGCCTCATCACATCGACGTTCAACCTGCTCAATCATTAGTTTTGGAGGACAAGTGTTTTCAATGAGATCTACGGTAGGGAAGTGTAGTAGTTCCATGATATTGTATATAGCATACCACCTCTTCCCATAGATAACCTGAGCTTTCTTAATGGTGTCTTCAATCATCTCATTTAGGTCAAGCCAAGCATGCAACACAGTCTTGACTTTATTCAACTAGAAGCTACGAAGAATAGTGATTCCTTTTGGCCTATCTTTCATATACCTTTGCCAATCCAGAATATCATCATAAGCCTTAGAAGCGTGTTCTCTCTTGGCTACCTGGTCTTCAAGAGTAACAGACATTTCTCCAAAATCAACATGAGTTTCCAAAATTTCATCCAAAGTTCTGAACATTTCAGTTACTAATTCATAATGTTCTTGATTGGTGTGGATGACCAAATCCTTGAACTCTTGCTAGGAAAACCTAGAGAAAGCATAGGAAGTTGCACTTGCAGTTGCATCTTCACATTGTTTTTCAAGTATGGATATCCTTTGTGTAATAGTGGAATTTATAGTCTTTTCATTCTACAATTCATCCTGGAGAGAAGTATTTTTTAGCTTCAATTCATTCAACCAGTTTTCAGATGCCCTTTTAAGATCATCAACATAAGCATTATGCTCCCTTCTAGATCTATCCATCTCTTCTTCAAGCTTGCTTATTTCTTCCTTTATTATGTCAAACTCCCTATTCAATGTGTTAACTGCATCAAGGTTAGCACCTGTGAATGCACCCAAAGTTGTAGCTGTGTCAATAGCATCTACCTGAGGATCACCATACTAATGTGCCCAGATTATCTGATTAGATTCAACACCACCTTGATATATGATTCTCTTCTTTCCTTTTCTAAGCATTTCCTTGGATTATTTGCTGTAAAAATAATCCCCAAGAGGGACTACATTATCTTCTTCAAATTCAGCCACTGATTCAGTAAAGGGTGAAGTCACATTTACTGTTGAAACCAAGGAATATGTCTGAGTGATTGTTATCAAGAATTCTCAACCAGTGCGGACATTGCTTGTTCCTATGCAATGTAAGACACAACTACAGAACAAAAAAACACGGCAACATATCCTTTCCTTGAATAATCAAATCAATCAACATAAAGCACAACATATCTCATCCTGAGATCTGCTTGTCTTATCTCCAAAAAGTCCTTGCAACGGTTCAGTACCTGTAAAAGAGATCACAAGACAAACAAAAGGGATGAGAGCATCATGATAATTGACTATCCATATTGGTGATCAAGGAATCCAATAATATTTAATTACAAACACTACAATCAAATATAGGAAAGGGAAATGTCTTTGTATTAATATATGGATGAGAAGGAAGTACAACAAAAAAGCCTTGATGTTGATGGCTTCTATCTCAACAAGAATGTCTACAATATCCTATGACTATGAAGACCTCTCCAAACACAAGTTACTTCTACCTTGCCTTTGTTTCAGATTTCAAAATAGCAGCATAAGGATTCTTTTTCTGGCCTCCCCCACTCTCCTCATGAAGGCTCCATTTATAGGCTTAGAACTCAAGGGATGACTTGGAAAAAAGGATAGGATAAGATCCCTACATGTGAGGAAGGCGAATGCCACCTCTCCCAAGCATATAGGAACTAACCCCAAGGGGTTTTCTGCATGGAAGCTTCTAGAAACATATTTTTTTCTCATTTATTGACCATCGACGCTCTTAGAAAAACTGTCAGGAGCGTCAACCTAGGGTTTTTATCAAAGGAGAGGGAAAACGACACCTTTTTCTCAACTGGGTTAAGCGTCGTCGATGCTTTGTGGAAAAATCATGAGGGCGCCGCTCCTTCTAGGTCTGAGGAAAAAAATGACCAAGGTGACTCAAAACAGGATTTCTTGGAGTTTGAAGGGTAGAGTGAAATTCTCATGGAGGATGCTAAGCAATGTGAGATTTCCAGGTACAATAGAATTCCCCCCAAAGTATGAAGCTAGAAGAGGGTGATAGGTGAAATAGTTTGCAAAGTTTTCTATTTGATACAAAGGAAAAGAGAAACAAACCCATATAGGACCAGTAACTAGCCTCATCCAAACCAATCATAGTTGTGGACCAATACACTGCATATCTATGATGATGACCACGACATGGCTACCAATAATACACGGTAAATCCATGAAATTACTATAGGAGGTAGGACATAGCTATGAAATATACAAAGTAGATCCATGTCTCTTAACCTCAATATGAAATACAACCACCAAACATACAATGTGGATCCATGTCATGAATATGAATGATCTCCAAACACAACCTGAGCATAGGAATGATGATGTTAACCTAACCACTCAGGGTCTTCATTCCGATCCCTGAACAATACCAATCTAACCATGTGATTACAATGTCTTGACGTCGAACATGGTAGAAACCACTTGATTACTAGTCAATATCGTAAACTATTAACAAGTGCAAGGGAAATCACCATTGATGTCAATGATTCCCAAGGTATCTCAGTACATACCATCGAATGTGAATAAAGGACTTGAAGTCAAACACTCGATGAGATCTTTCAATCAAGAGCCAATGATGTAACGTTATGTTGAAAGAGAGGTAACCTTCCATTGAGGCATTCAGGCCCAAGGTACTGTTTAGGTTTCTAGGTCTAATTTCTGGATAATGATTTGAAGTCAACAAGAAAAGAATTGTCATAGGAGGGACATGATGATTCCCACATCATGACACGAAACTAGAAACAAAAGTTGATTTGAAATAATGGGAATGACTCAGACATGACTGACTTTTAAGGGCAAGTGAAGTTATTGATGAGTTATTTTCCTAGAAGAGACATCCTTTGAACAGTTTGACAGCACGGCACATGAATTGGAAGCATTGAATTAAATGAGAATAGAACTAGGTGTAATGTAAGGAATATGACAAAGAATTCTTTGAATTGACTCAAAGGAGTCAGGTGACTCACAAAAGTGGATTGACTCAGAGACAAGCTAAAAACCCAATTGTTCAAATATGAAAATGCAAACAGGTGCCATTTTCAAAGGTGGACTGTATATTACTGCCATATAAACAAATGAAAAAAATTCCCCTTTCCTTTAATTTTCCCACCTTGAAAGGAGAGTACCTCTTTTCATTTTTACGAGTCCAAAGAGGGTAACAAACACTTGTTGAAGCTCATCAAGTGATGAGTCCATTCTCATATTTTTCATGAACCTGAGAAAGGAGGGGTTTACTCCCAAATAGGGTCTCTCAACGTGTATTTTTATGAGTCCAATGAAAGCAAACTCATTTTCATTTCATGTTTACAAAGTTTGAAATGACTAAGAAGACTCCAAAAGGTCTTTTTTTCGTAAATAAGGCCAGTCGGTCTGAAAAAGAAATAACCTACCCCCGACTAGTCGACCGCTCTGATTCTTTTACAAGCATGAACACAATAAGCTCGCTTGGTAATCTTTTTTTGTTTTGAGGAGACTGAAAAGAGCTTAAATATAACTCTCGAACCAGGTTCTTTTTTCATAATCCAATTTTAATGAGTCTAAAAAAGTGAAACAAGTAGAATCGACACCTTTCTACTAGAATTTTAATGAGCATGTAAAAAGTGTAAACGGCGCTCAGTACTTTTTCAGTTTTGCTCCAAGCTCGAAAAAGACAAAAATAGCTTAACATGTAACCTTTGTTACAGCTGATTTTACCACGTATGGTGGATCACACATTTATGGCCTTCCTTGTCCCTCTGCAGAATATTTGGATCCCATGGACCATTTTTGTACCTTTGATGTTTCCAAGATCATCCCTAAAAACATGCATTATTTTCCATACACCTCTTTTAAACCTATTCTCGCATATTTACGTAGATATGACCCTTAAACCCCCGTACATCGAGATGTGTGCAAAAGGCCAAATAGTTTTGGAGTTTTCCTTGATGTGGAGTTGAGTCACTTGTCTCTTGGCCTTCCATATTCCTTGAGATCACTCGGTTTCGACCTTTTATTACCCCATGGAAGTACTATATAAGGAACCCTTTGGATACATTGAAAGGAGAGGAATTGAAGAGCAAGAAAACTATAGTCCATTGTTGCTGGAGCTTATACTTGAGTCTACATCCCTTTGTACTTGGAGCACTTTGTGTTCTTCCCAAGATTTCCTTTGCTTGTGAGATTTCTATCGAGAGATGGAGGATTGAAGTGGTGGAGGCCCAGGTGGAGGACTCAGTTTCTCCGGTTTGCAGACGTGCCGATAGAGGTTGTCATTCTTGTAATCTCTGATTTATATTAATAGAAATATATTTTCCTGTCCAATAATGTGTATTTAAATGAATATTGAATCCATGGATGATTTTAAATTCTTATATGTTATTGATTATATATTGTAGAGTAGGTCTAACACAATTATATAGCATGCTTGTCTTGTTTTCTCATTGTTGAGAGAGAAAATTGCTAACACAAGCGAGATTGGAAAAGCTCAACGGGGATCTACATCAACCATCCAGAATAAGGTATGTTTCGAGATCCTTTAGTGTTAGATGTTTATTTTTCTTGCATATTGGGAAGGGATTGATTTCTGTAGTTACTCTCCCCAAGCCATAGGAAGTTTTCTTTGTAACAGAATTTGCGACCATACTGGGGAGTTCCTAGTCATTTCCTTTGGGGGTTTATCAACATTCAATGTTCTTGAATTGCTCTGATTTCTCTGTTTATGAGTTGGGTATGGGGGCATGTTTTCCTAGTAGTGTCTGATAGGAGTAAATTTTGTCTCAGCTTGTCTATTTACCTTCTTTTTTATCTCTTTTTCTTCTTGTACACGATTTTTGTCTTCATAGTCACGTGTACATGTGGTTTTTACTGGAATAGCCACGTATATACGCAGATTTTCGGCACATAGTTGTGTATGCCCTCAGTTTTTCATTTTTTGGGAAGATTAAGTGTTTCTGGGTGAGTTTGGATGATTGTTGAGTCTTCTTGGATGCTTATGGAGTTTGTATACACCTCTGTTTCTGACCAGAGATGATTTTTAGTTTAAATTTTTGAAAATGTTCTTGTCATTTCATTTTCTATTTTTTATTTTGGGATTAGTGCATTAGGTCTCTTTTACCTAAGTGCTTTGCTTGGGTGCTATCTGGTAGTGCTTACAGAGTCTGGGGGTTGTAGAGTCATACTTTTTCTTTTTATCTCATTTTAATTCAAAAAATACAAAAACATTTTCTTTTTGCATCATTTTGCATTGTTGCATTGTTGCATTTTGCATGGTACTTGCATTAGGTTTACTTGGAGAGTATTAGTCATATTTTCATATAGGAATGATTGCATGTTCATTTGAAGGAAAATTTTTCATTTCACATAGTATCATACCCTATTTTTCATTTGACATAGTGCATTTGCATTGATTGTTAGGTGTGCATTTTACTTCTTGTTGCGTCATAACATCATTAGTTGCACGACCATTTTCCCTTTTGAGTAATAGGCCAACTAAAATCAACGCATAATAAAATGAATTACACTCTTTTATTTTATAGGGTGCACCAACAAGATTAGGTTTTAGGGTCTTGGAATAGTTCATTGTGAGTAAATTATAAAAGAACACTAAACAAAACATTTATGTATCTGTCCAGGTGAGAGTGTGAAATTCCTTTATATAATTAGTGTTTCTCAGGATCCTCCTCTTACAAGGGACTTAAGCACAAGGCAGTGTGAGCGGTTATTGATTGGGATGACCCCAGGTCATAACTGAGTAGCACCGGAGATATTTCTAGGATTTTATTCGTATATTTTTGAGAGTTTCGGGCTCTGCTACCCTGCCATACGATCAATCCCGCTTGCAACTGTCCGCCTGAGCATTGATTATATTGAGGTGACCTTAGTTGCCTTACCTAGGTTATCGAGGGGGTACTTCGCAGAGGTTATTTTGCAGGTGTCCTAGCCAGATAGGGGTTAGATAGCACAGTCACTATATGCGTTGAAGCTGAGGGCCACTATAATTGGTTACGAACCTTCGCTTATTGTGTATGGGAGTCTCAAGCCTCTCCTAGGGAAGACATACCTACTTCATTCGGGAGCTCACATATCCTACCCTTGTTTTCTTGTGATTTGGATTTACATTTTATAGGTGTATGCTCTGTGCATGCTAGTTTGCCTAGGGTTTGTGTAATTAGATCGAGTCTTTTTCATTTTTGATTCATTGTGGATTCAAGCACAAAACTTCACTGTTCCCATCGTTTAGCAGGACTTCCGCCTTCCACGTCTCCTCCTCCTTTCGGGGAGAGAAACAGGCAGTCCGGGTGGACTACTTCTCACTTTGATTCACACACGATGGGAGATCATGAAGATGAGATTATTGATATGTCTTCTCCATCTCATGAGGTTGGGAATGTATATTCTACTCTCGTATATGATCCTTCATCAAAAATACCTTCACATTATGGTTATGATCCCTCATTCACAGGTCGTCGGTATTGGTTTCCAGGTGACGAGACTCATCATGAACCCATAATCCCTAGCCATGTTCATTATGGCATGTTTGATATCCCTACACCTGATCTGGCACATCACGTTGAGTTTGAATTTGAACCTAGCACTATGCCTGGGGGCACTCCTATTCCTTTCCATGCAGAGAGATTTGGAAGCACTAGTCACATTGCACCTTCCATCCCAGTGGTGGAAGCTACCTCACATTTCCTTCCTAGACCCAGTGTTAGTACCCATATGCAGATACCAGAACCGAGATGAGTGACCATGGGGAACAAAACTTACATCCCTTCACATCTCCTTTCATCCTCGAACCCTACTCCTTCGAATTCATTTTTGACAACCCTTCCTCCCCCTCATTCACATGGTCCTTCGGTCCAGAATATCACTACTAGCCATGTTCGTACTGCGACTGCTCACACGGTAGTATCTCAGAGTCAAGTACCTCCTGTTGTGTCAGGAGGTCATATTCCTGTTTCTGGATCGTCTAATGGTCCATCGTAAGGAGTTCCCCACATCCCTAACTATGGAGCTTCTCATGGGACATCCCATGGGACACCTTATGGATCTTCTCATGGACAGTCTTATGGACTGCAGTATGGACAAAACTATCAACCCTATGGGTATGGGTATCAACAACCTGCTTACTCTTCAATTATGGATTTGTAGCACTGCATACTCAAGGTACACCACATCATAATGCTTCCATGCAGCCCTATATGGGTCAAATGGGAGGAGGATATTATGGACAAGGCCATGATATTTATAGCAATTAGCCTTACATGAACCAGAACTATTAGGGAGCGTGGCATAGACCGACTCAACCTAGGCTCCCTTTCCTCGCAACGTTGAACTTACTTGACTTATTGAGACTTATGAACAATCCGATATCTCATGACCTGGATTGGCCAGCTATCCCTAACAAGATTCCTTTGGATATTCCCAAGTTAAAGGGAAAAGATGGAGAACATCCTAGTGAGCATGTCACTATTTTTCACCTTTGGTGCTCTTCCAATTCCTTACATGACGATTCAATCCATTTGAGGCTATTTCAACGCACCCTCACCGGGCCTGCAACGAAATGGTATATAGAGTTACCAAAGAGGGCATTTTTTTTATTTGATGACCTTGCCATGACTTTCCTCAATCACTTTCAGCTACCCGTGCGTTACGACGTTGGTACAGAACTCTTGTCGACATTTCGACAAGACAAAGCCACACATATCTCAAATCATATTCAAGAGTGGCGTAGACGAAAGCGGTTGATTAAAGCCTTTATACCACTGGAATTTCTCCTTGAAGGGTTCCTCAAGTCATTGTTACCTTACATCACAAAGGATGTTTTCACATCTAGAGTCCAAAATGAGGAACAAGCATTCTTTAGGGCGCAAGAGTTGGATTTGATCTATGCTCAATCCGAACTTTTGTATGAGATTATACCTAATTCTCTGCGATCTAGTTTCAATCCCAATATCAAACCTGGACCACATGCCGATGGCATTGTGGGTTGTGCAAGTGCCAAAACTGTGGATTTGGTTGTGAAACAAGTGAGCCAATTGTCTATTAATCAATCCGCATTGGGACAAGCCACGAATTCATCTCAACCCACCCAAACGGTGAGTGTGCTTTCGGTGCAATCGTCGGACTAGAAGGGAAACCAACAGCCTGGAAGGAATTAGAAAAAGGGTAAAAATAATCGTAAGGGTGGGAACAAGAACGAAAATGATAATTATAATCACAAGAATGCTAGTAATGATGGGGGGGACAAGAAGCCTAAATGTAAGGTAAAGTTTCCTTGCAAGTTGTGTAAGGAGGACCACCTCACTCACTTGTGACCTCATATGGAATATGCCTCAAGATTCATAGCACAGGGCCCAGTTGTGCTAACTAATCCTTTACCCCATAATCAAAATATGAACTCGAGGACCATTGATCCTCATTGTGCATTGGGTGGAGATCAAAATCCGTCAGAGGCCAATATTGGTCATGGTTGCATCAACATGGTGCGTGCTACTAAGGTTGTGAATCGTATGAAGGATTATGGTTTGTCACAACCGGACCTTGGCAAGGAACCCGCTCCACCCGAGAGCCCCTTGCGTATTGAAAACCCTATGGATAAACCCGAAGTTGCACCTCGCATTCCTAAGGGAGTCCTAAAGCATTCAGGGCACAATCCTAATGCTTGAGCCGCCCAGAACTATTCCGTTGTCAAGGATTTGGGCCAAACTCCTTGTGCCATGTCTACGCTTGAAGTAATTCAGAGTTGTCCTCCACAAAGGAAAGAATTGCTTTCTTCTCTTGCAGTTAATGATGATAACTCTTCTTCCGTTATCAAATTTGAAACCATGGGACTGTAGCCTTGCTTTTCTTACTACGTGCCTTTTTTGATTCATGCAGAGTGTCTTAATATGACCATCAAACGCACTGTGATTGATGAAGGCGCTGCTGCTTCCATGATGTCTTTGTCATGTTGGAAGGGTTTGGGTTCTCCCGAGTTGTCTCAATCTGCTACTATGTTGACTGCCTTTGATAGTAGATCATTTTGGCCACATGGGATTCTTCCTTCTCTTAAGGTCCAAATGGGAGGGAAGACTATCGCGATTGAGGTCGAGGTGGTTGATGCGCCCCTTGACTACAATATTTTGCTAGGTCGGAAATGGATGTATAGTATGAAATCCATAGCCTCTTCTCTCTTTTGAGTGGTATGCTTTCTATTTAATGTGAATATTGTTATGATTTATCAGACATCATTTCGTAATCTGAGTGCTAGTGCATCATCAGGAGCTTCTATCCCGATTATAGATCATTCTCAGCCGGCAACTGGGAGTGTGGGTGTGGGTATGTATCTGTCTCTTATGGGAACCTTTAGCTATCCTACACCCATTCTTATGATCAGATCTAGTTTTGGTGGGGCTTCATCCTCATTGAATTCAGTGTCTTTTTGCACTACCCATATGGAATATCCTTGGATTCTTCCTTCACCGAGTCCTTGAAATGGGCCTATCGAAAAGAATGTGTGGTTTCTTGCAATGATGATAGCATATTAAGCGAATCTTGATTGTGTTATAGATCCTAGTCCTTCCACTTCACTGATGGAGGAGGAAGACCTGTATGTGCTGCTTGCATGGGCAGTTGAGTCCTCTCATGCACATGATTGCCTCGATGATGTTTTTCCATCGGATGAAGCCATTATTGAGGCCATGTCTGGGGTTGAGCCACCTTGGGAAGAGATACATTATTGATCATATTTTCTTCCTGAGCTTGACCATATGGAGTGTGAGGAATTTAGGGAGATTCTTAGCAAGAAGATTGGTAGCCCCATGGTCCCATTGAGCTCTCCTGGTTAGATGGCTGATGGGAACATGACGAATTTATCACCTACTATTCCTATCAATATTTCTTGCGATCCTGAAAAAATTGAGAACGTCTACATTGGGGCGGATTGTTCCCCTAATGAGATCAAGGAGTATACCGAGCTATTTAAATATTTTTGTGACATCTTTTCTTGGTCATATGAAGAAATGCCAGGTATTGACCCTTGTATTGTCGAACATGAGATTAATACCTATCCGAATGCGAAGCCAATTCAACAACGTTTGCGTGTCGTGAATCCTAGAAAAGCACCCACTATAAAGGCTAATATAGAGAAGCTGTTAAAATCTAGTTTTATCTATACCATTCCCCTGACGGAGTGGGTTTCAAATCTCATTCCGGTTGATAAGAAGTAAGGAGCGATCTGTATATGCACTGATTTCCATGATTTAAATCATGTTTGTCCTAAGGATAATTTCTCCACACCATTTATTGATCAGATTTTGGATGAGTGTGTAGGAAGCAAGGTATTCTCCTTCATGGATGGTTTTTACGGATATAATTAGATTTAGATCAAACCCGAGGATCAACATAAAATTGCATTTATTTGTCCTTGGGTACTTTTTCATATCGGAAGATGCCTTTCGGTCTTAAAAATGACGGAGGTACATTTCAGCGGGCAATGACCTTAATCTTTCATGATCTCAAAATGATTATCGAAGTGTATTTGGATGGGATTTCTGCTCATTCTCATCTAAGAGTGCATCATCCATACCATTTGAGATTAGCATTCGAAAGATGCCACCATTACCAGGTTAGGTTAAATCCTCATAAGTGCATCTTTTGTGTGACTGTTGGTCACTTTCTAGGGTTTATTGTATCCAAGGAGGGGATAAGAGTCAATCCCTTAAAGGTTGAGGCAATACTTCAATTGTCTTCCCTGCGTAATATTAGACATCTTCAGTGTTTGCAAGGCATGGAAAATTTCTTGTGGAGATTCGTGGTTAATTTTGCCAATTTGACTAAATGATTTATGCATATTTTAAAGAAGGACACTACTTTTTGCTGGGATGAGCGAGCCCAAGAGTCATTTGATGCTATTAAGTGAGCCTTAGCATCAGCCCCCGTGCTTAGTCCACCCGACTATAGCCGTGATTTTTTTATTTATGTGGCCGCATCCATGGAGATGGTTGGTATGTTTTTGGTTCAAGAGGATGAGGAGCTCCATGAGCATGTCATATATTATTTGAGCTGAAACCTTGTTGATGCAGAAATCCATGTGGAGAAACTTTCCTTGGCCACCGTTCATGTGGTTCAGATATTGAGACATTACATTCTCCTTCGCCAGACCTTGGTGGTAGCTCATGTCAACCCATTTCAGTTCATCCTCACTAGAAGGATGATTGGGGGAAAATACAATAAATGGATTTTTATTTTGCAAGAGTTCGATCTCAATTTCGTTTCGGCGAAATCGAAGAAATCGTTGATCTTTGCGGAGCTCATATCTGATTTTCCAAGTGTGGAGGAGGACTAGGTTTATGAGGATACGTTTGTCGATGAGAATATTTTCCTTATCTCAACTTTGGACCCATGGTACGGGGATATCATTGTATATTTGCAAACGTTGAAGGTTCCTACTCACCTTTCATGGGATGAGCGACGATGATTACGTCATGTAGCTAAGAACTATCTTATAGTGGATAACACTTTGCACTTCCATGGGTTAGATTCCATTTTACGTCATTGCTTAACCCATGATGAGGCTAAGGTTGTGCTGAATGATTACCACGAAGGGGCGTGTGGTGCTCATTTATCTGGGATTTCTACAGCCCAAAAAATCTTGAGAGCAGGATATTTTTGGCCGTCAATATTCAAAGATTGTGTCAATGCGGTCAAGAAGTGTCACCCTTTCCAGGTGTTTGCATGCAATATGCACTCCCTGTTACATCCTATCATCATCGCCGGTCCCTTCACCAAGTAGGGGCTTGAATTCATGGATTGCAACCCATCTTCGACTAGGGGTCATCATCACATTATAGTGGTTGTTGATTATTTCACGAAATGGGTAAAGGCTATGCCCACGATTAAATTCTACGGTGAGACAGCCGCATATTTCATTTTCAACCAAATTATTACTTGGTTCAGCATTACAAAATATCTTGTCACTAACCATGGTAGACACTTTCACAATAAAATGATGGAAGAGTTGGCTTCAAAATTAGGGTATAAGCAGGAGTACTCCTCTTCTTATTACTCTCACGCGAATGGACAGGTTGAATCAGTGAATAAATCACTTAAGTATATTCTCCAATGAACCGTCACACAAAGCAAGACAAATTGGCATATCATATTATATCCTACTTTGTGGGCCTATAGAACCGTGGTTAAGAATGCCACCGGTTTCTCTCCATATCAGCTCGTACATGGGGTGGAGTCTGTCTTGTCGGTTGAATGTGAAATACCTTCATTGAAGCTAGCTATAGATATTTTACCAGACACTTCCGCATTGGAGGAGCATTTGGTCCACTTAGAGCATCTTGATGAGCAGCGTCAAGATGCCTTAGTGGCTCTAGAAGTAAATAAGCATCGCGTTAAGGTCCAATATGATACGTCTGTCCGTTCGAGGAAGTTTAGTGAAGGTGATTTGGTCCTATTGTGGGATCAAGCTAAAGAACCCTTGGGGTCAGGGAAGTTTAATCCCATGTGGCATGGTCCTTATGTAGTCAAATGTGTGTTAGAGAAGGGTGCCTATGAGCTGGTAGATTATGAAGGGACAGCCTTGGCGGAGCCTAGAAATTGGCTCCCTCTTAAAAAATACTATGCATGCTCTTCGGTCAGGGCTGATTGTTGTATATTATTGTACAATTTTTTGTATAGTTAGGTTTTCTTATGGTGATCGGATTTGTTGATTAGCTTTCGTTTCTTATGGTAGATATCGATGGAGTCTTCCGCTTACATAGGATTCACTGACGATGCTAGCCATCAAACTCAAAACTCAGCTTCGGCTACTTGGGTGATTTATACTCCTATGGGTCAAGTATTGTCTTCAGGAGGTGTATGTTTACGACCTTCTTTGAACAATGTTGCTGAATATAGTGCCGTTATTGAGTTATTGCGGGATTCCATTTCACATGGTGTTCCCTCTCTTGAGGTACGTCTTGATTCGCAGTTAGTGGTTTCACAACTTAATGGCTTATATCGTATTAAGGATATGACATTATTATGAATATTCTTACGTGTGAGATTGCTAGAACGACAATTTGAGAATATAACATACATACATGTTTCAAGAATTTTTAATTAAGTTGCTGACTCATATGCTAACTATGTGTTAGATTGGCATTTGTTTCATAGACCATAAGCACATCACAAACATACATTTTTACACACATGTAAATAAATAAAATCAATCATCATAAATTTTTTTCATTAAACATCCAAAATGTGACGTCATAATACATAAGTGTCATAAAACAAAATTGGGGCTTTTGAGCCACCAAAATATAATATACAGTAGTACAAAAAGAAATACTCTCAAGTCTCTAAGCTTGAGGAGGAGGAGGGGGGTTTTTGATCATGGTAGCACACCATGGCTCTAGCTAGCCATTGAAATAATCGAACCCATGCCCATGGTACACCAACCACCTGATGCTGCATGGCCTCAGGAAATTCCTCGACTTGCGCCATGGTACCCTATATGTCAAGCGTACAAAGTTTGTGTGGATTCTTTGGAGCATTCGCTCCGCATCCACACCCATGATGTCGTCTCCTCTTCCCCTCCGTCTATGATGAGGGGAACCATCAGGTTGCCGTGGTCCAACATCTGCATACACATGACAGATTGTCACTATGTGTCGTCACGCCAAAACATGTCTTTTGAGTCAATATATCAAAAAACACAAAAAATTTAATAATTCAAAAAAATTAAAAAGGGGGTTTGGGATTCATTACCTATGTCACCATATGCCGCTCCTAGTGGTAGGGGCATGTTTGGATCTCCCCGGAAATCTATCCCTACATATGGGTGTTCATCGATGGCAATGATATGCCTCCGTCACCATGGAAAGAAGTTCGTCGGGTAGGGGTTAGCCACCCTACCTCCGCCCAGTCTGCGCATAACATTTTCCCAACGTCGTTGGGCTAGATCTCGAACTCCATTTGGAGGAATGTACACTATAGGGCTTAGCCTCAGTACACACTCAAAGAAGAACATGCTCAGTATGTTGCCAAAACCGAAGTTTCTCACCTTTCCCATCTTGCAGTCACTGAGTTGCTGCTTCATGTTACTCAATAATGAAATGCTCCAGTCATACACTGTGGGTCTCATACACTTCACTGTATAGAACATCAATGGCCGCGAGGCCTGGTGGAGTGAAGCTAGTCTGACTATCCTGCTGAGTGCCAATAAAATGGCCTTCAGTCCCAGCACCTGGATCGAGTTTTCCGGGATTTGAATCCCAACCTTTTTCATGTCTGGAAAGCAGTACACCGCAATGTACTCATCAATAGTCAAACCACCTCCTGGCCCGCGAGATCAGATATTTACCACCTCTCCTCATTGGGATAATCCAATGATAAAGTAAATGTCCTCAATCTCTATACTAAGCGACATCTCGTCAATGTGAAAAGACTCAGATTCTGGATCCCAGTAATCCACTAGCATCTGCAGGAGTCTTGGTTTGGCCCTCAGGCTACCAAGACACCAAAACTTATACAAACCGCATGCACGTAGAGCTTGTTGGCCCATTAAGTCACCTTGTACAGCCTCTTCTACATCACCATGTTCCCTCTACCTCCATTATAGAACCATCGTGCACAGAAAACATGATTTTTTATTATTATCTACCTTAGAGATCCTTATTCGCGGCCGCATATGTGACAGTTTGCAAAACATCCACGTATGTACGCGGTTTTGGGAGGTTTTTCTGCGTATGGCCAGCCCTATACGCGGAAAAAACCTCGATATCCATGTGGGCCGAAACACATACTTTAGATTGGCCTAGAAAATGAAATTGACCATGGAAACTTAAAAAATTTGCATGAAATGGGAAGAGGAGGACATGAGGAGTTACCTGGAACAAACGGTGTTGAATTTCGCCAGACGATGCTCCCGGAATTCGCGTTGGAAGTTTTGAGCTCAAGTGGGTAAAAATTTCAAATGATATGGAATTTTTGAATTTTTTACTATTTATAGATTTTTTTGAAAATTTTAAAATTTTTGACCCACTTTCTATAGTTTTTTACCGTTTCTGACCATTTTGGACTGTTTTGGACTAATTTGATGATGTAGGAGTCCGTTTTGAGCGCGGTTTGACCGTGGTTTTGACCCGTTCATGCCGATTTTAGGTATTATGTCTAAACTGGTATATAGGTTAGGTTTCACATATATTTGCACTTTGCATGACCTTATGACCGTTTCATTATAACCTTAGGTACGAACCCATTCCATCTTATCACGGAACCTTCTTGTTTCTTTTAGAAGTGACATGATGTGAATGGTAGAGCTTGACCATACATGGGTGCCCTAGTTAGATCATGTTTTGCATTTGGTGCCCATACCGACATTTTTCCTTTAGGGTGTGGGAGTCCTTTGTATAGTATCGCCATGGCTTTGCACAAGAGCCTCATACTCTTGATATTTTTTGCTGGCCTTTTCCCCAGGACTCCCTTATGTTAAGTTGTAATTGCATTATCATGAGTTTTGCTTGCCTTATTGAGCCTTATGCCATCTTCCCTAACTTTGATTATCATCCATATAGCCCGAGCTTGTCTCATGTCTAGCCAAGCAGAGCCATTTTTTATGTCTTTTGCATCTTGATTCCCCATTTTTACTGAGAGGGGACTTTCCCTCGAGTGCCGTTATCCTACACATGTGTCCTTGCATTGAGCATAGGTATTTTTCACTGCTTGGAACTAGTTTTTTTTCCCCTTGACACTCATCTCCTCCTAGTCTGTAACTATAAAGCATTTTTATTCTTTTTCAAGCTTTTCAAAATATTTGAAAAAGTCCAAAAAAAATAAAAAAACCCAAAAATCTGGATAGGAAAAGATGTTATCTTTGGCAGTAGTCAAGTCATGTCGCCTTCGAACAGAGCACTGTATATCACATCTGTTGGTTGGGTTAATATTTTAACTTTAGGAGATGTACTCATTTATCTGAGTTTATCTCCACCAACTGGCTAAGCTTCAAGTCCCTATGGAAGCTTTGTCGATGCCTCCTTTGTCACAGAGATGTCCTAGTTTTGTATATTGAGTCTACGCTGCTTACATTTAGCCACCATTCACCTTTATTCTCTTGTTTGAAGGAAGTTGAATCCTGAGTCGGCCATTCCTCAATTCTCTTGACTTTGCATGTCGACCATTCCCGGTACTGGTACTGGTTCATGCACATTATGATTGAGTCCTTCCACATTATACAAATTTGCTGAGTACCTTGTGTTTGATGATGGGGGATGCCTTAAGGCCCTCCTGCCAGCGGATTTCATCCCATCGACTTTAGATCATTTATTCTGGGATATGAGTCTAGAGTCATTTTGAGTGCCTTGAGACTTGCAGTCATCAGTGGCAGGTTCTCTTACCATCGACAGTTTTGGGAATACATCAATGTCCCCTGATCGATGGATTATTTAAAGTGTTCAACCTCAACACGTTTATTCACACTTCTTATATTTCACTCTAGTACCTTGATTCCCATTTTCATTATTGGTGGGTGATCTCGGGTCTATTAACGGTATACATCAAGGATCGGTAATCAGACGATGGACTACTATGTTCGACCTCGACACCTCTATTCACATAGTAGGACATGTACTCATAGTGGATTGTGTAGAAGACCTTCCATATTGGTGGAATTTCATATATGCTACCTCCTTGATTGTGCCAGTGTTCATGAGATTTCAGCTCTCGTGACTTGATTCCAGTGTATGTCAGATATCTTCAACCATTATGGAGATTTTGATCCATTGTATATCTTCAGCTTTCATGGAGATCATGATCCTTTGTATATATTCATCATGGAGATTTTGGTCTATCTATATTGTATGTGGCGATGACCACACATGTCATATTTTGTATCATCCCTATTCATGGCCATTGTACTCTTATGTATCCGGGACTGTTGTATATACTTGCAGTGATGTGCAGAGTTTGATTATTGTATTATACTGTTGGATGGCTGGTTCTTCCACTTGGTTCTTCATCACTCAACTTTTGGGATGGACTTATAATGTATTTCGGCCATCGTATTACCCCTCTGACCTCACACATCAGGGGGCATCTGTTACAGCTGATTTTACCACATATGGTGGATCACACATTTATGGCCTTCCCTGTCCCTCTACAGACTCTTTGGACCCCATGGACCATTTTTGTACCTTTGATGTTTCCAAGATCATCCCTAAAAACATGCATTATTTTCCATATGAGACTTTTAAACCTATTCTCGCGTATATACGTGGATATGACCCTTAAACCCGCGTACATCGAGATGTGTGAAAAAGGCCAAATAGTTTTGGAGTTTTCCTTGATGTGGAGCCGAGTCACTTGTCTCTTGGCCTTCCATATGCCTTGAGATCGCTCGGTTTTGACCTTCCATTCCCCCATTAAAGCACTATATAAGGAACCCTTTAGATACATTGAAAGGAGAAGAATTGAAGAGCAAGAAAAATATAGTCCATTGTTGACGGAGCTTATACTTGAGTCCGCATCCCTTTACCCCTTGGAGCACTTTGTGTTCTTCCCAAGATTTTTGTTGCTTGTGAGCTTGCTATCGAGAGATGGAGGATTGAAGTGGTGGAGGCCCAAGTGGAGGACTCAATTTCTCCGGTTCGCAGACGTGCCGACAGAGGTTGTCATTCTTGTAATCTCTAATTTATATTAATAGAAATATCTTTTCCTGTCCAATAATGTGTATTTAAATGAATATTGAATCCATGGATGATTTTAAATGCTTATATGTTATTGATTATATATGCTAGAGTAGGTATAACACAATTATATAGCATGCTTGTCTTGTTTGTTGATTGTTGAGAGAGAAAATTGCTAACACAAGCGAAATTGGAAAAGCTCAACGGGGATCTACATCAACCATCCGGAATAAGGTATGTTTCGAGATCCTTTAGTGTTAGATGTTTATTTCTCTTGCATATTGGGAAGGGATTGATTTTTGTGGTTACTCTGTCTGTTGTGGTACCCCAAGCCATAGGAAGTTTTCTTCGTAACAACCATGACCCAATATTCACCTGAAAAAAATATAAAAACACCATTAAAAGCCATTTTTCAAAACTATAGAAAGTAAAAAAGAAAAACCCAATTTTACCAAAATAATTTGGATTTCAAAATTAAATAAATTACAATGCATTTTTGAAAACTCCAAATATTCTATAAATAGAAAGGGTAGGTAAGTTATTTTTACCACTTGTTTTTTACCATTTTGTGAGTTTTGGAAGTTTGGCTTTGATAGCAAGAGTTCCTCCGGTGATTTGGCAAAGGAATTATGCTTCATTGTTGCTTCATTCTCCATAGAAGAGGTAAGCATTTGATCCTTCTCTCTTTATATGTCCAATAAATGTCATTTTGTCTCTTTTGCATTATTTAATTCCAAGTTCCTAAAATGTTTTTTATGGTTTGAAAGCAAGATAGATGATAGATTTTATTTTTCCAATGATAGGGTAGGGGATTAACCATCCCAATAGGAGTTTTAAGCCAGAGTAGAAGGCAAATTTTTTCTTCTTTTAAGGTTTTTTTCCACCAGCCAGCGCCCCCGATGACGCTCTGTCAAGATAGGACAGGAGTGTCGTAGGTGCTTTGTCGACACTCTGCAAGACATAGGCAGAGGCACCGCGGTTCTTTGTGCATGAAGGCTAGCAACACCGCATGGGGAAAGAAAAGAAAAACAAAACCCTAATCCACCCCCCAAAAAAAATTCATGTTTTCTCTTCTTGTTTTTAAATATGTTATTTCATTTGTCTTTCTTTCTTTTAGCCACAATATATTTTCTAATTACAACATTTTCATGTTACATGTATACCATGGTAATTTGGAAGGAAAGGGAACATGAAGTCCCAGACAACCAGGCTATAAATGATCTAACCACCATTAAGGCTCTACGGAACTGTGGGATCCTTAAGTATTTTTTGATACCTGGAATGAAAGCACATGTTCCATTACTAGAGTACATAATAGACATGTGGGATCCTGACCAAGAGAATTTTGTGGCGGGAGTCCACATCCTGCCTATAGAGATCGAGGATATTTATTTTCTGACTGGTTTGTTTATGCAGTGAAGATCTGTAGTTCTATCTGCAGCATGAGGGGGAGAAGGCTCCTTGGATGATATCATTGATCGACATTTCTCACTAGGTACAAAGTCTCAATCAGGCAAGCTACAGATCAAGTCTCTAGTGGATCTCCCCTTGAGGATAGTGGTGTATACCATCAACAAAGTGGCAAGTACTAGGGCTTCCCACCTTACCAGGATATCTCATATGCTATATGCTTTGCAGTGCATGGAGCCCACTGTATTCAAATGGTGTGAAGGAATGTTGGCGTGTCTAAAGATCCAACTAAACAAGTGCAAAAGAGGAATGCTAAAGCAGTTTGGTTACGGAGCAGTGGTGGTGTCCTTTATCTTACAGCAGGTACCTCACATGAGGCCATAGGTGACCATTACCAAACTTGATCTTGAGGATCCGAGGATGCTTGCATGGGTGACACCCATGCCTCACCTTGGAGGTGTAGGGCCCAAAGTTAGCTATGGTTTAGGATTCTTTCATTGGTTGAGAAACCAGTTACTTATGGTGGACGACTATGCCTATGAAGGGGCAGACTTCCGTAATGACCTGGAGCTGGATTTACCTAAGGGAGAAGTATGGGATGACCAAGGTAAGACAATAAATTATCCACTTATGTTTTTAAATTTTAAATTTTATTTCATTTTTTTTTGTAGTACTGAGATAAACCATGTTCTCATGCAGACATTGGATCTATCCATCCATATGGGATGTCACATATTGCTAGGCGAGCGGGTACCAGGGATATGATGGTGTACCGCTCTGAAGCTGAGGAAGAGCTCAGAGATCTCGAGGAGAACGTACACCACTTGAATGTGGGTATCCCTGACATGACCTTGATGAGGTACCTAGGCGTTATCAGCGCCATACTACAGGTGTCTCCGAATGGTTCTCTAGGCTGCTTCGCAGAGTGGCCCAAGCCATTGCATGCTACCATCAGCATCATGAGGATTAGTCTGCCTTGATTCTTACTTTTGTATATGTATTACTGAAAGCTACGAAGCTTTAGATTTTTCCCTATGTATATGTATTATGAACTTTTTATGGTCCTGAACGGGCACTAAAAGCTAGAGATGCTTCAACCCAAATTTTGTATCTCAGTGCTACAACTTTATATATATATATATATATATATGACAAACTCTTATATTTACAGTTGTGTGTGGAAAAATGTGATGTGTGGAATGATTAATATACTTATGAATTTACATGTGTTTTGTATGTTTCAAATAGACTTTTTAAGAATGAGCAATATGCCAATCTAAGACATAGTTAGCTAGGGAATCTTCCACAACATTTAAATGTCTGGGAATGTGTTGATATGTAACTTGCTCAAAATATCTCTCTAACAACCTAACTCTCCAGAAAGTATGAAGAAGCATGGGATTTCTAATGGTGTAGACTCGATTAAGATGTTGAACAACTAGTTCAGAGTCTAGGTAAACCCTAATTTCCCTTACATCATTAGCTAGGGTTTCTGTCAACAGTCTGATCACAGCTTGATATTCTGCTATATTGGTGGTGGAAGGGCCTAAAAGAATACCCCATGAACTCACCAGCTCACCTGTAGGAGAGTACAGTACCCAAGCTACTGATGCAAGGTTAAGTGTATATCAATGAGAACCATCAGCAAAGCCAATGAAAGAAGTCATCTGTCCATCTGACAAAAGACATGCATAAGTATGGTTTTACAAAAAAACACATTTTAAATCACACAAAATACACACCTCTCAAAACTTAAGACACAAAACAAACTGTAAACAATATTTACAAAGACCCTATGCTAGATGACCCAGGCACAATATCTTTTGAGGTAGAGCCCATTTCGGGGCTCGCTCAAAGGTATCCTATCATAATCGACCAATTCATATGCTCTTTCTCTAAAACATGACTGGAAATATAGGGCCCATGCCACATAGACTCAAATTTTCTTACCTCCAGCTTGTCATGCTTCTAGTCATAGGTTAAAACAAAATATCCTTCATTGAAGGAACGGGCTTGGACATTCCTGTCATATTGAACTTTCATTCTTCATTTATGTGCCTCATTAGCTAAGGCAGCATCGTGTCGAGTTTCATCAAGTTTGTTTAAATACATGAATCTTTCTTCGTCTGTAGTGGTGTTGGGTAATAGTTCCACAACAAGCTTTAAAGAAGGGATTTCACACTCTATCAGGAGAGTAGCTTCCAGACTGTATACTAATTGGAAAGGTGTAAAACTGATGGAATTTTTGGCAGTAGTCCTATAGGCCCAGAGTGAAGAGATGAGCTGTAAATGCTAGTTTGACTTGGCTTTCCCTACCATCCGCTGAAGCATTGTTTTTAATATTTTGTTTATTTCCTCAATTTGGACATTGGCCTAGGGATATTATGGTGTAGATTTATTGTGACGAAACCCTAATTTTACACTAAGCTCTGCTATCATCTTGTTTTGAAAATGTGACCCATGGTCGGTCACAATGGCCCTAGGAATCCTGAATCTAGAAATGATATGATTGAATAAAAATAGTGCAGCAGTCTTACCGTCTTCGGCATATGTGGGTATTGCCTCAACCCATTTTGTAAAATAGTCTACAACTACAATAATGTAGCCATACCCCCCGGCGGAGGTAGGTCTATAGTGCACGAAGTCTATGCCCCATTTTGCAAAGGGGCCAACTTGTACAATGGGATGGAGCGGAGTTGGATGTGTGCATTTCTTGGAAGTGAAAATTTGACATGCTGGGAATTTTTTGACTGTTTCAATACAATATTTGAAAAATAGAAGGCCAAAAATACCTGACACGCAAGATTTTCTAGGTAGTAGCCAACCTAGAGAGATGACCTCCACAAGCTCCAGCATGGCAATCATTCAGAACGATCTCAACATCTTCATGTGTAAGGCAATGTCGTAAGATAGAGTCAATACCATGGCAATATAGAGTATCATTCAAGATAAGGTAACTTTTGGCCTGGTGGTGAACGCGACAAAGTTCATCTTGAGAGGAAGTAGGCTGGTATCGTAACGTCTGGAGATACAAAATGATATCTCCATACCATGGATCAGTCATACTAATGAGAAATAATGACTCCTCTGGAAATGAATCAAATGGATCGATAGTCTCAGTAGTACGGGGAAGGCCACATATAAGCTCTCCAAAAATAAGAGACTTCTTAGAAGTACTTTTGGGGAATTCTAGCTCAAACTCTTGGAGGATCACGATCCAACGTGAGTATTTTCCCCCAAGCACTTAACATGTAAGAATGTAGTACATGGGGTTGGAATCCACGTAAATAGTGGTGGTTCAAAGAAAAATATAATGACAATAATTCTGGACCGCGATGACCGTGGCCAGAGCAAGTTTGGGCCAAATGTGAGTATCGATTTTCAGAGTACAGAAGACTCTTACTAGCGTAATAAATCACATGTTCTTTGTTGTGTTCATCTGTTTGAAGAAGCACCATGCCTATAGTATACAAGGATGCAGCCACATACAAGGAATAATCCTTAGCATAATTTGGTGGTTGCAACACTGGTGCACGAAATCATCCCAAACAAAAGGGGCATCTTTCTTGAGAAACCTCATGAAACTGTGTGTCCTTTTTGCATAATTATAGATGAAACGACATAGAAATTTTACCTTCCCTTGCAAATTTTGGAGTTCAAATACATTCGTGGGAGTAGGTAGGGCCAAGATAACTTCAATTTTCAAGGGATCTATATGGATGCCATCTTTTGAAACAATAAAACCAAGAAGTCATCCAGATTCTACATAAAAAACACTTTTATGGGGATTTAGATGAATATTAAAATGACGACACCGAAGAAACATTGCTCTCAGATGATTGGTATGAATATCCCGCTGCTTGGAATGAGCAGGAAGGTTGTCAAGATAGGGTTCTACAACATGTCTAATGTCATGAAAATCATATGAAATGGCACGTTGGAATGTCACGCCAGCATTCTTTAAACTGAAAGGCAGTTTATGATAAGCAAAAGTCTCCCAAGGGAAAATGAATGTCGTCTTGTGTTGGTCTGACGGGAAAATCTCAATCTGATTATAGCCAGAAAATCCATCCATAAAGGAAAAAACAATGCTGCCGGCATAGTTATCGATTATTTGATCAATATAGGGAGTGGGAAAGTTGTCTTTTGGACAAGCTCGATTCAAATCCCTAAAATCGATACAAACCCTAATAGTGCCCTGTTTTTTGTTTACATGTACTATATTGGACACCCATTCAGTTAATGGTACGGGGTAAATGAAACCAGCCTTCAGAAGTTTCTCAATTTATTTTTTAATAGCGACTGCTTTTATGGGATGGGCCTGTCGTAGTTTCTGACGGACGGGCTTGGCATCGGGGTAAGTTTTTATCTCATGAACAACGATAGAGGGATCAATCCCTGGCATTTCTTCATATGTCCATGCGAAGACATCTCTAAATTCCCTGAAAAGGGTCGTGTATGTTTGAACTTCTTCAGGTGAAGAGTTTTGTCCTATGAAAATGTTCTCGAAAACACTTGGTTTCACTGATATGTCTACATGCATATTTTTTGTAATGTTGCACAAATTTCCTTCAGAATCGACATTACGAGTGAGGATCGGATACTGAGGGTTTTAGACTATATTAGATGAAACCGAGGAGGTGAAGTGGTCTTCTAACATATGGAAAGGGGGAAGGAAAGAAGATCGATGATGATAATATTCCCAAGGAATCTCCTCTAAGGACATAACTTCCATAATAGATTCATCTGTGGGAAGTGTGTGTGAAAGATAATCTAGAGTTGGGGAGGGGTTTTTGAGCGAGTATGGCATGTGATAGCGGTTTGAGGCCACCAAAAAATGGTCATTGATGGGGGAATTACTGGTAGCTTGGATTGCATTGTAAATTTCTTTGGAAGAGGAAAAGGATGTTGATTCATTAGCAATTGCTTTACCTTTGTCTACATAAGAGGTAAAGATCATGTTAATAGATGCATTTTGTGATGTAGGAGGAGGATTAGATGAGGGAAAGACTCCCATTAGTGAATAATATTTGATAATACCTACTCCATTTTCCTTATATTGTGGGGTATTCAAGAGTGGAACTCTATTTGCATCATTTGTAATTGCACTAGGTGTAATGAAATCTAATTGATCAACAGTAACAATCTTTCCTTGGAATGGGAACTGGACGATCCAAAAAATGGTCGATGCTACAACGTGCATAGCATAAAACCAGTTATGACCTAGGAGTAAGTTGTAATCTAAAGGAGCATCGATGACTTCAATATGAATGGAGACTGTCTTTCCCCCCAATTCAACATGGATGGCAGGTATTAATCCATACGGTTGAAATCCACGACCATAAAAATCCTTAAGGGCGGTAGGTAAATGGTTGATTTTCGGAGAACCAATGGCTCTCCAGTAAGATAAAGACATAGATGATGTAGAGGCACCCTCATCCAAAATGGTATGACTGATAGTCTTTCCAACAATCTTGGTAGTGATCTAGAAAGCTAATTGACGTGAAAGTCTCTTCTTGAAATCATCCAGTTTGAAAGTGATGATATTGCTATTCTTAGGATCCATAGCTCCAAGGGCAGTAAGCAAGTTTTTTCGTTGAGTTGCACATGTCTGAAGTACCTCTAAAGCTGATATAACGCAGGGTTCTAGGGCTAAATATTCAACAATATTATAGTATTGGGTGACACGAGTGTTAGGATTGATTATGGAATTACGTAGAGTACCCTTTAGTGGACGGAAAATTTCTTTTCGAGTAGGTTTTTCAATATGAATACCATTATTAGGAGGAGGTGTGGAAGTTGATGATTTTTCAGATGGAACATCATCAGGTTTCTTTTCTGGAGGAGGGTCATAACTATGTGATCTTGTATTTAAATTAACCATTTCACTAGACATCATTTGAACTTCATCAGTGGAGGAAGAAGTTTCGTTCAAGGACTTATGATCAATTAACTGTTGTTGGGAAAGGAAAGGATCTTTTAAAACTTGTGGGGTGGGTGAAGTTTTCAAAAACTTACTAATTTCCTCATGACGAGGAGATTCTTTTGTAAAATGGTCACCTCCGTAGATTAAACAAGGAAATTTTACCTTTCGCTTACCTTCTGAATCAACATTTGAATTCGGTGTGTTATTTCCTTCCTGTTGATTATTAAGGTTTTTATATTTATTTGTTCCTTTCTTCTTTTCATTGGAAGATTCATTTGATTGGATCGCGTTTACTTGAGTAAAAGCAACAGGAGAGGGTGCAAGTTTGGTAGATGGTGCTGTTTGATTTGACGGAGTGGTGGTTTGATTCTATTTTTTAGCATATTTAGCCATCATTTGCATTTGAACTGAACCAAGTATTCCATCAGCAGGTGGTTCAGTTGTGGGTCTAGATGGATTTTCTGTAGGTCAAGGAGCACGTGGAATCAGATCATACAAATTACTTGACTGGGAACAAACCAAATCTAGGTACTGAGCACGGCTAATAGCTTGCTCCTCAGCAACAACACCTACCATGGAAACATCTTGAGCAATAAGTGGAAGCAAAGACTTTGTAAACCAATTAGCAAGCAACTGATCAGGAATAGGGGCCTTAATTAACCTTCATCTTCATCTCCATTCATGGATATGATTGGAGATGTGAGTTGATGTGGTTTGTTAAAGCGATGTTAGTAGGTCTGTACCTGTTTCATATAGGATTGGTAATTGAAAGTGTGTTAAAAAGGCCATTGCTAGGGCATTGAAGTCCCAAAAAGAGTGTTGTGGTAACTCGATGTACCACTTTGCAGCAATACCAGTGACGGTTCTTTGAAAAATCCTTAGACAAATTGAGTTGTCCATTAAAGAATTGGATGAACACCATAAATGAAATGTCATCACATGGTTTTTTGGATCTTCACCGGGTTTGCCATCAAACTTGGGTATATCGAAAGGCAGCTTTACAGGAATGGCAGGCGAAGAGGGGTCATGATAGATTGGTCATTTATGAATCTTGATAAGTTTGGTAGATCTAACGTAGCTAGAAATGGCAGTTGTTGATTTGGTTGCGGATACTGGTAGTACTGGTATTGAATTTGTTGGCCAGTAGGACCATATGCAAATTGATAGATGGGTATGGATGATGCCCCTGAATCTTGTTGAAAAGGTTGTTGATTTCCAGAATTTCCATGAGGAGGTGGGCCACCCGAGGGAGGAGGTCCTCTGGAAGGTGGTGGTGGTGGTGGTGGTCCTCCAAGTGGTGGTCCTCCACCTCCAGGAGGTGGTGGTGGGCCTCTGGGTGGTGGTCCTCCAAATGGTCCACCAGGTCCTCTAGGTCAACATGGTGGTCCTACAGGGGGGTTCTACCATATCCTCCAGTAGTATTCACAAAAGATCCTCCATATGACGGAACATTGGACCAATTGGGTTGTCCCCAAGGTACAAAAGAATTCCCAGGGTAGGGAATTATAGGATAAATAGCCACTGGCAGTGGTTGTTGATACACTTGATTGACCGTAGGTGGCTGAGTTCCTGGATAAGTATACCCCCAAGAAGCTCGATTATTGACAGGTTGCACCTCTAAGGGTTGTCCTGAACTGGATGAGGGGGAAACAACATTGGTATTAGTAGGAGGGATAACTACTGCAGGTTGTGCTATAGCTACAAGTTGTCCTGAACTAGCAATAATTCCACTAATAGATGATGTAACTCACGTTGGGGGTTGCCCCATGGCATCATAGTGTGTTGACATAACTTGATTTGTGGATTCCCCCCCAACCATGACTAGTATGGAAGGCCTAGTAATGGGGCCAGGATGTGAGATTGTAGGATTGTCATTTGGACCTGGATTACCTTGAAATGGAATTTCTTCAATAGGACCTAACACTTGAGCTAGTGAACGATATCCTTTAGGCCATGGGTTGTGAGAAGTCTCGCCATAGGTTGGAAGACCTTCAGAAGAAGGTTTAATTTTAGCTATAGGCCAAGGGTTTGTATTACGGGGTAACTACGCCGACATAGTTTCATAACGAGACACAGGTGGAGTAATGATTCTTTCTACTCTCTTTGAAAAGTTACGAGCTCGATCATGAGATGCATTAATTCTTCTCTGTTCCTCCTATCCTAAAGGAGGATTCCTTGGTGAAGGTCTAATAACCCCAAATTTAGAAATATATTGGCCCATAGAGGTTCTCCAAAAAGGAGCATCCGAGCCATAATTTGGTGGAGTAGGACCATCAACACAACCTTCCAACGACAAATGCATAGAAGCATCAGCTGCAGGAGGGAGTTGAACTAAAGGACTTGTAAACATAGTGAAATATTCTATGGTTTCACTAGCTAGGGTAGTTCCTACAGGAACATTAATAGAATCTGGTTGTTCCATGGTTACCGCTTCTGGTCCTTCCACGGTAGGAGGAGAGTCAGGAGATAAACTCTCCAATCTACAAGATTGACGTCTCGCAAGTTTCTTAGCCATGGTGGTGGCCGAAGTTACCTAATCTAAGTCAGAAAAGGAGAAAAAAACACAAACAAAACCTATGCAGAGCTAAAGGTCACAAGCTTACTTAAGTGATAGGACAGGTTCAGAATTGTTGGTCTCTCACCAGGATTTTCAAGTAGGTGTAACTCGCGATATACCTCGTTCCTCAGGGGTACGTGTGTAGTAATCTCCTTGAATGCTGTTTTCGGTGTATTTCTCCACACAAGACGACCAAAGGGATTTTCTCAGATGGTCAGGGTATCCTATTAGGGTCTCCTGAGATACACAAGGTACGTGGGAGCTCAAATCGGTAGTAGTGCTATCTAATGCAAGGGGCCTTCCGATATACAATCGAGTGCATGAAGTACCTTTCTATATACCTCAAGGGTACATGAAAGTCTATTCAATACACCTATGATACATGGAAGAACCACGCAAGTCCCGGGTTGTAGTGTGGACAAATAACGACAACTCCTACGCTTAACGATGCCCGAACACGTCACTAACCTATCACTCAAATTTTTGTACAATTTTTAGACCAAAATATACCGTTAATTTTATCTGGATGATTAGGTGAATGTTTGCGGAATTTTGACTCCAATGATGAAAATTAATCTAAATGTAAATGCACTTTTTGACTTCGATGAGAACTAACCAGGGCAAGGAAGAAACCCATTTCTTTTCTTTTCAACAATATACCAAAAGAAAGTTGTTTTCAACAACAAAACACGATCCAATAAAGAAATGCAAAGGAAGTCCTTTCGAATGCAAAAACTCTTTCAAACAAGCACTCTAAAGTTTCTGAAAACATAAGAAAGAAGCCTCTAACGTGCATGCAAAACTAACTTCTGCTACAATGTCAAAAAGACCTATTTTTCTGAATCACACATGCAAAATGGAAATGGAAATTGTTGCAAGAATAAACAAGAGAAAAATAAAAGGATTCTTTTTTTATTTTTCTGGAAAATATGAGGCACACAAAGCAGTATTTTCTAAAAAAGAAACTAATCTTCTAGGAATAGGCTATAGGATTTCTTTTCTAAAGAATATTTTCAGATACTTCACTAAAAAACCAAAATTGAACTGTGATTCCAATTTCATTAATGACAATGAAAAAGATAAAAATTTTGGATCTGAGCTCAAATAGAGAATCAGACTCACAAAAACCAGTAAACTAGATAGCAGACAAGCAAGCAAAACACCCAAAAAAAATTCAGGGAACAGGACAGTTAACAAATTTTGAGCAAAAAATTTCAAACATGCAGTTTCTGAAGACCTACCTTGGCGCTCGGAAGGGCACTGCACCAGGGTGTCTCAAGATGCTATGATGCTCCTTGCCTTCTGCACATAGGTGTCGTCGACGCTCTGTCAGTTAAAGGAGAAGGAAGTGACGGTGCTCTTTCCAAAAGGAGAAAAGGCATCCTCGAATGGACCGACGCTCTGTCAACCAAAGAGAAAGGCACCACTGAATAGTGAACTAAAAAGGATGAAATCCTGCAGGAGAAACCAGAAAGACTGAGCTGACTAAAAAAGTGCAAAACTACTCAGAACAGAGGAAAAAAATAAAAAACATAGGATAGATAACTTACCTTGTTAACTGAAATAACTAAAAGGAGAGAGAATAAGCTTTATAGATTGAATGGTTACCAAAGTTTGTAGATATGATTGGATCTGTACCAGATCTGACTGGATCTTCCCCAGATCTGATTGGATCTTCCCTAGATCTGACTGGATCTTCCCCGGATCTGACTAGATTAGGCTAGATCCCTAGTATGGTCGCCGATTTTGTTATTAGGAATTCTCAACTAGTGCGGACACTGCTTGTTCCTCTGTAATGTAAGACACAACTATAGAACAAAAATACACAACAACATATCCTTTCCTTGAATAATCAAATCAATCAACATAACGCACAATATACCTCAGCCTGAGATCTGCTTGTCTTCTCTCCAGAAAGTCCTTGCAATGGTTTAGTAACTGTAAAAGACATCACAAGATAAACAAAAGGGATGAAAGCATCATGATAATTGACTATCCATATTGGTGATCAAGGAATCTAATAATATTTAATTACAAACACTATAATCAAATATAGGAAAGGGAAATGTCTTTGTATTAATATATGGATGAGAAATAAGTACAACCAAAAATACTTGATGTCGATGGCTTCTGTCTCAACAAGAATGTCTACAATATCCTATGACTATGAATACCTATCCAAACACAAGCTACCTCTACTTTGCCTCTGTTTCAGATTTCAAACTAGCAGCATAAGGATGCTTTTTCTGGCCTCCCCCACTCTCCTCATGAAGGCTCCATTTATAGGCCTAGAACTCAAGATATGACTTGGAAAAAAGGATAGGATAAGATCTCTATAGGTGAGGAAGGCGAATGCCACCTCTCCTAAGCATATAAGAACTAACCCCAAGGAGGTTTTTGCATGGAAGGTTCTAGAAACATCTTTTTCTCATTTATTAACCACTAGCGCTCTTAGAAAAACTGTCAAGAGCATCGACCTAGGGTTTTTTTCAAAGGAGAGGGAAAACAATGCCTTTTTCTCAACTGGGTCAAGCACTGCCGATGCTTTGTGCAAAAAACATGAGGGTGCCACTTCCTCTAGGTCTGAGGAAAAAAATGACCAAGGTGACTCAAACCAGGATTTTTGGGAGGTTTAAGGGCATAGTGAAATTATAATGAAGGCTGCTAAGCAATGTGATATTTCCAGGTGCAATGGTGATTGTAGGAGTGGGTATGGGCATAGTAATGTGGGAAGTAGCTAAGGGAGAAGAGATTTTTTGAACGACAGTTGTTTCAGAGGTTGAAGAGAGGACCGGGATGGAAGTTTTAGGAGATGGAATGTGAACGTTAGCAGCTGGAAGTGATGATGAAGGCACTAATATTTTTTCAAGGATTGATGATGATGAAAGGGTAAATGAGGGTAATTGGAGAGGAATTTTCAGGGATTGGGTCTCTGCAAGGGTAGATTGAAACATGGGAGGTTCGACTCAGATATGCATGATAAGGGCAGCTGTAAAGGTCAAAGTATGATAGAGTTGAGATAGTGAGGGTGATGGGATTGCTCCAGCAGGAAAATTAGAGATATTTTGGATGGATGAGAGGAGCAATGTTGAAGTTGAAGAGGTAGACACAGAAGTGGATTGTGAAATATTCAGAACCGGGATAGAAAATTTCATACCATTACCATTGAACAAATATGTAAATGCTTGCAAATATTCATCTACTTCATTGACCACAGGAAAAGGGGTAATCACTTCTTCTTCGGTATCACAGTCACTCAAGTCTATCGTAGGGGTTTGAGTAGAAGTTATCTAAATTATCTGTTTCTTAAATGGATTAACCTCAATTGTTGCTTGCTCATTACATACCTGGGTAACTGCAGTAGTTATTTGAATGTCAGCAAGAGGATTAGCAACTGTGGCTACTTGAGTGTCCAAAACTGAACTTATATGTGCTAACTTCTACTTTGACTGTTGGGAAGTATGCATCAGAAATTTCAACTGTTGAGCAACAATTACCTATGGTCGGTCCTCCATAGGGATTTTTCCTTTATTCCCATCTGGATAAGTTACCAATGATGGAACTTTTGTTTCTTGGGCTTCCTTCTCTTCCCTGTCCTTCCTTACCTTTTCAAGGAGATCAAGTTCCATTGTTTTGTAACCCAGAACCCTAGTTTTAAGCTCCTTTTGATGTTGTAAAATGTGGTGCTACTCATTTTTTCTTTTAGCCCTGGAAAAGAACTCAAAAAAGGTATTCACCCCCTGGTAGATAGAGTCATCAAGGAATTCCTCATGAACATAGCCACCTTTGACATGGTTTTGCTTGAAATGAGCATCAAGAAACCCTTTAGGGTCATGTTTTCTTTTGAGAGAAAAACCATGTTTTAGAGAGACTATTTGACCACCTAATATTGCATCCCAGATTGAAGTTGGGATGACCAATGACCCAAGATTCAAAGGAAATTTAGGCCATCCTTTCCTTTTAGGAGCAACAAGTTTCTTGCGGACACCATCAGTGACAGCCTAGAAAGATACCGCTTTAATGACCAAGCTGTCAGGAACTATCTTCGCTAGCATATGAACAATATTGCCACCCCAAATTCTAATATATGAAAAAGACTCACCAACATACTAGTCACCCATTGTGGCAATGAAGGTTCTGACCTCGACTGAAAAAGCAGGAGCTTCCTATTTGAATATTGAAAAATAAATGTTGCCAAAAAAATGTTCACAGATCCCGTAGAACATAGTTGCATAGTTAGTATCCCACATTGTTGAATAGTAAATAGGTATCAGAGGGGCCGGTAAAGTCCAGTTCCATCCCAAATTGGGATATTGGAAAATGGTGCAGAATACATCAATAATAAAGGCAGAAAAGAAGAAATTCAACTTCTTCCTAGTAGTATCTTTCTGATAATCCTAGATAGTCATTTTAAGCTCCAATGAAAATATAGACGCCCATGGGAAAGATTCACCAGTTGCTAGGACATGATGAGCTATAGGAGCTCATTCAGCCTTGAAGACAGAACAGTTGGGAAGACCATACAGCCTGCATAACATAGATGCCAATAAAGAATAAGGTTCTCTAAACCAGGCAATAGGGTATAGGTCGTCACCCATTTGTGATAACTTACTAGGTTCATTCATCCAGGATTTTAGCATTTCATTAAAATTGTAACTGATCTTAGAGGATTGGGTGAACTCGGTGTTGAGAGGTTGCACAACTGATTTAAGAGCATAAGCTCTAGTAAAGACCTCAAGATGGAAGATAGCCAATTGTGACCCAGCACTATAAAGGACCGGTCTTTTGGGTTTACGTGGTCCACAATCCATTTGACTGGGTCAGTGTAGGGAAGGATAGAGGGTCTAGTAGCAATGGCATGCAGCCTGGAATCCCTAATTTTTTGGTAAGCCGACTAGTCATTTTGGATATCTGAGAGGTCATCATTGTCAAAAAGCCAGTATATCCTGGGTCATTCAGTTTGGTAATTTTCAGTGATTCTACCACTGGTATATGAGAAGATGCTAAAGTTTGGGTCTATGGTCAGCATGTCGTTTTGAATTTTTTTGCAGCGTGTAATTTGAGCCATTTTGGAAAATAGAAAAAATATGTTTAAACGCATAAGCAAGAAATCAAGACTAATTAAAGAAAACAAAGAAATAGTAAACAATCAAACATAGAAATAACAGAAGAAACCAACCTGGAATCGACCAGAACTGTGAAAATACTCTCTGGTAAAAAATCACAGTGAAAACCCATGCAACAAGGTAATTCTCAAAAGTGAAAATGGTAAAGAAAATATAAAGGACCTATATATTTATAGATTTTCTATAGGTTGAATTTAGACTGTAGGATTAAAAGAAATAAACGGTCGGGATCAAATCTTGTGAGATGCGGAATCAAGGAGCGAGATTTGAATTTTATTCAGTTTCCCGCAATCCGCAATTGTGGGTCGTGAGATGCTTGAATACAAAAAATTGAAATTTTATTTAAACCCTTTCCACAATCCGTAATCCACAAATTGCGGGTTGCGGGTTGCAGAAACACACACCACAAATCGTAAATCAAACTACTTGCTGCAATCCGCAATTGCGGGATGCAAGTTATGGGATGCAGGTTGTGGGATGAAAAACGAAACTCATTAAAAATGTTTCTGCACCCACAATTCACATCGCGGGTTGCAGAAAAACACATTTTTTGGGAAAATCAAGTTTTTCCACAACTTACCAAAAACACACAAAACATGCATAAATTTTAAAAAATGTTAACTAAGTCAAATTGTAGAAACCATGTTGAACATTATGGGGACCCCAAAATGACTTAAGGAATTCAAAAATTACCTTTACATATAAAATTGGGGCTCCCATGTTTTGGATAAAACATGGGATATGTTGTACCTACAACAAATGGCGACTGGATGGGACGAACCAGTTATCTCTGTAAATAAGAAATCCCTTAGAAAGAAAAACATGCCAGTAAACAAATAATTCATCCCGAGATTATAGAAATGTTTATATAAGAATTCAACTAATAATCAGATTTACCAAAATGATTCATACATTCCCATCCATGATCAATTAAAGATGATACAAATTCAATTAGGAGATATTAAGAAATAATAAGGATACCTTACCTTCAGGTGATCATAGGCATACAGTTTGAGTTGAACTTAGGAGCAAACCTAAGACTACCCTGTCATCCACAAATAAGTCACCTTGATTATTAATTAGATTCTTCCTTTTTTTATTTTTTTAAATAAATACCTTTAATACCTTATGGACATAAGACCACTTCCTCGATTTGGTAATCAGTGCCATTCATAAACCTGATCTAGAAACTGAACAAGCCAACTTGGTAAGGAGACCCTTTGTCTTCTAGCTGTATTGCTGAAGGGAACTATCATGTCCTGGTAACCATCTAATGATAATTTCAGTCCAACATCAAACCTATGACAATGGCAGGCTTGGCTTGTGAAAAGACCTCCCTGTCCTTATGTACCACAATTGCCTTACATGAACAAACCAGAATTTATTTGAGTGTGAATTACAAGACACTACCATGGCTTGGTATCCACATAATGGTAGTGTTACTCACTGATGCTTTGCAGATCGTGAATGAACCGACCCATGATAGGATCTTCCATCTTTCAACATAAATTGAAAGCCATCTCCCCAGTTTGATGGTGAAGATGTCATTCCACCAAGTATATATGAACCCAATGGGTTGAATCGTGATGAGACCCCCCATCTTGCAACCCACAATCATTAACAAAAATTATTTTCAATGTGACTTATGATAGGATCCAAAGTAGACAAGGTTGGCCAGGTTATAAATATATGATGTAGTGCACTAATAAATACGAAGAAAAGAGGAACCAGTTACCTCCATGGCTCCAATCAGATGAATAAGGCATGTATAAAGATGTTAACTAGGATGAGAATGTATTAATATAAAATCCCACAATCATTGGTCACCAATTATATACAAAAAAAATCTTGACATATAGAAAAGGTTGAAACTGAAAATGAATTACAATTTGGAGTGTTTAAATCTTGAGACAAATTGATCAACCGCCATCACCAAACGTGCAGAGATTATTAAAAAACCTACTAATATTAAGAAAACAATGAAAAAAAGAAAAACAAAGAAAATGAACACACCAAACCTATATACCCGATGCATCAAAATGTTCAAACAAAATACTTTTTAAGCAGAGAAACATTCACTGGGTAAGTATCAATGACTCCCTCCAGTGTCTGTAACCAAACGGTGCTAGGACCAATATTTTCTATAACAATGAAAGGTCCTAGCCAAAGGTGTTGAAACTTGGTATACTCCTTATTATCCTTATGTTGTTTATCCCATCTCAATACCAAATCCCCTATTGAAAAATCTCTGTCAGAAGAAGATTTCTCATCAAACCATCTTTTAACCAACAGTTGATGTTGATACATTTTGTTCTTGGATCTTTCCATATCTTCTTCTAACTTGACAAAGGTATCAATACTTTGTTGAATTGGGGATGACTCATCTTCATGGATGGATAGGTCTAGTTGCAGTGAGGGGATAGTAAGATTGGATGGCAGGATGGATTCCTTGTTAGGGTACAAGGAATCCACTATTTCTGCGAAGTAGGGGACTTCCAGTGTTATACCCTGTAAAACTTTAGTGGGTGTGTGATTAACTATGTAATTTGCACAATTTATGGCCTCAGCCCAATATTGAAGGCTTAGTCCCTTAGATTGAATCATACAATTAGCCATTTGTTTTAAAGTGCTATTCTTACTTTTAGCTACACCATTTTGTTGTGGTGTATATGGAACAGTGTGCTGTTGTTGGATTCCTTGTTCAGTGCAAAAAGTAGTGAACTTGTTGTTAACATATTCTCCTCCATTGTCAGATCTTAACTTAATAATTTGATGACCAGATTGTTTTTCAATAAGGGCCTTGTAGGCCAAGAACAAGTTAAATACTTCCCTCTTAAGTTTTAGGAAGTAAACCCAAGTGTGTCTGGAGTAGTCATCAATGAAAGTTAAGAAATATTTGAAACCAGAAAAGGAAGCAGATGGAAGAGGGCCACACAATTCACTATGCACAAGCTCTAAGGGAACCGAGGCGTGCTAAGAGGCACGTTTGTCAAAACAGTCCCGATGATGTTTTCCGAGTACACAACCGGAACAAACACCATCCTTGTAAGATACTAGCGGAAGACCAGTCACCATTTTGTCTTTACATAATTGCTGCAATGAGCGATAATTTAAGTGACCAAATCGCTCATGCCAAAGTTTTCTCAAGTTATCACTATGAGCAACAAAAACTGAAGGAAAAGGTGATGACCCAAAGTTGTTAAATTTGTACAACCTGATAATATCATCAACAGTTCCAGTAGCAAGGACATTTTGAGGATTTTTAAAATCCTTGATTACAACTTGGTGAGGTGTAAACATCACAGTTTTACCTTCACCTGAATGAGTAATTTGATAGACTGATAACAAATTGCAAGACATTTTTGGAAAACATAATACATCACTGAAATGACCATTTTCTACTGGAACTGTTCCAGATCCTACAACACTTAGAGATCTATCATCACCAACAATTTTTTTTTGGTGTTACATTCATGCATAGTAGAAAAGATGGCTTTATCCTTAGCCATATGATAAGATGCTCCAGAATCAATGAGCCATTCATTTGAAGTAGAAGAAGAAGATGCAGTATAAGAGTAACCAGAAGCACAAAGTGCATGTCCATGAGTGTTAGATTCTGAAGATGAATCTAGGCTGATGTGGTGCTTCTTCATTGCTGCTTCCAAGGCTGCCATCTTCTTGAAATATTTAGATTCATCATGATTATCTTTTCCACAAAAATTGCAATGACGCTCAGTCTTCTTTCCTTTTTGCTTGGATCCTTTGTCATTTTTTAAAGGAGGAGCTGACTGAGAGGGTTTGGGACCCTTGTTGTTTGACTTATTATTGCGAGAATTCTGTTTCTTGGGAGGCTTGGAATTTTCTTTCTGTTGGGACAATAAGGCTTTCCCAGATGTATCTGCATTGTTAATTATTCCAAGATGAATGAGCTTATCTTTCTCTCTAATTAATGAATCACAAAAGGATTCAAGGCAAGGCTCTTGATAACTAGCTGCGTGAAAGGATTATTTCATGGAGTAGAATGTAGATACAAAAACAAAATATGCAGGTCCAAGTTTTGAAAGAATATAATAAATACATTGTTTGTCTTCTTTCTTAATCTTGCATTCGACACATAATAATCTAAGAGTTTTATACTTAGATAAATAGTCTTGAATGCATGAAAAATCATTTGGGTTCAAGGAAAGCAACTCATTCTCAAGTTGATGACCCCGAATTTCATTGTGTTTACCAAACACAGATTCCACTTTTCCCAAGCTTTATCAGGTTCATCAATTCTAGATATGTGGAATCGCAAATCAGTAGAGATTGACATCCCAATCAACCCATGAGCTTCATCACATCTATTTTCCCATTTAATTTTCTTATCATCATCAGTGGGTTCTGTTTCTTTCCCTGAGGTTATCCTGAAAAGTCCCCTACTTCGCAGAAAATCCTCCATACGAGATTTCCATGAGAAAGAGTTTGAACTTGTAAGTATAATATCACAAGGGGCAGCCATACTATAAAATAATGGCTGAAAGAATAGAAACTAACACTAGTGGAAAATGAGATATTAGTGACCAAAAAAATGACCAAAATCCGCATATCAATGACCACTTTTGGTTTGGCGATCGCTGGTGGCTAATTTACGGTCTTTTATTACGCGACCAAAATTGGTCATTTTTATTTTGGTCATTTATAGCTTGTCAGTTGGTCATTAATTTGGTCATATATTTGGTCATTAATTTGGTCATATTTGAATCGATGACCAAATATATGACCACATTTATGACCAAATTAATGACCACATAGCAAACTAGAATATGACCAAATTTGGTCGCGTATTAAAAGACCGCAAATTAGCCACCAAAACTGTTTTTTGGTCATTGATATGCGAATTTTGGTCGTTTTTTTGGTCATTTATATCTCATTGTTTGGTCACGTGTCTCTCAATTTTTTTGTTCTTTTATATATGAATTTTGGTCATTAATCTCATTTATTGGTCACTAATTTAGTCATTTTTAGTGGGTTTATGTGTGGTTATTACATTTTAGTAGTTTTAATGGTGTCCATTATTAATCAATATAAATTTTTAATATGGTATTATGTTTAAATTAAAAAAGAATCATACATTATTTATCATCATCTAATACACATTTGAATTATGCAAATATAAAGTGAAACCATATAAGTTTTAAACTGCACAAATTATATTATATGAAATGTGAAGTATTACAATAAATGAGTTTTCTCAAAAACTATCTCCATATAACTTTACATGAAAATCATCTAGTACACCGATGACTTTTAAAAATATTACATTAGCTAAATCATCCCACTTGTAGTTTGTTGCTAAGCCATACTTGGATCCCGCGACAGATTCAAAATCATACTTAGCAACTTAGAACCCTCAGCAACAGGCTCTTCATACTCAATGGAAAAGCATCAGCAATAGAATCTTCATACTCAATTTCCCACTTTTTCAGCTTTCTATCTGTGCACGTGCTTATGTATCCGCACTGCACATGCTTCTGAGCTTTTTGAGATTTAGATCTACGCACGTGCTTCTGTATCCACATTGCAGCAACCTCCCTCTACATAGTTTTACAAAGCTTGCGAGTAAGGTTACCTGCAAACAACATATTTTAAGCAATAAATTGTGTTGCTCAGTGAAAATAAAAAACAAATAACTAAAAAATGTA
>LPNX010582910.1:0-10533 GCA_001517045.1 Pseudotsuga menziesii | reverse complement strand
AGAGTGGAGGATGAAAGGGCAAGAAAACAAGTTCACCTCACCTAGTCTTGCTTTCCTATGTGCCTTAAAACACTGAAAAAGCAGTCAATAAAGCTAAAAAAGCAGAAGGGTGCCTAGGAGGCCAGGAATAAAGAAGATTTTATTCCTAAGGCTTTCCCAAGCACTACATGAGTCAAATATGGCAAGTTTGACCTCTATGGATAGGCAATTAGCAACTTGCACATGGTGGGACTCATGAACTAGGCAAAGAAGACAAAAATAAATGAATTAATGTCTAAGTGGGTAATACTATGGGTTTGATTATTCTAACATCTTCAGGGGTTCCTATGGCTATGACAGAGGAGATAGAGGAAGATGAAGATATTTTTAAGAAATTGAAAATCCCTTGGATGCTGGAAGAAATGCATCTAGTTTCATAAGGAAAGTGCATTGATTCAGAGAATGAGAATTTGCAGAGAAGTATTAAACAATACAAATATCAAATAGAATACCTGCATGAAACAAATGAGGGGTTAGTGACTGCTAACATAATATTCAGAGAAGATTTAGAGGAGGTAAATAGCCACTATCAAGAATTAATTGGAGCTTCTAAGAAGGCTTTGAAAAGGAAAAGACAGACACACAGTCTGTATGTAGAATTGAAGCAAACCATTCAAGACCTAACACAGCAAAATTAGGAGCTTTAAAAAAGAGTCAAAGACCTAGAAGTTGATCATCATAAAACAAGAAAGAAGACTCAAGATTTAGAAGGGATAACTCTTTTGGTAGAGGCTGCTAAGGACTTGTAAAGTGCTTTAAAAATAGTGGTTATTAGTTAGTCTTTGAAAAAGTTAGTTTAATTTAGTATGACTATATTTTTATTGAGTAATTCGGTAGTATGACCTAAAATTAGGTTTTTCAATTATGTAACTGTCTTTAAGAAATCAAGATAAAAGTAAGGCTAGAAAAAGATAGATGGTTCGAATTTTTGTACAAGGGGAGGCTATCAAGCTACTGTTTTTGGAGCTAAGTGTCAAAAAATCTTATGTATTTTGAATGACTGATTATGGAATATATGCAAACTATAAGCCCTGTTTATCTTCTTTCCTAGTTTCATTTCTGATTGGTTTAATCACTCAGTTGATATATTCATTTCTTGTTTGAGGTTATTATTCATGAAATGCTTGTTAACTGTGGATGAAATTCAGTGTTGTGCTTATTGTTTACCCTAATGATTCCTTTCCTGAACTGTTAACACTTGTCACAATGATTAATCTGGCCAAAAACATGTATCAAACTTGTTAACAAGTGTGAATGACCTCTCCTATGTGCGAATTTCAAAAAATTTGATCACAAAATCATGATTTTTAAATAGCGTGATTTTCTTGTAGCGCTTGTGTTTAAATTTTTTGGGGTTGTGCTATAAGAATACCTGTTTTAATAATTTTCAAAATAAAACTCACAGCAAAGGGTTAACTTTGGTTAAATGGCTCAAAATAAAACCTTATGATATTTTGAATGACTGATTATGGAATATATGCAAACTATAAGCCCTGTTTATCTTATCTGCTGGTTTCATTTATGATTGGTTTAATCACTCAGTTGATATATTCATTTCTTGTTTCAGGTTATTATTCATGAAATGCTTGTTAACTATGGATGAAATTCAGTGTTGTGCTTATTGTTTTCTAGTTTATGGTTTATATATTATGCATCTCAGTCTTTCATTGTTGCATGATTTAGTGTTTGCCTTAGCCTTGTGAATTTTTTACCCTCTTGCTTACAAACTACACAACCAAAACCAAAAATTGTTCTGAGACTACTAGAAGAGCAAGCCAACACAATCTCAAATAAAAATAAAATAAAATTGGTTTTAAGGGTTTTGGTTTATGGTTTTTAAAATATGAACTTGTTCTTTAGTAGTATTAGAACAATTTTTGGCACTAACATCTTTGGTGCCATTGTCGGGGACGAAGGTGAAGTATATCTTCCTTGGGATATCATTATCCATTTGATTTTGAGAGGTGAACAAAGTTAGAAAATATTTTAGACTACAATTTTTCACCAGCGACTCCACGATTAAAGATTCCACTCCAAGGAGAATTGAAGCCAAATGGAAATACTGGGTATCAGCTTATTACTTTCCTCCATGAGGTTTTGTCCTTATTCATCAGTTCTTTCTTGTCTTTCCCATTGCATGTCAAAGAAATTATTTTTTGTTTTTTTTATTCCGATGATCATAAACCTTCAGGTACATATCCCTCTTTGGAAGAAGAAAGTCTGCATTCTTCTTTTTTTATTGATGTTGATCCTATTCCTTCATTTGAAATACATGTGCAACATGATATACATATACCCATATCTCTTGAACATGATTATTCTGGTCATCTTGTAGAGAATAAAGTTGATCTATTAGCTTCTACCATCACTATTGAAACTTGCGAACAGCTTGTTGAACCTCATTTTCAACTCATAGATTTTCAGTCTAGACTCAGACAGAAGATGTTTAAACCTCTTAGGCTTCCATCTCTCTTACATCCTTACCCTTCCTACTTTGTTGAATATCTTCCCCATTTTACTAGAAAAGACCATATTACAACAGAGAAGCATTTAGAATATTTTCATAATTTCATTGATAATTTTGAAATCATGCATGAGGATGTTGTCATGAATTTATTTTCTAAATCCTTTGTTGGAGATGCTGGGTTTTGGTTCCAAAATTTAAAAGCTGATTCAATTGGATCGTGGTAAGAGTTAAATGATTTCTTTTTGAAGTATTGGGGTAAGAATAAATCTTATGATCAATTTCTTTCCAAATTTTATAGTTTGAAAAGGGAAAATGATGAGCCAATTACTAAATTTAATTAGAGGTTTCAAAGTTTTTATATCAGTATACCTATAGAGTTCAGACCTTTGGAAAAAATTGCTATGGTATATTATGTTATGGATCAACATTCAGATCCTGTCTTTTTCCTATTAGAAAGGAAATCATCATCTTTAAGACAATTGTTTGAGGATGCAAAAGGAGTGGAGGAGAACATCCAAGCTTGCAAAATGCTTCGAGATCAGGCTCATGTTGAAGATATACAAGCTTATGAACATGAAGAAGAACATAGGTATAATTCAGATTTAAGATAGTTTTCTTCATCATTTTTAGATTTTCATATGAACAAGGATATAAATGATGCTTGTGTTGATTCTTCATATCAGTTTGCTAACTTTTTTATGATAATATAATTTCAGTGGATTATAGTAGAAATTTCCTAGTTCCTGCTATGAGATTATCATGTTATGAAGAATAAGTTGTTGCTCTTCAACCTCTTACTATTGATATAAGAAATATGCTGCCATTCTTGACTTATTGTCACTTTTAGAATTTTATTTGTTCAAGTTTTTATCAATGGTTTTATTTAAAGGTCAAGAAGCAGTTTGAAGAGCCCTTGGTTTCCATTCTTGAGCCAAATTTTAAAAAGAACAACAATGGAGAGGAAGAGAATGCTTCACTTTATGATGAATATAATGAAAACATTGAAGTTTTAAATCAGAAATTTCATGATCTCGTGGCTTCTTGGATGGAGTTGTATTTTTCAAAGGTTTCTAATGCTCCAGCTTTTGGCATACTTCCTATTTCTAGTCATAAGTATCAGTTACCTACGGACTCTTTATTTCATTTATCACATCTTTTGTGGGTTTTCTCAAACAATAGCATGCATGGAATTATGATTCTCAGTCAAATGATTTCTTGGCTTCATTGTAAGTATGGTTACACTTGATTGAGTTGTTTCCTCTTATTAGAAGTAGGAGTAAATAGCAGAATAAGCTCGCTATATGAGCATGTAGATTATTTTGAGTATGTTGGTTTATAGCAGTATTTTGTCATTTTATAGGTATGTGTTCAAAGTTTGAGAAAGTTGCAGAGATTTTGTAAATGACTCCATCACCCAATGAATAAGGCATAAGGTCTACAGGTTCTTGAAGCCTCATAAGGAGGAATTCATCCTGCAACAAGAGCCAGATGTTATAACTAGATCTTGTTCTTAGTTTTTCTATTTGTTTTGTCCTAATTTTCAATCATTGGTTTAAAATGATTTTACATTTTATGTTGATTTTAATAACTTTTGACAATCAGTAACTTTTGTTGATTTTAATGTTTTTAATGGTTGAATTATTTCATTAATTTAGTTTTAAGGTTTGTATTTTGCACTTATTAGTTAATATGTATATCTTTAAGCTTTCCAAAACTTAGAATAAAAATTTATTCCAAATTTTCTTTATAATCTAACCCTCATTTTTGAGTCCTTTGTCAAATATTTTCATGAGGAGATTCCTACAGCAGCTCTGTTTTTCTTATTTTTGTCATTATCATTGGGAGATGTTTACAAGGTGATGGAAACAAATTATGGAAAACCAAAAAAGGTTTTTGTTTAAAACAGACACATTCACAAAAGCCTCTCTGAGTTTTGTAACATCTATTATCGTTTGAGAGATTTGAATTCATCTTTGTGGCCTATTTTCAGGGTTTGAATTATTTAATCATTTCATCTTTTAGTCACAACTTTCCATCACGTATACTGATCAATTGAAGCGTAATTTTTAAAAACCAAGAGTTTTTTTTTTCATAATAGACTCATTTAAAAAACCCTCTCTCCATTTTTTCATAGGTGTCCTGGATCGAGCGATATGTGGGTGTCTTTGAGACCCAAATTTCCAGAAATTCACCAAATTTCCCCAAATTCGATTTGCTATTTTTGGGTTAATTGTCTTTAAATATTTTGAGTTATTATGTAACTGATTGATGTAACTATTTCAAATTTTGACCTAGAAGGTAGTTATGGAACTAATTTACCTTTGTAATGATAAAAGGAAGACAAACATATAGTTTTGTGGTGGGATTTTTCACTCAAGGAGAGGCTTTTGGAGCTTTGATTTCTCAAGCTAGCATTTATAACTCTTATGTAAGTGGCTGGGTGTTATTGATCATATGTAAACTAATAAGCCCTTTTACATGTCATGTTTTTTCATTTCTGATCTGGTTGATTGCTCAGTCTAGAATTTCATTTCCTGTTCAAAGGTTTATTCATGTAAATGCTTGTAGCCTATGGGTGGAATTAGTATTTCATGTGTAATGTTTATGGATTATTGGGATTTTTTTTATTCCCATTTTATCCAAATTGCATGATTCGATTTTGTATTAGCTTGTGGATGTTTATTTCCTCCTTGCTGATGAAATTTTTAAAACCAAAACCCTGAAAAATGTGTTTTACTTAATTTTGTTTTATGAGATTGTGTTGGCTTGTTCTTTAGTAGTCTGAGAACACATTCTAACTACTATAAGAACAAGCCAACAAAATCTCAAATAAAAATAAAATAAAATTGGTTTTAAGGGTTTTGGTTTTTAGTTTTGGTTTTAAAAAACTTTATCAACAAGGAGGAAATAAACATTCACAAGCTAATACAGAAATGAATCATGCAAGTTGGATAAATTGAGGATCAAATACATCCTAATAATCCACAAACATTACACATGAAATACTAATTCCACCCACAGGCTACAAGCATTTACATGAATAAACCTTTAAACATGAAATGAAATTGTAGACTGAGCAATCAACCAGATCAGAAATGAAAAATCATGACAGGTAAAAGGGCTTATCAGTTTATATATAATCAATAATAGTCATCCACTTACATAAGAGTTATAAATTCTAGCTTGGGAAATCAAAGCTCCAAAAGCCTCTCCTTGAGTGAAAAATCCCCTCACAAAACTATATGTTTGTCTTCCTTTTATCATTACAAAAGTAAAGTAGTTCCATAAATACCTTCTAGTTCGAAATTTAAAATAGTTACATCAATTAGTTACATGATAACTCAAAATATTTAAAGAAAATTAACCCAAAAATAACAAATCAAATTTGGGGAAATTTGGCGAATTTCTGGAAATTTGGGTCTTAAAGACTCCTTCATATCTCTATATCTCTCGATACGGGACACTTGTGCAAAATTGGAGAGAGATATTTTTAAATGCGTCTGTTATGAACAAAAAACTCTCTTGTTTTTTAAAAATTCCACTTCAATGGATCGAAATACGTGCTGCAAAGTTGTGACTAAAACAGGAAATTATTAAATAATTCAAACCCTCCAAATAGGCAACAAAGATGAATTAGAATATCTCAAATGACAGTAGTTTTTACAAAACTAAGAGAGGTTTTTGTGAATGATTTTGTTTTGGACAAAAACCTCTTTTGGTTTTTGCATAATTTGTTTCCATCACCTCATAATCTACTCCCAATGATAATGACAAAAACAGGAAAAATAGAGCTACTACAGGATGAAGTCCTCCTTATGAGGCTTCAAGAACCTGTAGACCTTGTGCCTTATTCATTGGGTGATGGAGTCATTTACCAAATCTCTGCAACTTTCTCAAACTCTGAACACATACCTCTGAAATGACAAAATACTACTACAAACCAGCATACTGAAAAGAATCCACGTGCTTGTATAGTGACCTTATTCTGCTATTTACGCCTACTTCTAATCGAAGGAAACAATCGAATCAAGTGTAATCATACTTCCAATGAAGCCAAGAAACCATTTGACTTAGAATCATAATTCCATGCATGCTATTGTTTGAGAAAACCCACAAAATATGTGATAAATGCAATAAAGAGTCTGTAAGCAGTTGGTACTTATCACTAGAAATAGGAAGTATGCTAAAAGCTGGAGCATTAAAACCTTTGAAAAATACAACTCCATCCAAGAAGCCACGGGATCATGAAATTTCTAATTTAAAACTTCAATGTCTTCATTATATTCATCATAAAGTGAAGCATTCTCTTCCTCTCCATTGTTGTTCTTTTTAAACTTTGGCTCAAGAATGGAAACCACTGGCTCTTTAAACTGCTTCTTGACCTTTAAATAAAACCCTTGATCAAAACTTGAACAAATAAAATTCTGAAAGTGACCATAAGTCAATAATGGTAGCTTATTTCTTATATCAATAGTAAGAGGTTGAAAAGCAACAACTTCTTCTTCATAACATGATAATCTCATAGCAGGAACTAGGAAGTTTCTACTATAATCCACTGAAAGTATATTATCATCTAAAAAGTCAGCAAATTGATATGAAGAATCAACACAAGCATCATTTATATCCTTGTTCATATGAAAATCTAAATATGATGAAGAAAACTGTCTTAAATATGAATGATACCTACATTCTTCTTCATGTTCATAAGCTTGTATATCTTCAACATGAGCCTGATCTCGAAGCATTTTACAAAATCAGATGTTCTCTTCCACTCCTTTTGCATCCTCAAACAATTATCTTAAATATGATGATTTCCTTTCTAATAGGAAAAATACAAGATCTGAATGTTGAGCCATAACATAATATACCATAGCAAGTTTTTCCGAAGGTCTGATCTCCATAGGCATACTAGTATAAAAAATTTGAAACCTCCAATTAAATTTAGCAATTGGCTCATCATTCTCCCTTTTCAAACTATAAAATTCAGAAATAAATTAATCATAAGATTTATTCTTACCCCAATAATTCGAAAAGACATCATGTAACTCTTCCCACGATCCAATTGAATCAGATTTTAAATTTTAGAACCAAAACGTAGCATCTCCAGCAAAGGATTTCGAAAATAACCTCATGACAACATCCTCATGCATGATTTCAAAATTATCAATGAAATTATGAAAATATCCTAAATGCTTCTCTGCAGTAATATGGTATTTTCCAGTAAAATGGGGAAGATATTCAACAAAGTAGGAAGGGTAAGGATGTAAGAGAGATGGAACCCTAAGAGGTTTAAACATCTTTTGTCTAAGTCTAGACTAAAAATCTATGAGTTGAAAATGAGGTTCAACAAGTTGTTCACAAGTTTCAGTAGTGATGGTAGAAGGTAATGGATCAGATTTATTCTCTACAAGATGATGAGAATAATCATGTTCAAGAGATATGGGTATATGTATATCATGTTCCACATGTATTGCAAATGAAGGAATATGATCAACATCAATAAAAGAAGAATAATACAAACTTTCTTATTCTAAAGAGGGATATGTACATGAAGGTTTATGATCATCGAAATAGACAAAACAAAAAATAATTCTTTTGACATGCAATGGGAAAGACATTGTTGTAAAGGAAAGTGTCCTATGGCTAGGGTTTAAGAGGCCATCAACGTACTGGGGTTGAAAGAGAGATGCACAATGTTCAGCAAGTATATAACAGCAAGTTTCAGAGATGAGAAAGATCCACACCTGATAAACTGAAGGCTGGTCCAAGCTTTCTCTTCAATCCTCTTCTTGCTCCTATCGCTCCAAGAGACCTGCAAAACAAGTTATACCTTCCTCAAACCATTATGACCACATATAAGACAATGATAATCAAATAAACATAAACAAATGATCTGAATAACATCATCATATGATCAGAAATAGAGATTCAATCACACATTGAACAATGATTTGGGAAGAAGAAGGACATCACATCTTTATTAATCTTGAAAACAAGTACAAATATACCTTCTCTTCAAGTTTGGCACCTCACGAAACCTTGATCTGGATCTGCTGCTTCTCTTCTCCAAAGAACTCAGTCTCCAAGCTCTGCAACACAAGGGAAAACCTCCAGGGCAAAGGTGTAGGAAAAGAGAGTCCCAATTCCTCTAGCATAACAATGCATAAATTCCAAGTCCCCTTTTCATGAACCTCCCTACCTCTATTTATATGCTGAAGAAGAGTTAGGGGCGAAGCCAAAGTGGTTACAACTGAAGGAGTCAGTTGTATAACTACCCAAACTAACTCAAAAGGTGTGTTTTTATGTTTTAATGTTGAGAAATAGATGCGCGACTATGAAGGAGAGAAACCCGCGCATGATACGCAAGTTCACACAAGAGAAACCCGCGAATATATGCATGCGCGACTTGCAAAACACAAGAGTCGCACATGATGCGCGGGTTGCACATAAGGAGAGTCGCGCATACACAAAAAAACGCATTTTTAAGGTATTTCTGGGCATTTTCAGACTTTGGTGTCTTCTGGAAAGTTTTAGCTAACTGAAATACCTTTCCAACGGCGCAGAAATGAGATCAAACGGAGCTACAGAACTCAAGATATGGGTCCTCCAAGATAGGTGTTTTTTCAGTGACTTTCATGAAGTGCCGACATGCGACGAAATCATGAAAAAGTGGTCACAGGCAGAGATGTGTCATTTTGGGCTATAACAGATGCCCCCTAATGTGTGAGGTCAGAGGGGAAGACGATAGCCAAAATACATTATAAAGGAAACAGCTGAGTATGGAGAGAGAGCAGAGAATCCAAGATCGAAAGGCTCAAGTGAAGGTACCTGAAAGAGAGATAAATGTCAGAAAACTGATCTCTGGAACATACACGTCCATATACAAATCATCGCCATAAATATACAGGTGGATCCAACATATGTATAACTGATGAAACTATCATGGTCGCTCAATATGCAAAAAGGCGCCATATCAAATCTAAAGGAGCCATGGCCACAAATGAACAAGGTGGATCCATGCTCAACAATCGATCATAGCCACAAAAATACAAGGTGGATCTATCTCTCAGCAAAATGTCATATAAAGTATAACAAGGTCTTGCGCAACTTAGGCAATAGCAAAATGATGATGCTACTGTCAGCCCCAAGGTCTTCAATCCAAACCGCCCAAAAAAGGTACGAATTCTAACCATGCGAATAAAAGAGCTGAAGTCGAACATGGAGGAAACCGTTTGATTACCGATCAATAATGAAAACCGTTAACAAACGCGAGGGAAACCACCATTAATGAAAATGGTCCCCAAGGTACCTAGTACATTCTAACAAGTGTGATTACAAGGACTTGAAGTCGAACACTTGAAGAATCCATTGAGTAGGAGACATTAAGGTATTCCCAACTACCCAATAGTGAGGGAAATTGCCATTGAGGACAACAATTCCCAAGGTACTGTCATAAAACTCTAAATCTCGTCCCCAGAGCAAGATGTGTTGCAGTCGATAGGAAGAGATCCGTTGGAAGGAAGGCATTAAGGCATCCTTCATCATCCAACACGAGGTAAGCTCAAAGACTAATTGGATCTGGAATTGGTACTGAATTTCACAAAAATGACCGCTGAAGACATGATGTAATGAACTGATACCAGGGAATGGCCGACACAAAAGGTCAAGGCAACTGCAAAATGGTCGACAAAGGTTTAATCCTTGAACAGTGAGCACAACACAAAAGTGACTTAGGCAGCTTTTGACACAAAATAGGACCAACGAAACAAATCTGCAATGTAGGAGACATTGACAGATTCCCCATAGAATTGGAAAAGAGACCAACTGGAGGAGTAAGAAACTCTGAATCAGGATAAGGTCAAAAGACAAGGACCCAACTGTTGATAGACTCAAAACTGGTGCTTTGTTCAAGGAAACAAGACTGGCTGCCATGATGTAAAAATACATGGAAATAAACCTTCCCCTTCCCTTCTTTCTTGTAAAGGTTTAACGAGTCCAAGAAAGCAAACTCGGGACCATCTTCATTT
>LPNX010582895.1:68962-142442 GCA_001517045.1 Pseudotsuga menziesii | reverse complement strand
ATGTGGCTGTAATGAAGGTTTGTTGTCTTCTGTCCAAGTTTAGGCCTTTCAAACTGTCATTCTCTTCTAATTGTCTGTGCATTGAAAATCAACAATCCCATTGCGATATAGAACTCAAGGATATGAGGAGGGGTCATAATCAAATTGTCGCTCTGCAAATGGAGCAAAATGTGATGCTCTCTATTCACCAGGATTGCCATAAATGGGTGCAAACCTACATGGTTATGCTCCCCTAGCATAATAATGGATCTCTGAACAATATTAACATCAACATTGAATGCCCAAGCCATCCACATTATGCCCAAATATCTTTCAGTACAATGAATTATTATTGTGGCAATAAAAATTGTTTTGGGAAAGCTGGTTTTGCGTATACTGTATTTTAAACTCTTTGTTGTAGGATGGTTTTATCGAGCATATCATTTTTGTTATGTTTGGTCTGTGTGTGCTATGTTTTCTCTGGACTATTCCCTTGCATCTTTTCAACTTGTTGTTGATGGGAAGATTGACATTTACCTCCATATATACTAGTGGGTTTTGCTCCAAGGAAATGATGTTTATGATTAGGGAATTTATGAGGTGCCCAAAAAGAGGTTCCTTGAATTTGGTTGAGACATTGGCATACTTGGTTGTATAATGGTCAAGACAAGTTCATTCCATTGTTAGTTGGGTGTATTGACATAACTTCCCTTGTGTTGCCGCTCGATATCTATGGACTTGTGGTGATATGGCGTTATCAATTCAATGAAGAATGTTGTCCAACATATTGCCTTAGACAAATGCAAGGTTTGCATTATTCTCCGATTGGTTGATTTGTTACAATTTTTGAAATGAGCTATTTGTATCTGGTAGTTTATTCAAGCATAGTCTATGTAACTAAGACATTGACAGGTTAGCTATTGGTGTTGATATGCATCATAGGTATCATAATGCATGGGCTTAGATATGATGGACCTTCCTAGTTTCCTACCATGAAAAGAGTAAAAAATTAGTGTGGCATATAGGCCTAGATCTCATTGTATCTACAATAGCTTTGATGTTATGTATAGTCATGTTTTATATATCTACTTCAATACATAGGGAGATTCTAGGTAAAGTCTCGTATCGGCTTGCTTGTTTTTTCAATAAAATAGAAATAACAATATGCCCAATGAATAGTTCTATAAGAATTGATACAATATTTTGATTGTAGTGTGTGTGCTTGGTTTTCCGTACTTATAGGCTTGATCCGATTTGCACCATGTTAGCTTATATAAAGTCCTGTTTTAGTTTCCTTAAAAAACACATAAAAAATATAGTCCCTGAGATGGGTGATGAGTAATTGGGACCACAGAAAATAAAGTTTCTGATTGATGGAAAATTATGTGTTTAGGAAACATTGATTTTAGCTATGTCTACTTACCTTATGTTGTTAGCTTCTGCTTGGGACAGGTCAATGGCTTGTAGCCATGATGTTGGAATTAAACTTGCTACAACTATTGTTTGATCAATGCCAATCCATGTNCCTTATGTTGTTAGCTTCTGCTTGGGACAGGTCAATGGCTTGTAGCCATGATGTTGGAATTAAACTTGCTACAACTATTGTTTGATCAATGCCAATCCATTGTCGTGATACTAAGCAATTTGATGATATGTATATAGGTTCCTGTATCGAGTTTACTATAAGAAAATATGATTATTTTGTAAGTTTTATGGATGTAAATGGTATGTATGCTTTGACTGTGACTATAGTTGCTTAATTGAATATGGTATTTTAGTCATAGCTAGTTCCTCCATTGGCCTTTCCATTTTACTCATTTTCTTTGTCCATTTGATCATAGTAAACCGTGCAATAGAATTAAGTAGAAAGAGCAAGTATAGAAGTATACCACTATAGGAAGAAGAGTATACTGTTTCAGAAATTATTATTATTTTTTTTAAAATTCCAAACCGTCGCTTAAGCGACGCCTCTAGGTGTCGCTTAACCGACGCTTAAAGGATAAGCCCGTCGCTTAACCGACAGCAGTTCATGTCGCATATCCAACGCTTAAAGGATACATCCGTCGCTTAACCGACAGTAGCTTATGTCGCATATCCGACGCTTTTTGGCTATCTCCGTCGCTTAACCGACGGCTGTCCTGTCGCTTAACCGACGGCAGAAAGGTTTTTTTCTTAAAAAAATTTCACAGTCATCGAAAACACGCTGTCGCTTAACCGACGCCTTAAATTTAACCGACGGTTACTTAGGTGTCGCTTAACCGACGGTTATTTAGGTGTCGGAAAACCGACGGCAAGTTTCCGACGCTTAAAAAAAAATCAAAGTGTCGTACATGCGACAGAGAAGTGTCAAAAAACTGACATGACGGCCGTCGGATTTTTGGTCAAAATGTAGTAGTGTGGTTTGTAGTGTAATATGAACATCCTGAATTTTGTGAACTACAAAGCTTTCAATTGCTTGTTTACTTGTGGTTAATAATCTATTTTCCTCTAGCAAAAAAAATATACACTCTAAAACAATAAGGAATCACATCAAGGTTCAAAGAAGACAATTAATCATGTTAGTATGTCAATATTTATAAAAGTTTATTGCAATGAATTAAGGAAAAAACAAAAGTAACAAACAACAAAAAATGTCATTAATTACCTCTGTAAACAAGATTGTTTATTTGTGACTTTAAACCCTGACTACTGAATTGTCACACCAGAAGATGCAGAGTAAATGTCCACAAAATGTATATGAATATAATCCAAAGATTCCAAACAGTTCACCTTTTAACTTTATGTATGTTAAAGAAAAAAAGGCCAATGCTCATTACCCAAAGAATCAGATAGTATTTGAGTGAGCCTTGAGTTTGTGTAAGGTATATATTCTTTTTTTGCTGTCAAAGCTGATAAAACATCACCCACTCTGCAAATGCCAATTTAAAATATCAATCTCATTGAACATAATTCTAAAATATAATACCTGCAATACAACTTAAACAATCTCAAATAACCAAGGAAAAAATAATAACCTAAAACTGAAGTGACTTGTTTCATCTCTCTATCTATAACCTACAACAATAATGTTTAGGCATTCATTGAAATTTGAAATAGTATAGCAACATTGTTATTAATGTGATATACAAAACATATAGACTATATAGTATAACCTTTGCTAAAATATGCTCTTTTACACATTACCGGCTGTAACACATGTGCACCTCTACTTTGACAAAACAAAAGCATCACAACAACATGCTATTAGTCAAAACATTCAGGTTGTTTAGGTATGTTAATATATGAATCATGGTGTGCAGAGAAATACAATCCCATTGTTGGCTTCTTGAAACCCCACAAAATTATGTAGATTGCTACCAACCAAAATACTCGAGACCAAAACCACTGCTATCCCATGTCGGATGCCTCACATGTAACCATCTCAAGCAGGTCTGATGATCCTGAGTCAAAACAACATTTTGAACCCAATTCTAATGATTTGTGCTTTATGGCTTCCTCATAAGATCCCCACTGCATCCTGTAACACGTATTCTACTCTACATATTCAGGGTGCTTAAATATCCAAGAAGTTTGTGCAAGTCTTCCATCCCTATTTCATTTGGAAGTTCTTCTCATGGCTTTTCATTCTTCAAATGCATTTGAAAACATAGCATATGAATTGAACCAGAGACTATGCAGTCTATCCATAGTCAAATACTCGTAAGATGGAAACCTAACCAGAACATAAAATTTATTTGTATGCAACATATAAAGCATTGCATGGATTATTTCTTGTCTATTCTCATTCTACTCATTTCTATTGCGTCCAGAGAATATGATGCAATACTGTCGAGTATTACAAACCCACCACCAGATATAGGTTGGGAGCTGCAGAGGAGTTGACTTGAGCTTAGCAACGTGGCCTATAGATTCAAAAGACAAGTTGGCCAATCATTTTAACTTTTTCTCAACCCCTTGCATGAAAATATGCTAGCCATCAGTACTCACAAGTCTGGTTGACAAAGAAATTCGAGGAATTCCGAGGTAAGTAATGACCTCTCTCTCTTCAAGCATTTAAACGAGGGGATGTTTATAATAAACCTAATTTACAACATATAGCAATAATGAATGTGAAGGTCATCATTTCAGGAACAATGAACCAATGGTTCAACTTTGATTAGGCATTTGAATCCTGATGCGACATCTATTAGCAAAGTATCAAGTGTTCTTGAGGGTGATCAAGATGGTCAATTAAGGCCTGCTGGACTACATCACTGGAAGGATTTGCTTGATGGCAGTGGTTTCTTTGTCTGCCTCTCTAGTTTGAAGCCGAACTCTCCACTTACTGTGTCTCTTGGTCCTATGGAGCTGTGTGCACAACTTCTGCAATTGCCTAAAAGTCCATCTTCTCAATGGGTTGGAATTTCAGCTTACAGGCCTCTCTCTAAGGACAAAAATAATGTTCTATAAATGGGCATCTTTCTAGTTGAACTGTTGCAAAATCCCTCCCTGCCTGCAACTGTTCTAAGTATAGACTTTGGTCTCCCAGTAATTGGGGGTTATCAAGGTAGAACCTCTAAGCAATATCTGCATATTGTTTGTTTAGACACATTTTGGCAATAGCTTTGTTTGACTGTGAGCCTGTTGCATTAATTTCCCATTCTGTTAGGATTTAGGACCATGGTCCTTGCCAAACTGACTGTTCTATTAACGAGTTAACCATGCCCAGTGCTAATTTGTTTGGAGAATTTTACTGTCAAAGTATTGATTCTTATTTTTTGGCTCCTGGAATGTCTGGACTAACCACTCTCTATCAGTGTTAGGTCTTGTATACAGATTCACAAGCACTGGAGGGCATGGAGGGTTCCTTGACTGGAAAGAAAATGATCAGGTGATTTAATTTAATCTATATGTATTCTTCAGGAGCTAGTAAATAGATGGAGGTGCACCTTTATGAACTAGAACAAAGTGGTAGAATATGACCTTGGAGTAGCCATCAAAACTTGATAACTTCAGTTTAAAGAAAGGTTTGCAAGAATAGCTTTCACTGTTCAGGCTTAAGCTCTCTGCATGAAAGCAACCTTTAGACGGCAATTGAGGAGGTGTTTATCTGTTAAAATTTCCTTTCAGTCACAAACAGATGTTTTTTACCTGTACCATAGTCAGTAATAAGAGATGGGCAATATTTATTGCATTGGCTATTAACAAAACATTTCCTGAAGTAAATGCAGTGACAACTTCACATTATTGAACCTAATGCATAATCTCAATGACCAATTGAACTAGGTGAAGAGGATGTATATTTTATGTCAAACACGATTTTTCTGTGGAATTTATTACGACTTTATCACGCCTATGCTTAAATTTGATCTAATGTAGATATTTTTGCTCATTATGTGGTTTCTTATTGCAGTTTGATACCACTGATTTTGTGTTTTCTTGTTAAAAAATGAGACTCATGGATTCCAAATATTTCAGATATTCTTATCGTTGTTGCATTATGTAATCAACGCTATCTATTCTCATTCACACTTTCCTTCATTCAGATGCCTTAAGCATTGGCAATGTCTCTTTATCAGCATAATGACATAGTATTTAGGAGTTTCCAACGTTTTTTTGGATATCTTCTAGAATCAACTGACTTCATCAAGAGATTACTATTTTTCAGACAGCATGTTGACAATGAGATTGTTAAACATTTTATGTTGCTTGTTGTACTATGTTGCATGTAGTGCCACTTTCTGTTCACGTTTCAGAAAAAGATGAGAATGATATTTTCTTCCTTTATAGCCAAGGTTACAATGTTTGGTAAACGACGCTCATTGCCAACTCTTGTAGCTGTAGGTATCATTTTTAATGAAATCTACTCTTATGCTACAAGTGGCTTTCTAGAAAAAACTCCAATTTCTAACATTTTAAAAATTGCACAAGTTCTTGGAAGCTTCAAGAAGCTTTGAGAGATTGATATTATAACATTACTTTATGAATGCTCAAATTCTTCGAAGCTTTGGGATATTGATACTTTGAAGCAAATTCAAAATTATCACTTACAGTCAAGGATTAATTAGACAATGTCGAATTTAATTTCATTTATAAGATAAAAATATATGTTGCAAGCCCAGGTATCTCAAGTTCAACAATGGGAGCTATCCCCAATATTCATGAGTGTTGCATGATTATATATAGATGAGTAAATTGCTGATTGTGTTAGTACACCAAGATCAGATGGCCACTTTGAACAAAGAATCAAAGAAAGAACCGATGGGAGAAGCAAAAAAAACTACTACTAAGGGACGGGCTAGGTTGACTAGTCAACAAGTTCTTCAGCCTACTGAAAGAAAATATCAGCCTGTCAAGGGACCATAGAAACAAGAGAACTAACCATAGCCGAGGATCCAAGAGTAAGCAAATAAAAAGCTACAGCCATTGGGTTCAACCAGAGTACCTCAAAAATGACAAGCATGTGAGATGTAGAATGAGTTTATCCAAGAAGGTATGCAGTTGATATAGGCTTCTCCTCTCTATTTTTATGATAAGGGATTACAAATAATTAATGCCAGTGCACCTCTAAAAATGGAAAAAAACATTCAGGGCAAAGAACAAGAAGTTGATCCAAGGGGGAAGTGGTCAATGTAGGTGTTACCCCTCATACTGTATGAGGATTACATGTGCGATTTTTCCTTTCTGGATGCTGAATGGGTGTTGGGTGGTGATTTTAATATGGTTGAATGTGCTAGGGATTAGAGGGTGGAACTAGATCTTCCATCTTAGGCTCTGTTAAGCTATATTGGAACCATTGTAAAGAATCATTATAGTTTTATGATCCCAACTAGAAGAAAACAAAATTGGATTATGGAGGTTGGTTCGCAACATTAATATAAATATATTTCAAGAAAGTTTGTGGAAGCTATAGGTGTAACATTATTTTAAGAATTTTTGATGATCATATGTCTTCAATGTAACTTAAAGTAGGTTGCCTGATTGTTCATCCTTACATTTTGAAATAAAATGATATCTAAGAGTGCCTTCAAGGAAAAACATATCTCTTTATCGCAATCAAGTAAATTATTATGGCTTCAATCCAAAAAGATGCCAAAATGATGACCATGAGATCATGGAAGCTTAAAGCATGAATTGGATGTTTCTGTTCTAACTTCTAACTACTGCAATTTCTTGCTAAGAGCACAGGATAGTTTGCATAATGATTAACCTTATCTAGAATGTTGCCACAAAAGGTTGCAATTAATAAGATCCTTCAAGTATAGAAACAGACAAGCAAAGGCTATGGAAAATCATTCAGTCAACAATTTCCACAAACTTACAAATAAAATCTAATTAGAGTTGCATCATAGTAATGATCACAACAGTCATATATTGATTTCTACACACAAGATATGAATCTATTATCTAGATACAGAATAAAAATGTCTCCTTCCAAACCAATCTGATGTGAGACAGCCAAATCTCCAACTGATACGCATTTGAACAAATGTTACCATTTTTCACTATTGACTATACTCCTGAATAAAGCACTTCACTTGAATTCTTAAACTACCAGATTTTTAGTTAATTTTTCCAAATTCAATTAGCAAAATACTAAACCCAATGTCAGATGCCGAACATATCGGGTCACTTCTAGCAAATAAATCTATTATAGAGCTTTTCACTAAAAATTTCAATAGCATTAACAAATATTTCCATTTACCAAACAGCCTCAGTGGCAAACTTGAAGGATTAACCCAAGGGATAAATTCATAAAGAGAAAAAAGGAAGCACTTGCCTCATTCATTTCCCCCCTAACACAAGTTAAGGTGTCTGCATTGGGGTTGCTAGAGAAATATTCCATCTACTGATGAAGAACTCTAGAAAATTCATCATTCATTGCATAAGCAAGTGCATTGTGAGCCACTCAGCCATATGTCTTCATAAATCTCATTTGAATATCCTCTAAATATGCAAATGGAATTCGTCCTGCATGCAAGCCACTGTTAGGAAGAAAGAATCAAACAATAACACAGGAAGAGGCCTGAATATGACAAATGCATTCTCAAACTATTAAGAATGTAAAAATGTAGCAATCCCAAACACAACACTAAGTGTAAAAGAATTATAGGATATGTATGTATGTATAGGGCACTAAGGCCGAGGGAGAACACCACATAAAGTTGAAAGGGCATATGGCCACCTAGCCTGCAGAGGTCAGGCCAAATCTTCAACCAATCATGAGAGCAGACTCTGTGATGGAACTGAAGTCTTGCAGCTGTGTCGAATCAAAATACTTATATCATGTACCCACATGTCAAAGAATGGATCAACAGGGAGTTCAAAATGTAGCAACGCCAACATCATCATGTGCCAGAGGTGTCAAAAAAGGCGTAAGTTGATGGTTGAGAGCAGTAAAAGAAACGATACATCCATGTCATTCTATTGATGATATTTCAGCATCTGTTAGTTGTTCTGTTATAAGCAGTAAAATTGTAGCACAAGCGATGCCTAATGAGCACGGTGTTTATTTTGAAAAAATTGTCAAAGGGTTGGGTTGTCATGATTTCCAATTGAAATGAGAAATTTGACAGACACTTGACAGACACACACAAAGGAACATACATTCCAAAACCCAAATTTGTAATAATGAAAAGGTAATTGGATAATACCTCTACCATCTCGACAACCCCACTCTCGTCGAACATTTTGGCAAGCCCTTCACTATCCACAAGTTTCTGCATAACCTGTAAACATAAGCCTCTCCCATACACTACAGTATATACATATAATGCAAAATAATTTCCATTCATCCAAGAATGCCTTTAAAGGAAAAAAATTACAAGCTCAAGGCAAATACCCAATCTTCCAAAATTAAAATAAAGAGAAAGCACAATTCCATAATCATAGGAAGAATGAAAGCTCACCTTAAACACCTCTAGCCTTGTGCCTTCGATGCTAATTTCTGAGTCATTCCACTCCCCAGAGGACTCAAAAAACATGGATTTAAATACAGGGGAACGTGCTTCCAGAACAACTCTTTGGGCATGAAATTTTTCCCCTGATACATCAAATGTGACATCTGCATTTTCAACATCTTCAAGCAGTTCCCCAAATTGTTGACCCAAGTTTGATTCAGGGATGTGAATATAGTGCAATATGGGGCCTTGAATAGCAGAAACCACAACCCCAACTCTCCTAAAGCAAGGGGATGGATCAGAAATCTCTCCTAAATCTGGATGTTCCTCTAAATCTGGAAGGGTATCTCTATAAATAAAGTCAAGGGATTCTCCACGCAGAGGAAACTCAAGGGATTCTCCACGCAGTCTTAACACAAAGGTCACACCAACTTAGGGTTCAAGGTAACCCTCGACACTCTACCAACTCCATGTTCAAGAGAGAAATCACCAAGACACATCGGAACAAGCCCTAAGTCCGTTATCCAAGTTATCTTCTTCAGGCCAGACCAATGTGGCTCGAGATCTACGTCTCTCCTACACATTGGCTTCATCCTTCCATGCCAATTCCATGGACATGAAAGCATTAATTTTCAAGACTGTGCAGTAATGAAAGCAACAGTAGAGCTTACTATCCGATGGGGGATATTTCCCTATCTCAACCCAACAGATACGGATATCAATCTCAGCACTTGAATATCCTTTACGTTACATCAAGCGTATCAAGGTTTCCTCCTTAAAAGAAGTAGTGTTTCAATTAAGGGAGGTTACAGTGGAGATGCAAAAAACTAAGAGCCTCACACAGAGATGAAGAAGTTGAGAACCTCATGCAAGTCTCCAACTAGAATTCTTCGTTTCATGCAACAGTTGAGAGGGCATTCACCACCCTCACACAAAGTAGAGAACTCGATTCACTCAACAATGAAGAGGTGAGTGAAAAATGGTTGTTGTCAACAGACTATTTTGCAAAGCATTGAGTCCACATTCTTTTCTTCTGCAAAGTTACCTCCACCCTAACAAAAAGGAGAGAGCTCGATTCACTCAACAATGAAGAGAAAAGTTAAAATTGGTTTTTGTCAGCGTCGTCACTTAAGCGACACTTCCTCATGCGCCATCGCTTAAGAGACTCTTAACCGATGGTTATGAGGATAGCCGTCGCTTAACCGACGCGTCTGGTCACATTTACAAAAAAAAATTCTATCCTTGTGATTTTTGGTAAGTTTAAAAAGAGAAATCCACGCGCCGTCGGATTTTGGATCGAAATGTAGTAGTGGCTCCTACGTGGGTGACAACCATAAGCAAGATATTTTTTTTTGTTTTTGTTTTTGTTTTTATCGAAAATGGGTGGAAAAACAAAAACAGAGAGGGTTTTAGAAAAGGAAAATTTTGATTTGGGAAAAACACGAGTGGGTAACTAGGTTGTGGACACTTTTTGAGGGACAAAGAAACAAAAAATGTGAATTTCAGAAGTGGGGTGAAAGAAGGAGATGAAATTTCGGGCTTCTGGAAGTGGACTTGAGATAGGGTCCTCAATGATTTAAATATGTAGAATGGAATGACAGGGGTTACAATGAATTTTCAAGTGAAATGGAGCTAAATCAAGGAATTTATAGCTGAAGAATTTGTTTTGTTTTTATTTTTATTTTTATTTTTTTTCTAAAGAAATGATCTGTGGCGGTGCTAGAAAGCTGTGCTTTATCAACTTGAATTGGAGTAAATGATCTATGATAATTCTGGAATTCTACGTGTTATCAAATGTAAATAGATATGTACCCCAGGTATATTCGGCTTCCTAATGGTTCAAAGGTAGTCACTCAGCCACCAAGGCTGTCTCAGGCTTAAGTATTGGGACAGTACCCCTCACATCACGGCGCAGGAAAAACTGCTAACCGCTTGGTTAAAAACGATAGCTCTTTGGTTTTCCTCATGGATGGGAATCTAGTCAATCTGGTGGGGGTCATTTCCTTTTTCGCTTGGCAGGTCCTCTCAATGGCCAGCTACTTCGGGGTTCATGTGGTACTCCTCACAATGAGTTTTAGGGCTATGCCCAAGTACTTCCCACAGTTAAGCGGATAGGGTTTATTCCTTGATTCAAATGAAAAATACCGCTGCAAGATGAAGAACTACTACAATAATCACAGTGCTAGAAAAAGTGTGGCATAAATTCCACCCAATGCGCAAAAACCCGTAATTAGAGCTAGGGTTTTGAGACGAAAACTTTTAAAATGAGCATAACCTGATCTATATTGCTCACAATCGCTATTATAACCTATTTCTGGAACAACTACTCTACTTCTACCAATGAAATCGGAATAGAAATCTGGGCACCCCATAAAAATATTTTCGCTCTGCAATTTCCGTGGCTGTCACCGAAATTCTGAAAAATTGTTGATTTTAAATCCGTGATATCTCCACTTTTAGAACTCCAAATGAGATGATTTTTTTTTGAAACTGCATATTTTTGAAAGAGAAATTCAGATATATGACTTTTTTTCTTGAATATACATAGAAAGTTTCAAAAATGGATGTCAAAGTCACCGCTCAACTTTGCCTTTTTTTTTGTCAAAAAAAAAAAAAATCCCACTTGTGCCAAGGAAAGTGCTCTGATACCAGATGTGGAGAACCTCCTGCAATGAACAATCAAAATGCACAATATAACAGAAAAATTGGAGCACAAAAGAGATTTTATTGATCGCAGGTCACTTCGAGGGGGCAACCTCCTTTGAGCAAGCTCAATACAAAATAACTCTTCGATGCTTTCATTAGCCTCAACACATACTTATATACTAAGTCTAATCTAAACAACTATTACCCCCCATGAATGTGGGATAATGCAAAATAATAACTGGACAACTTAACAACTATTACTTACTCCCCATGAATGTGGGATAATACAACATGCTGATGGGACGACTTATAAAGCATATGCATCCGATAAAATATACTAACAAAATAAAGAGGAGGGTTGACACAGGTTCTTAGCATATTTGTATTTCTACAAGTATTATGTTAATTTGTTAAATATATTTAAGTTCTAATGTTAAAATGTTATATGTTAATTTTTTATTTGATAGTTATGATTCAAGTTACTAATAATTTCTTATTAGTAGTTCTTTAATCATAAACTATTTTACAATAGAAAGTAATTATAATTGTAACTGTGATAGGTTTTTCCACTGTCATAGTTATATTTTTTAAATTTCTAGTGTTTATATAGTGAGTAAACGGTGAACATAATTTATAATTGCTCTTAGCCAAGATAGGGTGGATACTACAGATTAATTTTTCATTTTCTTAGTTTAATTTTCATTTAACAACCATTAAATATATTTTGCATTTAATTAGTTATATTTTGTTTTTTAATAGTTCCTCGAAAAATATTTTGAAAAATCAAAACACAGACTCTCCTTAAGAGAGAAAAATAATAATTAGGCATAATTAGTTACTTCTCATTTGGTAGTTGTTAAATAGACTTCTAGATGTTAAATAAATAACTTTAGCTTTATGGGAATTTTATAGTAATTAAATTAATATAGATTGTAAATATACAGTTAATTTTAGCTTAGTTAGTTTAGTTAGAATTTCTTATTTCTTATTTAGTTTAGAATTTACTTTTCTAGGTTAAAGTATTAGAACTCTCCATAAGAGAGTGAAAACCTAGATGGTAGCAAGACCACAACTTGAGAAAATCAACTAATCCAAACAGACCAGAAGATGTGGTAAGCGACTTGTGTGGGATGATTTTCCCTAGTTGGCCTTGATCACTAACATATGACCAAACAATGCCGCTTTAGGAGGGATTGAACCTCTAAATGGTTGATAATGCTCAGAACAACCCTGCAGTTAGTTCAGATCCCTTACCATTAAATGAATCCAATACCTCTCATGTCCAAATACTTTAGTAATTCCAGAAATCGAAATCAATGATTCTCTATTTGTAAATGTTGTTAGAGAACTATTAGAAAGAGATCGTACTTATAAGAGACTGTACTTATTCTCCTTACACCCCACACCAGATCGAACAAGGCTTAGGAAAATTTAGAAGAGTTCTCAATAGGATTTATTCTCAACATACCGGTATTCCCCCCTATTGATTTCGGTTTACCCCATAGGACTAGAAATAACACATCATTTTCCACAGTTCAAGAGTTAGGAATAGGAATCCTAAATTATCATTTCAATCCTTCATCTAGAGTAATTACTGAAACCAATACTGCAAGAAGGATGACTACTTCTGATAATTCTGGTCAACCCTTATCTCCTCCAGATTCTCCACTAGATAGTCCAATGCTTAGTAATCATAGTGTTGGTATCAAATCCATCCTACAATAAAAAAAAATAAAAATTAAAAGTGTTAAAAAACAATTTGGATTCTGGCAACGTTGTTGGAAAATTCATGATTGTTTCAATGTCAAAGTCCACCAAATATCAATCCAAGCATTACAATACATCACACTAAGAGATAAGGAAATGAGGAGGCAACGCACACATGGAATGTTTGAATTTGGGGATTATTCTAGGTTTGATGGAAATAATAAAGCATGTAATCAGTTTCAGAATTTCGCCCAATTCGCCTTCTAAAAAAATATCAAATGTTGATTGCCAGAGAGTCACGTGGCAGAGGAATTTGAGTATGTTAATCATTTTTTTTTTTGGTGACTTCGATCATACAAATATTCTCATCACGGTTAACATTTGTCTAAACATTTCTTGATAAAAAGTCTGAAGTGTCAAAGATCTGGCACAAAATCGTTGTAATTCAAGGATAAGACAATGTTCTAATTGATCTTCTAATAAAGATAGATTATCATAATGCAATATCATTGTAGAGTCATATGATTTGATGGTTTTACTTCTCGGTGTGAACATAAATAGAGATGAATGCCACAATATCCTCTCATTCGCCAACAGTGGAAACAATCACCACCAAACTTGCAAGATTGTAGTGGTGGCTTTTAATATCTCACATTCCAACTAATAGAACATAAATGAGGGAGTATATCACACCAGTTTGCAGAACTTAAGGAGATAATCATTGTAAAACAAAGAATATGCTAGCTACAGAAACCACTTGATATTCAATCCCCAATTGAATGAATAGTTGTCACCGATTGAAGAGCAGATTTTGTGAATGTCGTTCACCAACTAAGAAATGGGAAATGGGGTTCAATTTCTATTTCATTTCATCCCCTATTAAAGAAGTTGAGAATCGACTATAAAAGGGAGATTTCCAGCCAAGGGATGAGGAGGGCATGTATGCACTCTGTTTTTCTTTATGTAAGATGGCTGCTTTGAAATGATTATGATCATTTGAACCCTGTTTTGTTTTAATAAATAAAGTACATGTTATCATCATTCTGTCTATGTGTGGTCTTAATATTCCATACCGTGATTCTTTTGATCAATATGCAACTATTTGTAATGTTTTTAAAGCATAACCTATTTCATGTTTTTCATAATGTTATGCTCATAGCCATTTCTTATTATTGCTCATTATAGTGGTGCATTTCCTGCAGTCATGCTTCTATCCTAGCTTGATCTCTGTAATGTTTGTTTATCTAAGATTTCTCTAAGCTTTGACCCGAGTAGTCAAGGTGCAAACTTTAGTGATAACATCTTCTGACGTTGTTGCCGACGATGGAAGTGAAGATTATCTTCCTCGGGAAGAACAATAACAACACAGATCCAGTTCTTGATGGCAGACAAGAGAAGGAATAAGAGATTGACTATAATCATCTTCCTAGTGACTTCATGATTAAAGTATTCACTGGAGAAAACTTTATTGACAGAAGATGAAGGAACTGAAGTATAAAACCAAGTATCCGTTCATGAGCTTTCTTCATGAACTTTTGTTTTTCTTTATCAGCTCATTTTTGCTTTTCCCTTCGCACATTAAGAGGATCATCTTTCGTTTTGTGTATTCAGATGATCATCAACCTACCTTGGTATATCCATCTTTAGAAGAGGAAAATTTGTAGCCTTCTTATGTTGTTGATGTTAATCCTATATCTTCACCCTAGCCTATTCATAAGAATGAGTTTTGTATTCAAAGCCCTTTCAAGTTTGATGAACCATGTAACCTCGAGGTGGTTGAAACCGATTCAAAACCTGCTCAGATCTCAACACCTTATGACATTATTAGTGAGCCATGGCATCAGCTTATGCAACCTTACTACTTTTCATGCCAAAATTAGAAATAGATTGTTTAAACCTTTGAGGTTTCCATGTCACCTAAATCCTTATCCTCTTGAGTTATTTGAGTATCTTCCCCGGTTTTCTGGAGAAGATCATGTTTCAGCTGAGAAACATTTGGGAGCTTTTGATAATTTCATTGATAATTTTGAAATGGTACATGAGGATTTTGTTTTACGGTTGTTTTCCAAATATTTGGTCAAGGATGCTGCTTGGTGGTTTAAAAATCTAGAAGTTGGTTCTATTGGTTCATGGGCCGAGTTATATGATGTTTTTTCAAGATATTGGGGAGAGAATAGGTCTCTTGATCAATACCTCACTGATTTTTGTACTTTGAAGAGAGGAAAGGAAGAAGCTTTGGATGTCTTCAACAGAATTTTTTACAGTGTTTATTATAATATTCCCTTGGAGATCAGGCCCACTTAGATTGCTGCCATGGTGTATTATATAATGGATCAGCATTCAGATCTTATCCTTTTCCTATTAGAAAGGAAATCATCATCTTTAAGACAGTTTTTTAAGGATGCTAAAGAGCTCAAGGAGAACATCCGAGCTTGCAAAATGCTTCGATATCGGGCTCATGTTGAAGATATACAAGCTTATGAATAGCATAAATGTAAGTATACTTCATAGTTGGATAAGAATTCTTTAGCATTTGTATATTATTATATGGATAGGTATGCATATCAAGTTTATGATCAGTTTTCAAACCATGTTGAGTATACAGTAACTGATGATTGCATATACAATTACATCTTCTTAGCTGATTGTAATCAATGTGTTTCAAATCACCATTATCATATGATCATTTTTATGAGGAGAAGGTTGTTGTTACTGATGATCAAGATTTGATCATAAGGGAATTAAAAGGTTATCAGTTTTCAAGAGGAAAGAAATTTATGGATGAGCAATTGTTTCATGTAGATAAGTATGCTTTCAAATATTCATTTGAAGCCTTGTTGGAATCATATTTTTCAAGTCATCTAAAAATTTCAGATTTCATTAGCTCATTAACTCTTCTAGGAAAGTATTATTTCTTGAAGGATTTTCTATCATTGATGATATGTTTATGTTATTATCTATTAACTAGTGATAGAGACAAGATCATCTCAGTTTTAAAATTACTTGAATGGCTACTATGGAAGTCTGCCTTTACCTGACCAAGATCCAAAGATGGTTAGAGTGGGGTAGCGTAGGAAATAAGTTCATCTCTTGAGCATTTGTTTCAGTTTGCAGCAGGTTTATCAGTTAGTTGTTTAAATAAGTGGTGTGTTCAGAATTGGGTTATACAACTGAATCCATAGCCCAATGGAAAAGGCCACTAGAACTGCTAAGTTCTTGGCATCTTGTAGGGAGCATGCCATCCCCTGCCAAAGCCAGATGTTGGTATCAAATCCATCCTACAATAAAAAAATAAAAATTAAAAAAGAGTTAAAAAACAATTTGGATTCTGGCAGTGTTGTTGGAAAATTCATGATTGTTTCAATGTCAAATTCCACTAAATATAAATCCAAGCATTACAATATATCACACGAAGAGATAAGGAAATGAGGAGGCAACACACAAGTGGAATGTTTGCATTTCGGGATTATTCCAAGTTTGGTGGCAATAATAAAGCATGTAATCAGTTTCAGAATTTCGCCCAATTAGCCTTCTATAAAAATATCAAATGTTGATTGCCAGAGAGTCACATGGCAGATGAATTTGAGTATGTTAATCATATTGTGTTTGTTGTGATTACTAGCATACATATATTCTCATCATGGTTAACATTTGTCTAAACATTTCTTGATAAAAAGTCTGAAGTGTCAAAGATATGGCACAAAATCATTGTAATTCAAGGATAATACAATGTTCTAATTGATCTTCTAATAAAGATAGATTATCATCATGCAATCTCATCATTGAGTCACAGGATTTGATGGTTTTACTTCTCGGCGTGAACAGAAATAGAGATGAATGCCATGGTATCCTCTCATTCACCAACAGTGGAAACAATCACCACCAAACTTGCAAGATTGTAGTGGTGGCTTTTAATATCTCGCATTCCAACTAATATAACATAAATGAGGGAGCATATCACGCCAGTTTGTAGAATTTAAGGAGATAATAATTGTAAAACAAAGAATATGCTAGCTATAGAAACCACTTGATATTCAATCCTCAATTGAATGAATAGTTGTCACTGCTTGAAGAGAATATTTTGTGAATGTTGTTTGCCAACTAAGAAATGGGGTTCAATTTCTATTTCATTTCATCCCCTATTAAAGAAGTTGACATTGGACTATAAAAGGGATATTTCCATCCAAGAGCTGAGGCAGGGCATGTATGCACTCCATTTTTCTTTATGTAGGATGGCTGCTTTGAAATGATTATGATCATTTGAACCCTGTTCTGTTTTAATAAATAAAGTACATGTTATCATCATTCTGTCTATGTGTGGTCTTAATATTCCATACCATGATTCTTTTGATCAATATGCAACTATTTGTAATGTTTTGAAAGTAGAACCTGTTTCATGTTTTTCATAATGTTATGCTCGTAGCCATTTCTTATTATCGCTCATTACAGTGGTGCATTTCCTGTAGTCATGCTTCTATCCTAGATTGATCTATACAATGTTTGTTTATCCACTAGTACAAAATGAGAAATTAATGACTAAAAAAATGACTAAAATCAGGTTATAAACGACTATTTTTTAGTCAGCGACTAATAGTAGCTAATTTCCACTATCTTATAGCTAGTTGTAATCCACTTAGTCATTAATAGCTTGACTTATTAGTCATTGATTTAGTCATTGATAGTCAATGATTAGGTCATTGATTTAGTCACAGATTTAATCACTGATTTAGGAACTGATTGCAGCAATTAATGACCAAATATAGGACTAAATAAACTACTAGATGATAACATATTAATTACTAAGATAAATACGACTAAACATTATTCGTGCTATAAGATACGGGAAATTATCTACTAATAGTCATATATATCTGAATTTAGTCGTTTTCGTAGTCACAAATTTATGATAGAGTACGGAGGAATCGAACCACCAACCTCCTGCCTATAATTAGGTAGGTGCTCTACCGTTTGAGCTAGCACCCTTTAAGAAGTTGTTATTGCTTGATAATGATGATATTCAAACAAATTTTGCATCATTCAAGCATACAAAGTAATGATTATCAAGTTACTATAGATCCATAATAGCTTACCCTGTACTAGTCCTAGAAGGCCATCAACTCTAGTCTCCATTAGAAAGATTCTCTTCATTCAAAAATATCTTTCAATGATTATGTCCTTTGGTGGTTGTTTGTTTTTCTCTTCAATAACATCCCTCCACTTGAAACAACTTGTTTTTTTTCCAATTGATTGTTTATAAAAATCCTGCAAAAGGTCACTGATCTGTTTGAATCCCAAGCAAGTGATTGGAAAAGATGGTGAAACTTGAAAGAGAGTTTCCCAATCCTGGCATGCTAATCTTGGACAAGGTTAAAAGGATTTTCCTTGGAATCTCTTTACTAAAATTGGATTGCATGTTCTTGTGCCCTGGTGGAGGGACTAACACTAGAACTAGTTTAAGGCCTTTAAGAATTACAAGTTTTCTCATGCCTATCGTTCGTTGTGTGCAAAGATGCTAATTGGCAATAGGATCTATAAGATTTAGTGTCTTAAATAAATAAAAAAGGCATGGTTATTTTGAATCTCAACCTAGTGGAAATATTTCATTGAGCCAAAAGTTACAATCTTTTCTTGGTCCCTAATGTTGTTAGGCATAGGCTTGGAAAATACTAAATAGGTTGCACTATTTGTGAATATCACAACCTAAGTGCCTGCTCTGTGGAAAAAAAGAGACTATCGAGCATGCATTTTTGGTACTATGTCTTTTCTTAAGTGTCCTGGGAACGGGCCTACCTTCTTTGTAGTTAAATCCTTCCTTTTCATATTTCTTGGAAAGTAGTCCTCCTGGGGGATAAGATTCCTTGGCCCATTGAATTCAAAGCATCTTGGAAGCATATTCAACATCAAGTTTTTTTTTTTTAATTTTAAAATTTAAGGAATGAATGTAAAAAGATGTTAAGGATGAGAGTAAATTCATGTAGTTTAACAATTTAGTGATCTATGCTAATTTGCACCTATAGATCTCCATCTAGTTTCAAAAGGTGTAGGAAAATATGGATCATTTTCCCCACTTGATTGATTATTGGGGTGGTGGAGGCTGGAACTTGGTTAGTTAGCCCCTGGAATCCACCTCTATTGTGTCTTGAAAATTGAATGCCCCCCCCATGAGCCACTAGTAGAAGAGTTTATCCTTTTTCTCTAACTGCATCAAAAAATACTTCTAGTTAGGATGATCATATAATAAGTGTTGAAGATGTTTTCAAAATTCCCAAGCAACTAGAAAGCATGAATTTAAAACTATGATTTTTCAGGAAACATGCGAAAGTGTAGCAACCTACAAATATTGTATGCCTCATATGCACCTAATCACTAAATTAGGTGTTAATTTCATACTTCTTTTAAAATATGTTACCTTCTTATTGCTTGTTGCATCTTCTTCTTGTTTAACAAGCGTTGTTCCCTCATTTGTAACATGCTAAAAGGCATAGAAAATTGTTAGGAACAAAAATTATGAAAAAAAAGGTCTCATTTTCTCAAAACATCATTTTGAGTTCTAAAAATGCTCTCATATAGAGCAATTTCCCATCAAGTAGCAAATCAAAAGAAACTTAAAGAAGTACCGATTTAAACAATTAGGCCATTGGTTCTAGACCTTTTGGTATCCTACAGAACAACCTATACATTCCTAAAAGGCATCCATCTATAGTGAATACTCACTTTCAATCCATAATGTTATTTAGAAGAAAACATACTAGGGACTTCATATTTGTACATTGCAAAGCCATGTATCAAATTCATACCTTCCCATCCTTTAGCAAGGAATCACACCCTGAATGTTTCTTCAAAATAAGCTGATTTTCATACTGGGAAAGGAGTTCATGCTCTACTTTTGAATTTTAAATTAAAAAAATTCATGAGTGATTGAATTTTAAATTAAAAATGAGAAAACTATTTAACAACAAGTTTTGCACTCACAATAACTCTTACAAATGGAACCTTACCCCTATTAACTTTTTCTCAATCTATGCATGTAAATAATGACTAACTCTCTCTTTCTCAAGTGTCAAGCATTCTTCAGCATGTAGGAAGATACACATTTTTGCTTTAGTTTATAGGTTGTTTCAACAAGTGTTTGTACATATAAATTTGCATGACAAAAACCAAATTTAGGGAAGACCTTGAGCATATAATCTGGACATGAATTTTCCAGAATCCATGAAGAAGCCTTTCAAGAGTAGTATGCAGGCAGAAGCATTGTCTTCCAACATGGTTGATTCAAAGTTTGTCTCATAGTAATCCATCATATCCATCCCAATATCCACAAAGATTCCCAAAACATTTTTTAGTAGAGCAAAATCTATCTGTTCTCTCTCATGTTCCTGATTAATCTAAGACAATCAACATAACCAATATATATCTAATGTTACAAATCATGTAAAACCAAAAAAAAATGTCTTGTCAAAAAATAGGACTTACTGTTATTTGTAGCTTGGTTGAGATCAAGAACATACTAGTGAAATCACTACATACGCAAAGGTTATGTTTTTGTAAAATTTGATGATCATCAAGCACAATGAAAATTTGAATAAGCAGGAAAAAAATGGGGCTCCAGCTCATATTATTACAGAATTTTCTCAATTTCTGCAATTCCACATTGCTACCTATTTTGACAATGAGCTTCCTGGTCAGCTAAGGGAAAAGAATCCATCTTCATGATTGTTGATGACATAGCTAGTTTGTAACTTTGTTTTCTGAACCAAATTATTGCTTTATGCTTGTGGCCTTCAGGAAACCCAGTGATTGGGATGACCCATTAAGTCCATATGCAGTAGAATGAAGGCCAAGGAAGGCTGCATTAGAGGGAATTTAATGAGGAAGCGTGTATATTTTTGGGCCTGAAATTTCACGTACTTAAATTTTATGTATTTTTCTATTTTGTGAGTGCTTCCCAAGTCTTGGTGCTGAGTTTTCTAAATTTATGAGTCACTCTCAAATGATGGTCTTTCTAAGTCATTCCCATGTCCAAGTTTAATAACATTCTTAGAAGCGATCATTAGAATACATTTACTATGATTTCTTTCTTTTGTATTTTGTTATAGGCATTTTGACCAAGTATTTCATTTTTCTATAGGAGACATTTTAAGCCGTGGTTGACAGTTTTCTGACATTTTTGGAACTCTGCAGTGTCTATGGGATCCTTAACTTACCCATAAAGGTGTTGGGGTTATTAGATTGTTTATTATCATGTTTGTGCTCCTCGGTAACTTCATTGGTTGAACTGTCTCAGAAACTCCTAAGAATTGAGATTATTGTCACAAACATTTCTAGGTTAGAGGTTTGGTTTTTCCTTAATGTTTCTATATATAAAGAAGTGGATATGTTTTATACCTAATCTTGCGATGGATTCAAAGGCACTGCTACATCATCACCACATAGTACTTTTACAAGGATGGGCTTCGAATGCCTGCCTTCGAGTTTCTATGAAATTATGACTATCTTTTATATGAATGAAAACAATGTTTCTCAAACTTGTAAATGTGTGTTTATTGGGGGTGTTTGCATAAATCTACTAGGAGATCTTAGAAGTCATCAAACTCGAGGGACATGGTCTCACACATGAAGAATCCTTTCTGTCTAAAGATATGTTTCTGTTACAGGTATTCATGTATGAGTATTGGCTATGAATTGATGAGATCAAAATTCTTCACCATGGAGTTTTAGAAAAACAAAATTCTTGTTTGAAGTCTGGAAGATTGCTTTTTTATCTTCCCGAACATTATCTCAGTGGATGCTAAATAATGCATTCAATCTCTTTTTTGAACTTTGTTTTTCATCTTTGTTGTTGGACAGCTCTATAGTGGAATAGATGAGCATGAAGCCGGATTATGTGCGTAACTTGTGTTTTCTCCAATTGATGCATCTTTCGTTGATGATGCTCCTCTGCTGCCATCTGGTTTACGAGCAATTCCTTTGGAATCTAGATCAATTGAGTATATGTTCTAACCAATGTATTCAAGAAACTTGACCTTCATATATTCTGGAATGACATATGACATGATGTAGATGTTTAACAATGTATAACATTTATTGATAATTGACAAGTCATGTATGGTAACTAGGAGATAATTGTATCTCCAGCTAAATGAAATATGTATGATGCAAGACACTTCTCCCCCAAACCAAACATTGGATATAGCTTATGCTCTTGAGGTTGGATCAGTTGGATCTTGAGCAAGTGGTGATTGTGGAGATAGCCCATACAATCTAAGATCTGTATTGACTATTGATTTCCAATTCACTTATCAGAACCATGTACAAGACAATGTAGTAGCCATGGCCCTCCAGTATGTATGTCATATCATAGCATCTGTGCAAAGGGTTTCCATTGCACTAGCTCCTTCTCTACAGAGTCCTCATCGAGTACCAAGGCCACCTCTTGGTACCCCAGAAGCACTAACACTTACTTGTTCGATATGTCATAGCTACAAGTAAATAAGGGAACATGTGTAGTTCACATAGTAACTTTTTTTTGGAATATTCCATGTTTTTTATTTCAAGTATTGTGAGTATTGTGAAGTTGTTGTCTACTGATTACAAATAGTTTGGTCAGTATTCATCTAGGACTAGAACTTCTCGGAAGTAATTCGGAAACCAATGAATCTATGTTGAAACTCCTATGGCACCATTCAGATGGAATCATGTGTTGTTCCTGGAAGGTATGCATGACATAAAGAGTGAATACGATACTAAAAAATCTCATTGTCTCTCTCCATTTTGTTGATTGATAAAACTAACTTTGAAAAGATTGGATTTTTCCATCCAGTGGTCATGAGTTTAATACCCATTGAATCTTCACATGTAGAAATATTGTAGTCCTCAACTCCTGAAGCCAATTGCAAAATGTACATGGCCAAGTCACTGACCATTTTTCTCTTTCCAATATTGTACTAATATTGTACGATACTTTTGAGTTGCAAACATTGCTAGTTTTCACATTTGCAAATTGGGAAGGTCTTGATATGCTGGAGAGAACCTTGGTTTCCCTGTAAGATATATCATTGGAAAAAATACTTGATCATAACGGTTGCAAGAGCTTGTGTTCAGATTTAATACAAATTATGCAGTAGGTAATGCCTTCCTTTGAGATTGCGTTGCTACCTTAGATTGAGTTGCATTGCAAATATCCATGGTATTAACTATTTTTTTCTTTTTCTTTTTGACCGGGTTATGCTTATCTACCTACTGTAATATGAATTTCTAGTAGGAGTTGGCTAATCACTAGACCATTTCCACTTTTTCAGGCAATTTTGGCCAGAATCCGACAACAGGATTTGTTGTTGAAAATGATATTTTTAACGTTAAAATTGCAATTTTTATTGTAGAAATGGATTCAGGACCCTCGATTACCCTTTGGGCACCCATATTATGTAATTCCAATCACTAAAAACTATCCTTGAACAATTTCTACCGAATTTTGTTAAAAAAACTCATCGGATTTTAGATGCAAATGGTCTAGAGTTTAGCTTACTGCTTTCTAGTATGGGCAGACCTGTTTCATATGATCAAGCTATAGTGTAGAAGGTACTTAATTATGAAAACAATACTCACTACATAGCTTTCATGTTTGTGAATCGGTCTTTTGTGTGACCAGTTTTTGGATGTAATTTCAATGGAAAAGCCATCCTGGGATTTCATCATCTGAACAAATGGGTTTACTTCCTTTTGAAGCTTCTGTAACTTTAATTTTTATGCCAACTAGACAAAAAAACCTTACTAAAATATTTTATAGGCTCTAATGGATCATGTAAGCAAATCCTTTGGATGCATTTTCTTTATTTCAAGGACATATGCTTAGTTGCTAAGACCAATCAGTAAAGTTTCTTTGTTGGGATTTTTTATCTTTTGAATTTGCAAATACCTCAGCTTCATTTACCACCAATGTACTCAAAAGAAGCACAGTTCTATCTCAAAAATATATCTAGTGGTAGATGAGGTCACATCCTTCTGATAATCCTTTGGGACATATCTCCATTTTTAATTATCAAAGTGGGATGGTAAAGAAGAAAATCTGCTCCTATTTTGTTCCTTGCTAACATTTTTCAACAATCTGTATTTCTCCTTCATCATATAGAAGTCTGGGATCCTTTTTCATATGGATATGGATCCATAACAAAAGGACCAAACCAGGATTCTTTGACAAGCTACCCATTATCATTAGTTTTTCATCCCAATAGCTTGTTAAAAAACTTGTATACATGAGACTCTGAATTATGTAATAGATATAGTGGGTCCTTGGCAGGAAAATATTTGTGTACTCGATGGAACCGAAGGATTTTAAATGAACCAAAACCTCTAAAAATAAAATAAACAAACTTGAGAAATTCTAAACCCCAATTTTCTTCTGTTTTTGAAAATCAACATCAATTTTTATCAAAGGTTATGATTTGGAGAGAAAAATATGTGTTAATGCAGTTGGAATAATCTATGATAATTGATTTGTCCCTTATGGACTACTTTTGGAAATTTCCTTAGTTATAGGATTTGAACCTATGTCTAGGGGTTGGTCATAGGTTCAAATCCAGTCAATTTCCTCAGGGTTACCAGTCACTATTGTGGCTGGAAATGGGGGAATCCCTCCATCCAGATATTTCAAGGAAGAGCGGGGGATCCAAGGAGGTTTTACTTAAGAACAAAACACCCATAGAATAAATTAAATACTGAATATGTGGCTTGAAGAAAATTTCTTGAAATCTGGCATTTAAAGAAACTTCCAAAATTTGATTTCATTCATGCTGGTGTATTTCACACAAGTGAAATCTTGAATATAGTTTATTTTTCCATGATTTTTTCTTTTCAATTATCTAACATATTTTCCATCATTAAACCATTTACGAGCTTGCCACTGATTGACCTTATGAGTTGAGAGCCATGCTTTATTGTTGCTGTGGTGTTTGTCTACCACCAGACCTTCAACAATTTTCAACTATAGAACTGAACATATATTTTGCTGAGTTTTTGGGAAAGGGGACAAAGAAATGGGTTTCAGGGATCACTAAATAGTAGAGAGGTCACCCAAATTTCAGTGAATCATAGCATGAGGAGGCCCCCAACAACACTAAATTTTTTATAGCCAAGTAATTACTATTGACACCCTAAAGAGATGCTACAACCTATCAAGGACTATGGTCCTGCCCCTGCACCTCCCAACCACCCTTGAGTTAAATATAAGAACACTCTTAATCTATTGATTACTATATGTTACTTCAACTTCATCCACAGTTCATGGACTGTTACCAACCAGCCTCAAAACTCAGGTTCAAAACAAAGCTCAACATAGCTTGGACGCACTTGAATTTGACCTGATTTAAATCTGAGAATTTTTATTGACAACTAAAGACTTCATGTTCTTCAACCTCGGATCTATGACCATAGTTCAGAGTTACCCTTGAACCTCCTATCTTTTCCCACAATCACCTTCAAACCTCTTTCTTTCCTCAGAGATTCACATCAAAGTGCATTACTAAAATGACCTCATTCATGCCTTATTTATATGCTAATTCTCCAAAGGTTAGGCCAACTTGACCTATTTATTCTTCAATTAATCACCTGGGCTGAGTAAGTATGCTCAACACAATTTTGACTTAAAAATGAAAGCTTCACACCTTTTGTCCACTTTGAGGTCTATACGGGTTGCTTGACAATTTTATATTTCCATACTTGAAGGGATTAAGACACTTTCCTTCCATGCTTAACATGTAGTATTACTAGGTCTACTAACCCTTCTATACTCCACAAACTTGAGGCGTAAACCATTAGAAATTTCTAATGTTTTTTAGGTCTTCCATCAAATTACAGTTTAACACAAACTGATCATATGACTACCTCTTCGAACTAGGTTTCTCATCTAATCCTTTGGGTCTACTTTGATTTAGGGAATCTCCAATTTTGGATTAGTACCAGGCCATCTCACAAGGACTCTTTATTCAGCTCAACTCTATTTTAGGGCTTCTCCAGGCTTCAGATCATTACCATATTTCTTAAACTTTGGATTAGGACTCTCATTGATACTGGACAGGTTAGATTTGATTATCATAATTGATCATGTCATTTTAAGGCTTAGATTAGGCTTCATCAATCCCAGCTATATTCATTCCGATATACTTATCCAAATAGCTGTAACTTCACTTCTAAATGTGATAGGTCTTGTTGATTGAGGTCTCTCTATTTGTCTTTATTTGGACTTCTGTAGGATTCCACTTTTGCTAAGCTTCTATCCTGGATGGACTTGGATGATCTAAATGTCTGTTCCATAAGGTATTCTTACTATAGCTTGTCATCTTTCATATACTTCTTCAAACTAGCCCAGTTCAAATCTGAGGAGTCTGGTTGGGTGACATCAATGAAAACACAAGTTTCCAACAGATGGTTCAATTGATTGAGCTAACCCTTGGGGATTTTCTTCACTAATACCTGCTATACATTTTCTATAATTTTTTCATAGTAAATTTCTATTGATTTATAAACTATTTGCTTAGCATATTTCATCCTTGAGAGTTGATCAACTTTGTTACTTAGTTTTCACTTGTATGGGTGCAAACTATGTTGTTAAATGCATAATGTATCTAGAACTTGATAGGAAAGTATTTATAAACTATGCATGTAGATGGATAATAATTGTCTCAAGTGTAGCTTCGCATGTAAATGAACTCAGAGGGCCTAATAATGTTGTGAATATGTCTACCTTGTTTGTTCTATCAATGGAGCATGCCTAGGCAGTTGTTTCAAAGAACTACAAGTATGAATGGGTTTCAAGTTTTAGTGACAACGATAGAAAATGGATTTTGGATGTAAATAAAGGTTAATCGTGGTTTTATTTGAAAATATTCCACATGTTTTTAGATAAAATAGATTTAATTTCCCTTTTTTCTTTTTCTTCTATAATTGTGAATAAGATACAGTGTATTGCAGGACTGTAATTATTCATGGATTAACTTGTAAAAAATTTCACAAGTCCGTGATTCAAGTAGAGGAACATTCACCTGATGGGATATTTGGTTCACACAAATCCTGGTTTAATGTATCATAATTTTGGGATCCTATTTCAAGTGGGGATGGTGATATGGTTCTAAAAACAAATCAATCAGTTTTGGAAACAAATCCGGTTCAAAATGGGTAGCCCAATGATAAAAAAACGTCCATCTAGAGTGAGGAAGAGGCGCCGAGCATATTCTAGTTAGAAAACAATTCTTTTTGTACCTAATGACAACAAAAGGATGGGATTAAATCCAAGAACATCTACTTGTGGGATTCATCTACACAATTTTGCCCTGCACACAGACACCATGTCAAAGCAGAACACAAATATTACTATTTCAGATTTTGATACACTCATGCAAGAACTGAATTATAGAATGAAAAATATGGCTATACTACAAGCTACTCCATACTATGCTAAAAAATATAACATATCCAATGATGTCAATTTTGGGGGGCTTAATGACAATGCATACTAGTTAGTACCTAATGGAATTACATGGGTGATAGGATATAAATCAAGTACAAATAAACGTATGACTCAACAGTCATCTATAGTGACTTGTAATGCTAATATTGATAGAGTAAATGATACTGGTATTACACCTCCTGGCCTATCTTTCAATGGTGCAAGGGTCCATCAGTAATTGTTGTTCATATTGATGCTTTGCGAGTGTGCAATGGAAATTCATTACTGTCTGATGATATCACTGGCCTAGTTGATATTAGAAGTGGTGATATTTGTAATAGTAGCAGATAGAGAAGTTTATCGGTGTAAAAAAGGAATGATAGAACCATTAGCAGTTTGACGGAGCAAGTGCTTCCAGTTTCAGGTTCTAGCATAAATGTGGATGGCATTGGATCCAGAGAAAATAGGAGGCTTATCACAGAGCCAAACATACTCCAAGGAGATTTCATCACAGATGATGCTTCGATGGATAGAACAATGTCAACAATGGGTTCTGAGGAGCTGACTACAGTTCATAGGAGTGGTGCTTCAGAGATGAAACTTGATTGTAAAACTGGTAGGTGCGTTTTAAAGCAATGGCTATTTTGAAGAATGGAAAGCTTAAGTATGAGATTTTCTTTTATCTTCCACCTTCCCCTCAATCCCACACATATGTGGTGGACATGTTTTAATTATTTATCTATTCAAGCTTTCGTATTTTTTTGACAATTATTATTTGAATAGATTGTATTACATTGGAAAACTTACATACATTTTATAATAAGGTAGAAGAATATTTTTCTCACTATTAGCATTTTATTTTGCATGATACCTGAGGGCTAGATTAAAATACTAATTAGTAATACGCATCTCAAAAAAAAAATACTAATCTCAAATATACACTACAATATCTAGTTAAACAATTTTCAAGAATTGTTGCTTTGTAATGGGAACACCAGTCCATGCCCAAGGGTTTTCTAGGGATGCCATCCATGAATGTCGAGAAGCATCCCTTGTGTTAACTGGTGATTTTTTCCTTGGAAAATATATATATAAAGAAGTGAGACTAAGAATACAATGGGAGAAAACCCAACTACTATAATATGGTTCCAATTGATTATTGGTCATTAACATTCACCAAATCTCAATAATTTTGATCTTAATTTAACAAAAATTAGGTCAAACTCAACAATAAACTAGAATAAAATCAGACAGATAAACACACACACAAAAATAAATTTTGGCTACCATGGAGGGAACATAGGCTAGTTTGAACGTGATTTTAAATGAAACACAACTGAGGATACAACTTGTATTTGCTTCACTAGACTTAAAGCCTAATCAAATTCATTGGTTGAGAAGCATTTCCCTGACTTTTAAGTTATTGGAACCAATTTAATAATCTGGGCGAGCATCATGTGATAGTTTATCTCTTCAAATAATAGAAACAAGTTACAAGGCTTTCAACATAGAAAAGGAAACTTTTGGGTTCTATAAAGGGCACCTTCGAAATTGTAACAAATTGTATAGGTATATGGTAAAGGAAATTTCTTTCAATCTATGCAAAGATTTATTGTTAGCCTTTCGATGTGATGCAAACCTCCTAATTTTCTAGTGATCCTGAGCTATATAGGGAAAGAAAGTGAGCTTAGTTAATATGGATAACAAGAGAATTTCTTAGTTATTACGGATAACAAGAGACTTTCTTAGGGTGTCGATGATTTCATCTTTATTTGATCCATGGAAAACAATTGCAATATTCAGAACTTGGTCCTCCAAATATAAGTTTGCAACTCTTCTCATGGAACATTTCCTTGGTCATATAGCATTAATGGTTGCAGCAGGGCCTAAAAGGTAAAACCATGAAGAAAATATTACTTTTGTAAAAATACAACGGTCAAGAATTACAATTTGTGAGCAGTAAGTTCCTTGGTCAAAGATAAATTTTCCTCCAATAGTTTAGAGCACTGACTTCTTGACTTGACAAGTTCCTATACCAAAACAGAAAACAATACAAGCATAAGAAATGTCAAAATATCATCATCTCAAGAAAAACTCTTATCAGGTTATTGCCTATATTCTGGGTCCTAACTATAAAACGGTACTATTTTTTTCCTCTGAAGTGCTATTATGAAAATAAGTTTACTTTTTCAATTGACATGAAAAACTAAGCCTTATACTTCCCTCTTTCATAGAAGTAGATCCTTAGAATTAGATTTGTCTCTAATAGCTTGTGCTAGTGCATCCTCTGATTTTTTAGCGCAATGTTGACATGAGGAAAGATACAATAACATTCATACATAAAACATATCAAATTGTCATATATAAAAGAAAGCGCTGAAAGCAATTCTCTGGGTAGAGTACTCTTGGAGGAGCAAGTTGGTAAGCCGACTTGAACGATAGCCGACTTAGTCGATCAGCTGACTAAGTCGGTCAGCCGACTAGTTAGAGATTAGGTCAGCCACCTAAGGTCATGTCGGTTGAGTGAACCGACAAGTAGTTATTTGTAACTGTTTGTAATTCATATATATTAGGCTGTTGAGCCAGATGAGAACTCAGTTCAGTTCTCTGTATTGTATGGACCCTCTCATGTTAATATAATCTGTTATTCTATCTACTTGTTCTTATCTCTTGTCTATGTTATGTATGTATGTTTTAGTGTGTATTATTGGTAACCTTATGTGATCTATGAGATTACAACAAGTACAAATGACAAGAAAAAATGAATGAGTGTTAAGTATTGTTATATGTATCTCAAATGAGTTTTTACATACCAATTCAAATAAAACCTGGATCTTTCATGGAGAAAAATTAAAATAAAAATTCCTATCACTCTGGATTGTTTTTTCCTCTTAACCAGGCAATGGTAAAATTAAACAATTTGATTTTCTTAAGTTAAATTTTATTATCCTTAAAATAAGAAATTAGAAAGGAAGTGGTCACCAAAGATAAAGAATCATATTATTCAAATGCATTTAGGCTTCCTCGGAGACTTGCTGTAATTTAGTAATTTATGTAAGAAATATCTTCAAATTCTTGTGTTCAGGGTTTGACTACATCTTGAGGAGGTAGCTATTCTGGTGAATTTTAAAGAACTTTATGGGATTTATTTGACATCGTTATCTAATTGTCAAGTAGGTCATCACTAACCTAGGAATCTAAAATAGTTGGATGGGAACTATTGATTTGAACTCCAACATTGCAGAAGCATTTTCCCACCTTCAAGAGAAGAATTCTCGTTGCTAGAAATATAACTCTTGATCTGGTAGATGTCGAAGGTTTAGGTCACATTGATGAAAGTGAAATCAAAGACAAACCCTATAGGTGTGATTTCTCTTAAACATAATCAATTTCAGATTCTAAGGGTGTAGGATTTTCTTGGTTTTGTTTGTGGTAGCAATTTCATATTGGCCAAAATATCATATGATAGATAAATGAGAAATTTCATATTGGGAAGAATCTCATATGATAGATACATAATTTATATTTCATGCACCATAGATATTGAAAATTTCGAGTCTAAAGAATCCAGGAATAAAGTTTCTTACCTTCAAGCCATGATTTTTAGCAAGTACAAGCCTCAAACATTCTCCTCTCCCTCCGTGTGATTTTCAGCAAGTACAAGCCTCAAACATTCTCCTCTCCCTCCGTGTGATTTTCAGCAAGTACAAGCCTCAAACATTCTCCTCTCTCTCCACCTAATATTCAGCGAGTACAAGCCTCGAACATTGTTCTTTCCCTCTGCCCCCTAATTGGTGGTTGTTCCCATATTTCATAGATTCAGGGTTTATTTCATGACCAATTCGGGGTTTCACGGAAACTCCAAATTCAAGGTTCAACTTTCATGAAAAAATTGGTTTCATGGGAAACTCAATATGAAAATAATACCTTTGTTGTATTTCATGAGCAATTCAGGTTTCTTGGGAAACTTCAAATTCAAGGTTCAACTTTCATGAACAAATTTGTGTCATGGGAAACTCAATATGAAAATAATACCTTTGTTGTTGTTTTTTTTTGTTTTGTAAATTTTTNTGTGTGTGTGTGTGTGTGTGTATATATATATATATATAATTATATTGTACTGTATAATAATTATATTATTTAAAAAAAATCTTCTCTTGAATCAAGGTTGGAGAAGAGTTTTGGCACATCAAGATTCAAGTGGGTAGTTTTAAATCTGAAAGCCATGTGGACACCAATCGAAGGAGTTGACATTTAATATGAGACATTCTTATCCTAACGTATGTGCAATATTATGGTAGGTGATCTATATATGAGAAATAAGTGTAAAAACAGTTTTCGTACTTGACCAAGGGATTTCAAACAAGATATTCACTAAAACAACATTGGCAATGCTTTGGCATGCTTCTGCATTTTTGGTCTTTGTATCAAGTAGACAAACATTGCATTGCCATCGAAAAAAGCATATGTCACAACCCAAGTTAGTACAAACAATTGAAACCAAATTGATTACATAGTCAAATAGGTCCCTCTTTTCCATTTGAGTAAGCATTAGACCTGCACCTCAACAATACTATGCAGTATCTTTGATTCCAAACATCAATCCAGACAAAATATTTAGGTCATAACTAAATTTCACTTGAGTGATTTTCTATATGGCACTCATGTATTTCTCATTGAGTCACTATTGTTTATTGATTCCATTATCTCAATAAGCATTTTACTTGGATATACCATATATGGTTATCTTCCCCTCAAGTTCAAAATTTATAATGGAGTGTTCCAATTTTTTGGTGGCTATTTTTTGTTTTTACTGTATGAATCACTTGTACTCATATTTGTATTAATGTACTTTGGTACCATGTAGTACCATCTAATTCGTTTTTACTCTGACTATGTTCATTCACCCAAACTTTATTGGGTCTTCCCTTTAAAGTGCAACTTCTACGTGTTTTACTGAAGTGTACGACCTGTGTCAAAATATTTGTGCATTCAAATTTCCGTCAATAGAGAATATTATCAACACAGGTTTCAAGACCATTGAACACCTATGACCTCAACAGACATAGGATTATTGTGTAGACAACCACTTCACTCAGGCTAGATAGCTGCAATTAGCTTATTGAAATAAAATTGTGGCTTATTAGATGACAGGTCTGGGGGATATATATTTTGTGAATTTTGACAAGGACTTGCACCTAGGATCAACAATGAATCCTACTAAATGGATCATTAGGAGAAATTCCTAACAAGTACAAATCCATGTCCATCCTTAACTATAATTTTTTTTTTTAAATCCAGTCCCATCCCATAGTAAAAACACAATGAATTTGATCAGATTGTCAATAGTTCAAATCTTAAGGGGGAATAAGTTTATCCATTTTACCATAAAATTTTCATTTATAATTTAGTCCTTCAACCAACAATGTAAAATGATTAAATTAATTGAAAATACAGTACCAACCTTCCATAAGATCATTAATCTTTGGGTACAGGTACGAATAGAGCAATTTCCCGACCTGCATATATCATAATTGCAAAAACAAAATACTTCATAGCCATTTATGAAATAATCGCATCCAAGCCATAAACCCTCAATATTCTTGCAACATCATAATTGTTGTTATTATCCATGAAAGCTATAGCGGAATGCATTCAACCTTGTAAGCTTAAACCCTACATCAAGCTCGACCTTTCAAAAAAAAATTAGTTTCAGCATGATTGAAATAGTGGAAATTTTTTATACCTGATAATGCCATGGCGAGATTGAAACTTGGGTGATCAATGATCCAGAGACAGCTCTACGGATTCAATACATAGAGTCTTTCATTCTATGCAGTTGAAATTTATCTTCGATTGCAATTTCCAACTGACACCAATAAAAATTTAGTGGGCAAATAAATGCCCCAAACTCACATTTCAGACCCAAGTAATAGCTTCTAAAACGCAAAACCCCCCTTCCCACCATTGCAAACCCTTTCTCTATGGTTTCCCATGTCCAACCAGTCCGACCAGAGCCTCTAATTGTTTTCTTAATTTTTGAGGATTTCATTTCGTGGTCTCCCATGTCGAGTCCTTCCTCTGAAAGCCTCTTAAGTTTTGGGATTTCATTGTGTTTGTTTTGTTTTTATTTTTATTTATCTATTAATATTACATATAATACAATATTTAAATATATGTATTATAGAGGGTATAACATATTAATATATATTAACATGTTTATTATAATATATTTATTTATATTAATAAATATAACTATATAAAAAAGGAGGGATGTTTTTTTTTACTTTAAAAAAATGGATCATTGTAGTCTAAGAATTTTTTTGACATTATTAACATAGTCATGGTGAAAAATACTAGCAGATGAGTAAAACCAACACATTAACGGATGATGCAAGCTTGGCAAATTTCACTAATAAGATGTAAAAGACTCTTGCTTGTTGAATCTTCAATCAATTGCTGAAATGGTCAAATGGTAATGGTTTTTTTCAAACAGGTAGGATTAAGGTCCCAAAGTATTCAGATAAGTCTTAGTCTTCATGTAAGATAAGTTCAATCCATACTTCAAAACCATTTCAAGTAAGATAAGTTCAATCCTACTTCCACCCAAAGTCTTAGTCTTCAGGTCGAATACCTTTTGTTTCATACCCAAAGTCTTCAAATAAGTCTTAGTCTTCATGTAAGATAAGTTCAATCCCAAAGTCTTAATCTTCAGGTCGAGGACTTTTTGTTTCATACCCAAAGTCCCAAGATAAGTCTTAGTCTTGACGTAAGATAAGTTCAATCCATACTTCAAAACCGTTTCAGGTAGGATTAAGGTTTCAAAGTATTTAGATAAGTCTTAGTCTTCACGTAAGATAAGTTCAATCCATACTTCAAAACTGTTTGTAAGATAAGTTCAATCCTACTTCAAAACCGTACCCTTGAGAGGCCTATTTATTTCAAAACTTTCAAGGGATTTTTGTTTCATACCTCAAACAAGATATTGGCATGGACAGTCTGATGAGCTAAATGAGATGGTAAAAAAGAAGGACATGACAATGCACAGAGAGAAAAAGACAAATCTCCAAAACTCGACTTGGCTCCACTAGATGTTTTGAGAGAATAAAACATTTCCAAGTGACAAAGGGGGTCTCTCATGAATACATATACATGAGTGTTACAATTTACTGAATGTAAACACTACATATGGAATCAGTGGCCTCCTCAGATGGTCATCGAATCCATCTGTAGTGTTTAAGTTTAGTAAATTGTACAAATTCATTGTTGAAATTGTATTTTTCCATTACTGGTGTGATATAACTAAAAATGAATCACGTAAACAACTAATTCATACAGATATAATATTCGTAATATTGTATCTAGCAAGCAATATGAACGTCTAAAGCACATCGTCTACAATAATCCACAACACCCTGACACTATCTCGTCCACCTTGAAAAAACACTAGATATTCCTAACCCCACAAATTCCATTTTGGATTTGGAATTGTTAATCTACACATATTGAGAGATAGAAGGTAGGAAATTTACACAATTTACTAAATTGTAAAACTTCATTGTCACAATTGCAATTTTCCATGACACAATTAAAAATGCCTAACATAAATGACTAATTCATATTCTTCTAGCTAGTCATTTTTTATTCTGTGACTAAATTATTAATTCTTGCACATGATCTAGGAACTAAGATTCAATCTCATCAAAGAATTATTAACAATTACTCATGAATTGGATTCAGTCAGATCTTCTTCAGGCCAGCTCTACATTGCATATATAAACAATAAAGGATTACAATACCATGCATAATCAATGGCTTAAATCAATGAAGAATTCGAATACCTAAGAGGACAATTCGAATTCAATGAGTGAGTCTAGCTTAACTGACTCTTTGCCATGCAATCTCACTCAGTTAACCACTTGAACAAAACCCTAATTGACTCACCAAACCCTAACTGAAGTTGGAGTGCAATAAATGACTTCATCTCAACTGAAGGATATCAAACACATGTCATAGCAATCCAATCATCAAGTGCTAGTACTGCATGACTCCAATAAACCCTGATGAGGTTAACTGAAGCTGAACTGACCATCAGAAGTTGGTGAAGGCGCCTAGTTAGCTCCAGTTCATTAAATAATAATAAAATAATCAATAAATAATGATTAAATAATATATTTAATGCATGGAGGCGCCTTAACTGACTGTAACCGATTGGTTGAACTAAAAGTAACCCCCAGTTAGCAATTAGGTGCATGAATGTCACACAGATCACCCCTGGAGTGCTCTAGTTAGCCTCCTTGACTGTAGGAAAGGCTAAGTTAGCCTCCTTGACTGTAGGTAGGTGTGGGAGTGACTGGGATGATGGTAATTAATGCTCTTTGATGTCAATTAAACTTAGGATAGTGGTTTAACTAGGCCAATTTGACTAAAGAGTGAGGATGAAGGTAAATGTCTCCAACACCCCCCCTTAAGCTATACTCAGGAAGAGTTAGAAAACATAAAAATGCTAGGGCCCTGGCAAAAAAGGCCATAGGTCACCCTGTACAATAAAGCAACTGAAACAATGCTCAAAACAAACTAAGTGAGGAAAAGAGGGAAAACCTAGTGGGAACAAAACCCCCCCTCAAGCTGAACACTGAAAGTAGTCTGGATCACCCTGATGAACTCACCCCCAACAGTGAACGGAGGTAAGTGAACTTCTTTTCTGAAAATCTCTTGGTGAAGATGTCTGCAATCTGCTCATCAGTCGGGTAGTATTGCATAATGATGGTCCTGTCATGCACTAGCTCCCTGATGTAGTGCATGTGAATATCTACATGTTTGGTCCTCTGCCTGGTAACTGGATCTGTGGATATCTTAATAGCACTCTGGTTGTCACAAAAGAGGACAGTGGACATAGTACTACCAAGATCAAACTCTGAAAGAATGCCTTGCAACCAAACTGCTTGGATGCAAGCATTCACCGCTCCTCGATACTCGGCCTCTGCTGAAGATAGTGCTATGGCAGCCTGCTTTTTGCTTGACCAGAAAATAGGGCCACCACCAAACATGAATACATATCCGGAAGTTGATTTCCGATCAATAGAATCACCCGCCCAATCGGAATCTGTGTATCCAACCAGCTCTAGCTCGGAATCTGCAGCATAGTGAATGCCGTAGGTCCTGGTTCCCTGAATGTACTGGAGGATCCGCTTGGCTGCCTTCCAATGAAGATCATGAGGCTGCTGCATGTATCTTGATACAGCATTCACAGCATAACATTTATCAGGCCTAGAATGTTTCAAGTACAACAAGCTACCAATTAGCTGTCGATAGATAGTGCAGTCCATGGGAGGTGTGCTTTTTCCTTCTTCAAGGCTGATCCCTGAAAGGAAAGGGAATGGTGCAGGCCTACATTCATCCATGTTAAACTTTACTAAAAGTTCTGAAATTTATTTTGACTGAGTGACCATAATCCCATCAGAATTTTGCTCGATTTCGAGCCCCAAAAATTGTTTTAGAAGCCCCAAATCACTCATTTCAAAGGCATTGTGGAGAGCAGTTTTGATGGCTGAAATGGAGGCAATTGTGCTACCTATGATCAATAAGTCATCAACATATAAAACAATAATAATAATATGATCATCATGCTGCTGTAAATACACATTTGGATCTGATCTACATTGCTGAAAGTTTTGCGAGAGAAGGAAGGCATCCATCTTGGAATACCACTCTCTTGGGGCCTGTTTTAAACCATATAATGACTTCTTTAGCTTGAAAACCAAAGATGGATCAGTGATGTAACCTTCAGGCTGCTTCATGTATATCTCCTCATGAAGATATCCATGCAGAAAGGCTGACTTAACATCCATGTGATGCACCTCCCAGTGCTTGGATGCGGAAATAGCCAAAACAAGGCGGATGGAGTCCATTTTTGCAACCGGTGCAAAGGTCTCATGGTAGTCCAATCCTTGGACCTGAGAGAAACCTTTTTCTACCAGACTTGCCTTATATTTTCAGGTGCTTCCATCATCAGCAACCTTTGTCTGAAACACCCACTTGCATTGAACCAATTTCCTTCCCGGAGGAAGAGAAACTAGCTCCCAAGTAGTGTTTTTCTGAAGAGAATTCATCTCTTCATCCATGGCAACTTGCCATCTCGGATCCTTCTGAGCATGGTAGTAGGATTTTGGATCTGAACTAATCATCAAATATCAAGTTTCGGACAGCAAAATATCAGAACAAGAAAGTGCAATACCCGCTCTTTGGAAATCAAACCTGGTTCTCCTTGGATCATCCGGATTTCCAATGTTGTCTCCTGCGGAAGAGAGTGTCTGTCGGGCCCATGTAGGAAGATGTTTTTGCACTTCAGGTTTTGATTCAGTATTTGATGTCTGTGGCACACTGATATCATAAATCATAGGATCCAAATCAGGGTCATCATCCCCAATTTCATCATCCAAATATTCAGTGGAATAGGAAGGAATTTCAGCAGTTTTCTCCTCCACTAGTTCCACCTCCTGAAGAGGCTCATCGAACTTGACACTTCTCTCGATGATGATCTGTTTGGTATTGATATCCAGCAGCTTGAATCCTTTAGATTCATCAGGATATCCAATAAACAGACATTCTATGCTCTGCGGTTGCAAAGCCCTTCTTTTATCAAGCGGAATTCGGGCACATGCAGTGGACCCAAACACCCGTAGGTTAGACACATCTGGCTTGTGTCCAAAGTATGCTTCGAAAGGAGTCTTACCTTTCACTGATGAATGTGGTACCTTGTTCTGAATGTATGTTGCAGCATGCATGGCTTCAGCCCACAAGTTTGCAGCAAGCTTCTTTGACTCCAACATGCAGGTGGTCATCTCTTTGAGAGACCGGTTCTTTCTTTCCGCTACACCGTTCTGCTGGGGAGTGTAGGGAATTGAATGTTGGACCTGAATACCACTTTGGGAGCATATGGACAGCAAATCATTACTGAAATACTCCCCTCCATTATTAGATCTCAATATCTTGATCTTAAGCCCAGAGGCATTTTCGATCAAAGCCTTCAATTCAGAAAATTTTTCACATACCTATGATTTCTTTTTGAGGAAGAAAACCCACGTATACCTGGAAAAATCATCAATAAAGGTAAGGAGGTACCTTGATCCATTCATGGATGTGACAGGAATTGGACCACTGATATCAGAATGTATCAGCCCCAATATGCTTGTAGCTCGGTTTGCCTTCCCCCGATCGAACTTGTGCTCAGGGTGCTTTCCAATCACACAGCCCTTGCAGACTCCTGTAGTTGCCTTGATGACCTGAAGGCCTTCAACCATGGAATGTTTCTGTAATTGCTGCAAATATTTGAAATTAAGATGGCCAAACCTTTCATGCCACAGCCTACTAACCTCATTTCCATGAGTTAGCAAAGCGGCGGGATTTTCATCCGCAACAAAGTGAGAAAACTCATAGGCTTTTGCATGATGATTTGCATGGCCTTTTGCAATGAGTTTCCCGGATGAAATTTCTGTTATATCAACATCATTTGGGCTGAAAGAGACCCTCTTAGGCATTCCTATATGTGTCATTTGATAGACACTAAGAAGATTTTCTGCAAGAGATGGTACATACAAAACATTAGAAAAAGAACCATTTTCTAGATTTACAGTACCTTGTCCTTTGGAAATGATGGTGGAGTAATCTCCCAAGTGGATGGGGATGGATTTGCTGGTCTCCAAGCATGAAAAGGAGTTTTTTTCAGCCATCATGTGATTCGAAGCTCCATTGTCAATCAGCAGTGATTTTGACTTCAAAGTGCTTGCCATGAGGGCATGACCTTTCTCATGCTGTGGTTCCCGGTCTTGTTGATCTTTCCTCCGAAAGCTCTCCGGAAGATTGATGTGATTCCTCTCAAGGAGATAGGTTGCTTCATCAAGCTTTTTCTTCATGCAGACATGTTCAGGGTGAAAACCCTTCCTGCAGTAAGAACACCTGACTCTTTCTTTCCCATTGTTCCCTTTTCATTTGTTCTTCCTTGAACCGGAAGATTCATCATGCTGCTGATTTTCAAATCTAGGCTTTGGAGCATCAAATTTAGTTTTCTGATTTTTCTGCTACTTACATTTACCTTTCACATCTTTGGGCCCCGTGACATGGAGGGCTTGGTCACGGGAAGATCGGATGATCCCCATCTCGACAAGCTTGTCATGTTCACAAGTTAAGGACTCAATGAAGGCATCGAGAGTAGGCATCTTCCATTTGGGAGTTGTGAGCTTCCCTGCAAGGAATGTAGAAACAAAAACTGAATAATTAGCCCCGAGTTTGGAGAGGATGGCTAAGATGAGCTGATCATCCTCCTTCTCCACTTTGCATTGCTTCAAGAGAAAAAAAATATTCTTAAACTTTGTAAAGAAATCATTCAGAGTCTCGAAATTGGAAGGTTGGAGAGACATGAGTTCATTTTTGAGTTGATAAACTCTCATGTCATCATGCTTTCCATACAGTGATTCCAATTTGTCCCATATTTCTTTTCGTGTATTCAGATCCGTAAGATGGAAGAGAAGTTCATTGGAAATAGAGAGGCATAAGAAACCGAAGGCTTCATCCTTTTTGTTGAAGAATCTTGATTTTTCTATGGCGGATCCAGGCTCCGGTTCAGTGTCCATGGTGACTCTGTGGAGTCCTTTGCCTCTTAGTTGATGCTCTATTCTGAGTTTCCATGTGTGGAAATTGTATGGAGTCAACATAGGTACTGAGGAGGCTACTGAGGAGGCCATCTAGATTTGCTTGTAGCGAATGCTTCACCTGTAGAAACCTGAAAATCAAAACATAAAGGGCAAAATAAAATAATTGTGCTATTGCTCACATTTCACGGAGAAATTGATCTTAGTGCTGCCGTAGCTCTGATACCATATTAATTCTTGCACATGATCTAGGAACTAAGATTCAATCTCATCAAAGAATTATTAACAATTACTCATGAATTGGAATTTTTCAGGAACCAAATAGGTTTCCTCTCTGTATATTATATAAACAATAAAGGATTACAATACCATGCATAATCAATGGCTTAACTCAATGAAGAATTCGAATACCTAAGAGGACAATTCGAATTCAATGAGTGAGTCTAGCTTAACTGACTCTTTGCCATGCAATCTCACTCAGTTAACCACTTGACCAAAACCCTAATTGACTCACCAAACCCTAACTGAAGTTGGAGTGCAATAAATGACTTAATCTCAACTGAAGGAGATCAAACACATGTCATAGCAATCCAATCATCAAGTGCTAGTACTGCATGACTCCAATAAACCCTGATGAGGTTAACTGAAGCTGAACTGACCATCAGAAGTTGGTGAAGGCGCCTAGTTATCCCCAGTTCATTAAATAATAATAAAATAATCAATAAATAATGATTAAATAATATATTTAATGCATGGAGGTGCCTTAACTGACTGTAACTGATTGGTTGAACTGAAAGTAACCCCGAGTTAGCAATTAGGTGCATGAATGTCACACAGATCACCCCTGGAGTGCTCCAATTAGCCTCCTTGACTGTAGGAAAGGCTAAGTTAGCCTCCTTGACTGTAGGTAGGCGTGGGAGTGACTGGGATGATGGTAATTAATGCTCCTTGATGTCAATTAAACTTAGGATAGTGGTTTAACTAGGCCAATTTGACTGAAGAGTGAGGATTAAGGTAAATGTCTCCAACATAAATTAGTCGTTTATGTTAGTCATTTTTAACTCTGTCACTTATTATCTAGCCATATTTGTTAACTGGTGGCTAAATTAGTCATTAATTTTAGTCGTTTATAGTTGGTTCAATCAGAATTACTCATATTTAGTAGTAAATCACTTGAAAAACCTATGGTGACTAGAATTTTTAGTCACGTAGTCACTAATTCCTCATTTTGTACTAGTGATCTAAGATTTCTCTAAGCTTTGACTCGAGCAGTCAGGGTGAAAAATTTAGTGATAACACATAGTAATTCATCAGATTCTGATGAAGAAAAAATGGATGGAGAAAGAGGAGGTAATCCACATAATCATCCCAAATCCTCCTCTACCTTGGTTAAGGAGGAGTGCAGTTGCCATTGCTGGAATACAACACCCATTTCCTAAAGATCGAGATAAAATCCTTCCTAATATCAACCCAGATAATAAGGAACCAACATAAAATCATATTGATAAGTTCATTTTTGTTGTTCAATCCATGAATGTACAACATGAATATGTTGTTTTCCACCTATTCCCTTTAAAATTTGAAGGAAAATCATAAGCATGGTAGTTTTCTTTAGTTCAAGGATGTATAAAAAACTAGGTATACTTTAGTCAAGCGTTTCTAGATAAATATGGAGAAGACCAATCACGTGCTGCTTTAGCTCTTGAGTTATCTCGTATTAAATATTTCAATCAAATATTTTTAACTTTACAGAATAAGATACTTGTTGCCTCTCAACCACCAAAAGATATTATTATAGATCTCAACCACCAGAAGATATTAAATAGAAAGCTATGCTTCATCTTTACTAAAATAGTTAGGCATGTTTGTTAAACAAGTTAATAGGGCTACACTTGTGGAAACTTTTGAAGAGGCTATTAAAGTTGAGAAAAACTCTCTGACATATGAACCTAAAAGAAGTGAAAAAATTGATACTTTTCCTAGGAAAAGAACTGAAAAATCTAATCTAGACAAAGACAAAGAATTTGATGTTGAACAACTCCAGAACGTTATTATAGCATTAACAAATGAAGTGGTAGGATTAAAGAAGAATTCAAATGCGAGTCCACTTCTAGAGGATTCTTTAGAAATCAATTTATGAAAAATTCTACTAGTATTAAAACAAATTCTCCTCTTGATGTAGCAGTGAATGAGGAAATAATTAATACTATTCATGTAGTATTACTACTGGAAACTCTTCCAATAAAGAAGTAGTAGGTCAAGAAGAAGAAGAAAACTATGAAACTGAAGATGAACCTCAAAAACAAGAACAACAACTAGTTGGACACTTTTGGGATAGCTTAGTGAAGAATGCTGAAAATAAAAATCCTTCTTTAGGGAAACATGCTTATAATACTCGAAGTCAAAGATCAACAAGTACACTTGGAGAATCAAGTTCAAATTATGCAAAAGGAAATAATACTCTTCCACATGCTAAACAATCTCTTCCCACACAAAAGTTGGATCTACAATATGATATCATAGAAGATTTGAAAACGATTTGTGCTAATATCAACATGTATGATCTTTTTCAGATATATCCGATGCCTATTGGTCCTATTATAACTCCTTCAATGAGTTTTCCTATTCAAAATAATTGAGATAATGCAGTTGATAGTTCAAATAATGATCTGTTTGTTAAAGCCAAAGGAAAGTTAGTAGCTGATAAAGCCTCATTGATAGGTAAAAACTCAAATTCTACTCAAATTCTGCTACTCCTCCTTTTGTTCTTACATTTGAAATTTATAATAGAAATGTACATAATAGTATGGTTGATTCTAGAGCATTATCCAATGTCATTCCTTTGTTTGTATGTAGAATTTGAATGCAAAATATACTAGATGTGAAACTCAAATTACACCGTTAGACCGGTCAAATGTGAGGGATTTAGGAGAGATTACATATGTATTAATTGGGATAGCAAGTAACCAATCAATATATCATATTATAGACACTGTTGTTGCTGACATTCCTGATTCTTATGGGTTATTTCTTAGTAGATATTGGTTGCAGAATCTGAATGGCTTCTTTGCAACAGATTTCTGGTGTCATACTATTTGTTGTGGTCCACCCCAAACCATAGGAGGTTTTTCTCCATGAACTAATGGATCTAGAATCTAAATGGAACAGTAATATAGTTTGTAATAAATAGAAGAGAAGAATAAGGTATTATATTAACATAATCTTCAATAACCTAAAAAAAAAGAGATCATTAGAGATGAGAGTTCAATACAATTGCATATAAAGCAAAATATGATTCAAGTAAAGATATAAGCTAAGTAGTCTACATTAATCATTAAGTGAATACACCAATGAATGAATTACATAAGTTCTTGATCGATGTAACACTCTATTTTTTACCCCAATATGTGAATATGTATACAATGAAACAAAGTCTATATTCCAAGTAAACATGGTCCACAGGACCAGGTATATTGTAAATGTTGTATATAATTTTAATATAAAAGTCATCAATACCTGCCAATGGAGTTGAAGGACCAAAACAAGGTGGGGGTCTATAATTCCACAAGTGGGGGAAGTGAGAGTGGCTAAGGGGTGATGAACCTAGCCAATTTTCTTATCCTTCATTAAAATATTAAACCAAATTTCCTTAAACTTAGTTTGGGTGTCACTTTAATTAAAGATGGGATTAGTTATCCCGAGTGATATTAAAAAGGGGAAAGTGGTCACTTCTAGAGATGCCACTTATTACTACCTATTCATGCATACAATAGACACTCATTCAATATTGATTCATTCCATTATTCAACAAGGGAGATAATCCATGTTATGGTAGTTCTGGTTGGTAAGTCAAAGGATAAATCTAGTTAAATTCATTCCTTCTCATCTAGAGTACCCTAATGAAACTAGTGGAACCCTAACAAAACTAGTGTGATAAGGATTGGTTCCCATGTGAGAGATACATGTCTTATAACTGAACTTATCGGGACCCTAACACAAAGACATCCTGGATGGCTTGTGCTAGAGCAGTTGAAGGGGATGTGGACAACTTAAGAGATTGTGGAGAAGAGAAGGGGGTGTCACCCCTTGTATTGTGTAGGATAATGGGGCATATGTAAGGGTGGAAGTAGTTGTGTAGGGGGCTTCTACACCTTTTGTTTGTATTGATCACCTTTGGGTAGTGTGAGTGTGAATGAGTGAAATAATTGAGAAGTAATTGTTTGTGGATTGATATCCCTAGCTTGGGGGTGGCATCTGTGAAAGAAACAGAAGGATTAACAGATTTATTACAGTTGGAAGGAATGTATTTTTCTTTCATATGATTTAATAAAATTTATAAATATAAGTTCCAAATGTGTTTGAATTCCATGGAATATATATTACGTTGTATGTTGTTCAAATCATTGTTTGTGGAATTTTTTTAGCATGAATTATTGAGCATGGCTTGAATTCATTCATGGAATTAATGATTACATGGTTAGAATGAATAATTTAGACCAATGGATATTATATTTATTTACTTCCATTGTTAAAATTAGTATTATAGAAATCCACTGGAAAGAAAAAATTGAAATTGGTACAAAGGGTAGAATCAATGTATAGATTTGGGTACCCCATGGTATCCATAGTGAAGAGATTGTTAGGTACATTGCAATCAATGAGATGAAAATTTACATACATAGGTAACCAATATAGGATTAATTACATGAACAAGCATAAATTGTAGTTTTGAACTTAGGAAAAATCACCATGAATGGGAAAATGTGCCCTCCTTATGGAGTTGTTGAATATAAGAGTGTTGTTAGGTTTTAACTAGGCCTAGAAATAATCTATGAGGTTATTTTGTGTCGATATTAGATAAGTGCACCCTTCTTAGGAAATAATCTCAGCCATGTGTATTAAGCTAGGGTTAATAGGTCCTATAATTACCTCATGAGGTAGTTAACTCAGTCATGCATGAGAAACGGCTACTTAACTAGACATCCATGTGAAACTAGATTGTAATTGGATCTAAATAGCCAAATAGGGTGCATTAGTTAGTTAACTATGAAAAAATAGTTAATTTAAGTGAAGTAAACCCTATATAAAGTGGGGTAACTCATGCAAGAGAACCCTAATACCTAAAAAAGTGGTATCATTGACTGTAACACAAATTTGAAGCTAAAAAGGGAGGTTTGACTTAGCAAGTGTTCAACTGACCCTAAAATCAATGGGATAACTCTAGTAGGAGCACTACTCTTCCCTAGAGAAGAAAAAGAGATCTAAAATGAGTGTGCATGTGCATCAATAAGAATATGGTGCACCTTCAGTATTAATTTAAAATGTATGTAACTTAAATACGATGTATTCAAAATAACTATTCTTTTGAAATGAATCATAGTACCCTACATAATTTGATGCTTGAGTTCTTAAGAAAGGGACCTTGTAAATCGTTTCATTGTGAAAACTTAGCTAAGGGATTGGAATGTTGGGATGGTTTTAATTGACTATGTATTTTACTGACAAATATTAAATGGTTTTAAATGATTTAATTTCGATTTCTTATAAATATGAATGCTTCCTACACTTTGGGATAATAAATCATGATTAAATTATTGAGTTGACTTGTGTATTTATAAGATGGTCAAATATTTGTGTAGGGACATCTAGCTAGCCCTCTTCATCAAGTGTTGGAATGGATTCTAGCATGATAGATATTTAATTAATAACAAATCTTCATAACAACAATAAAATAATGTCACGAGATGAATTCATGAAGTGATGCTTAAACACATGATTTCATTGATAACTTGAGATAGAGAGAATTCTATGTTTTTATGGAAGTAACAGTAGGATTTTAGGAATTCTAAGGAGGATGAATTAATACCCATCTATATCACCTGATATATTTTTTAATTAGTTCAAATTTTTTTTGAGTATGTATTGCAAATGGTATGGTTTCCTTCTAATGAAGATGCATATACAATACACTGATATTTTCTTTTTAATTACATGGACTATACCTTCATGATGAAGCTTCCTAAAGGTGGGTGTATTATAGGCATTGGACAATGGAGAGTGGAAAAAAAGTAGAAATGCAGTATTTTTTAGGTCATAATTCCCATTTATTGCGAGGATATCTCATGGAGAGGCATATTCTCTCTAGAAGAATAAACAACTAATAACTAGTCTAAGTGGAATAGTATCATAATTTTAAACACTATATATATCATGATGGTCCACATAATTAGCACAACATAATAATGAAATCATGTTATCCATGTGAATGGAACTGTGTGTGATACATCTCCAATTTATATTATGTGTTTCCCTTAGGCCTAACCTTATAGAATTGGAATCCTAGTTATAGACATTAAGAATAGGCATGTGATGTGTAAATTGTTGTGCAATATCTTAAATACTCTAATGTGACATGTGTAACTTGAAGAATGGAAGACTTGTACTCCTATTATAAGTGGAGAGTAAATCATGAGGGTCTAAATCATGCATAGATACAAGTGAACAAACCACAATAGAAAACTTAGATGATCATGACCTAGTGTACAAACTCTTTATGTACAGTTAAGGGTATAAAAAACCTTGGAGAGAGTTAAGACATTGATGCAAAATGAAATTAGAACCTTGAGAATGATTAAATGATATAAATCACTAGAAAACAATAGAGAACAACATGGTGCGTTAACAATAGGCACGCCCATTATGATCATGATATTGTTGGAGACATTTACCACCATACACACTCTTTTTGGTCAAATTGGCCTAGTTAAACCACTATCCTAAGTATTATTGACATTAATTGACATCAGTGGAGCATTAAATGTCATCATCCAGTCACACCCATGCCTACCTTCAGTCAAGGAGGCTAACTTAGCCTTCTCCTACATTCAGGGAGGCTAACTGAAGCACTTCGGGAGTGATCTAAGTGATATTAATGCACCTAATTGCTAACTGGTGGTTACAATTAGTTAAACAAGTTAGTGAAGGAACCTCCTCTCATTTAATTGATTATTTAATGATTAATTAATGATCTGAAGTCAATAGCAACGCCTCCACTGACTTCTGATGATCAGTTCAGCTTCAGTTAACCTCATCGGGGTTCATTGAAGTCATTGAAGCACTACCACTTGATGGTTGGCTTGCTATGACATGTGTTTGATCTCTTTTAGTTAAGACTCAATCATTTATTGCACTCTAACTTCAGTTAGGGTTTGGTGAGTCAATTAGGGTTTTGGTCAGTGGTTAACTAAGTGTGAACCATGGCTTACAGTCAGTTAAGCTAGACTCACTCATTCAATTTGAATGAACTCCTTAGGTATTCAAATTTCCCACTCATTCAAGATGTAGCTTGACATTGTAATTGTAATTATTCATTATTTTTCAAATATAGAGAGCAGCTACTATTCTGTAGACTGATTACACCATTTCATGAGTTATTTGTTGATTATTTATGGATGAGATTGATTATTTGTTCCTAGATCAATGTGCAAGATTAATATGGTATCAGAGCTTACAGCAGGACGAAGCTCTATCTCTCAAAAACAAGCTTTTTGACAGATTTTTGCATGAAAAGTGTTCAATAGCTCAAAAATCCAGCACTGCACTAGAAGCCAAGGCTTAACACTTAATACCCCAAGTAAAGAACTTGTTGATCAAGCTTGCTTGATTGACTATGTTGGGTGTGATGAAATCCTAGAATGTGCAGGTTGTCTGACCTTACATTGCCCTTTTTGTTTCGATTTTCAGGTTTCTACAGGTGAAGCATTCACTCCAGCACATCCAAATGGCCTCCTCAGTAGATCTCTTGACTCCACACAATTTCCACTCATGGAAAGGTGATATGGAGATTCAACTGCGTTCCAGAGGTCTTTTTAGAATCATGATGGACACTGAAGATGAGCCTAGATCCGCCATAGAAAAATCAATATTCTTGAACAAGAATGATGAAGCCTTCGGTTTCTTGTGCCTCTCTATTTCCCAAGACCTTCTCTTCCATCTTGCGGGATTGAAGACACCGAAAGAAATATGGGACAAATTGGAATCTCTATATGGAAAGCATGATGACTTGAGGGTTTACCAGTTCGAAAATGAACTCATGTCTTTCCAACCATCCAATTTCGAGACTCTGAATGATTTCTTCACAAAGTTCAAGCATACTATTTTACTCTTGAAGCAATGAAAAGTGGAGAAGGAGGATGATCAGCTCATCCTCTCCATACTCTCCAAAATTGGGGCTGATTATTTAGTTTTTGTTTCTACATTCCATGTGGGGAAGCTCACAACCCCCGGATGGACCATGCCTACACTCAATTCCTTCATTAAGTCCCTAACATGTGAACATGACAAGCTTGTCCAGATGGGGATCATCTGATCTTCCCGTGATCAATCCCTACATGTCTCGGGGCCCAAATATCTGAAGGGTAAAGGAAAGCAACAAAAGAATAAAAAAACTAAATTTGATGCTTCTAAACCTAGAGTTGAAAATCAGCAACATGATGAGCCTTCCGGCTCAAGGAAGAACAAAGGAAAAGGGCACCATGGCAAGGAGAAATTCACCATGGCAAGGAGAAAGAAAAGTGTTCTTATTGCGGGAAGGGCTTCCACCCTGAACATGCCTCCATGAAGAAGAAGCTTGATGAAGCAACCTCTCTCCTTGAGAGGAATCACATCAATCTTCTGGAGAGCGTTCGGAGGAGAGATCACCAAGATTGGGAACCACAGCATGAGAAAGGTCATTCCCTCATGGAAAGCACTTCAAATTCTAAAGCACTGTTGATTGAATCTGGAGCTTTGAATCACATGATGGCTAAAAAAGACTCCTTTTCATCCTTGGAGACCAGAAAATCCATCCCCATCCACATGGGAGATGACTCCACCATCATTTCCGAAGGACAAGGTACTGTAGATCTTGAAAATGGTTTTTTTTCTAATTTTTTGTATGTACCGTCTCTAGCAGCAAATCTCCTTAGTGTCTATCAGATGACACATACAGGAGTGCCTAAGAGAGTCTCTTTCATCCCAAATGATGTTGAGATAACAGAAATTGCATCCGGGAAACTCATTGCAAAAGGCCTTGCAAATCATCATGCAAAAGCCTATGAGTTCTCTCACTTTGTTGTGGATGCAAAGCCCACTGCTCTGATAACTCATGGAAATGAGGTTAGTAGGTGGTGGCATGAGAGGTTTGGGCATATTAATTTCAAATATTTGTAGAAATTACAGAAAAACTCCATGGTTGAAGGCCTCCCGGTCATCAAGGAAACCACGGGAATTTGCAAGGGCTGTGTGATTGGAAAACACCCTGAGCACAAGTTCGATCGGGGGAAGGAAAACCAAGCTACAAGCATATTGGGGCTGATACATTCTGATATCAGTATTCTGATGCCTATCACATCCATGAATGGATCAAGGTACCTCCTTAATTTTATTGATTATTTTTCAAGGTATACATGGGTTTTCTTTCTCAAAAAGAAATCAAAAGTATGTGAAAGATTTTCTGAATTGAAGGCCTTGATAGAAAATGCCTCTGGGCTTAAGATCAAGATCTTGAGATCTGATAATGGAGGGGACCATGTCAATAATGATTTTCTGTACATATTCTCCCAAAGTGGTATTAAGGTCCAGCATTCAATTCCCTACACTCCCCAACAGAACAGATTAGCGGAAAGGAAGAACCAATCTCTCAAGGAAATGACCACCTATATGTTGGAATCTAAGAAGCTTGCTGCAAATTTGTGGGATGAAGCCATGAATTCTGTAGCATACATTTAGAATAGGGTGCCACATTCATCTATGAAAGGGAAGACCCCTTTCGAAGCATACTTCGGACACAAGCTGGATGTGTCGAACCTACGGGTGTTTGGGTCCACTGCATGGGCCCGGATTTTGCTTGATAAAAGAAGGGCTTTACAACCGTAAATCATAGAATGTCTGTTTATTGGGTATCCTGATGAATCTAATGGTTTCAAGCTGCTGAATATCAAGACCAAACAGATCATCATAGAGAGAAGTGTCAAGTTCGATGAGCCTCTTCAGGAGGTGGAACTAGTGAAGGAGAAAACTGTTGAATTTCCTTCCTATTCTACTGATTATTTGGATGATGCAATTGGGGTTGATGAACCTGATTTGGATCCTCTGATTTTTTATATCAGTGTGCAGAAATCATTAGATGCTGATTCAGAACCTGAAGTGCAAAATCATCTTCCTACATGGGCCCGACAGACACTCTCCTCCGCAGGAGACAACATTGCAAATCCAAATGACACAAGGAGAACCCGGTCTGATTTCCAAAGAGGAGGTATTGCGCTCTCTTGTCCTGATAATTTGCTGTCAAAAAATTGCTATTTGATTATTATCTCAGATCCAAAATCCTACTACCATGCTTGGAATGATCCGAGATGGCAAGTTTCCATGGATGAAGAGATGAATTCTCTTCAGAAAAACACTACTTGGGAGCTAGTTTCTCTTCCTCCAGGAAGGAAATTGGTTCAACGCAAGTGGGTGTTTTGGAAAAAGGTTGCTGCTGATGGAATCACCTACAAATATAAGGCATGTCTTGTAGAAAAAGGTTTCTCTTAGGTCCAAAGAGTGGACTACCATGAGACCTTTGCACCTGTTGCAAAAATGGACTCCATCCGCCTTGTTTTGGCAATTTCAGCATCCAAGCACTGGGAGGTGCATCACATGGATGTTAAGTCAGCCTTTATGCATGGAGATATTCATGAGGAGATATAAATGAAGTAAGATAAGGGCTACATCACTGATCCATCTTTGGTTTGCAAGCTAAAGAAGTCACTATACGGGTTAAAACGGGCCCTAAGAGAGTGGTATTCCAAGATGGATGCCTTCCTTCTCTCGCAAAACTTTCAGAGATGTAGATCAGAACCAAATGTGTATTTAAAGCAGAATGATGGTCATATAATTATAATTGTTTTATATGTTAATGAATTACTGATCACAGGTAGCACATTTGCCTCCATTTCAGCCATCAAAACTGCTCTCCACAATGCCTTTGAAATGAGTGATTTGGGGCTTCTAAAACAATTTGTGGGGCTCGAAATCGAGCAAAATTCTGATGGGATTATGGTCACTCAGTCCAAATACACTTTATAACTGCTAGTAAAGTTTAACATGGCTGAATGTAGGCCTGCACCATTTCCTTTCCTTTCAGGGATCAGCCTTGAAGAAGGAAAAAGCACACCTCTCATGGACTGCACTATCTATTGACAGCTAATTGGTAGCTTGTTGTACTTGACACATTCTATGCATAATATTTTTTATGCCATGAATGTTGTATCAAGATACATGCATCAGCCTCATGATATTCATTGGAAGGCAGCCAAGAGGATCCTCCAGTATATTCAGGGAACCAGGACCTACGGCATTCACTATGCTGTAGACTCCGAGCTAGAGCTGGTTGGATACACAGATTCCGTATGGGTGGGTGATTCTATTGATCAAAATTCAAATTCCAAATATGTATTCATGTTTGGTGGTGGCCCCATTTTCTAGTCAAGCAAAAAGCAGGCTGCCATAGCACTATCTTCAGCAGAGGCCGAGTATCGAGGAGCAGTGAATGCTTGCATCCAAGCAGTTTGGTTGCAAGGCATTCTTTCAGAGTTTGATCTTGGTAGTACTTTGTCCACTGTCCTATTTTGTGACAATCAAAGTGCTATTAAGATATCCATGGATCCATTTACCAGGCATAGGACCAAGCATGTAGAGATTCACATGGACTACATCAGGGAGCTAGTGCATGACAGGACCATCATTTTGCAATACTGCCCGACTGATGAGCAGATTGTAGACATCTTCACCAAGATATTTTTAGAAAATAAGTTCACTTACCTCCATTCAATGTTGGGGGTGAGTTCATCAGGGTGATTCAGACTACTTTCAATGTTCAGCTTGAGGGGGGGTTTTTCCCACTAGGTTTTCCTTCTTTTCCTCACTTAGTTTGTTTTGAGCATTGTTTCAGTTTCAACATTGTACAGGGTGACCTATGGCCTTAGTTTCCAGGGACCTAGCATTTTTTATGCATTTTTGTTTTCTAACTCCTCCGGAATATAGCTTAAGTGGGGGTGTTGGAGACATTTACCACCATACACACTCTTTTTGGTCAAATTGGCCTAGTTAAACCACTATCCTAATTATTATTGACATTAATTGACATCAATGGAGCATTAAATGTCATCATCCAGTCACACCCACACCTACCTTCAGTCAAGGAGGCTAACTAATCCTTCTCCTACATTTGGGGAGGCTAACTGAAGCACTCCGGGAGTGATCTAAGTGATATTAATGCACCTAATTGCTAACTGGTGGTTACAATCAGTTAAACAAGTCAGTGAAGGAACCTCCTCTCATTTAATTGATTATTTAATGATTAATTAATTAATTAATTGATTATTTAATGATTAATTAATGATCTGGAGTCAACAGGGGCACCTCCACCAAGTTCTGATGATCAATTCAGCTTCAGTTAACCTCATCAGGGTTCATTGAAGTCATTGAAGCACCAACACTTGATGGTTTTCTTGCTATGACATGTGTTTGATCTCTTTTAGTTGAGACTCAGTCATTTATTGCACTTTGACTTCAGTTAGGGTTTGGTGAGTCAATTAGGGTTTTGGTCAATGGTTAACTGAGTGTGAACCATGGCTTACAGTCAGTTAAGCTAGACTCACTCATTCAATTCAAAAGACCTCCTTAGGTATTCGAATTACTCACTCATTCAAGCTGTAGCTTGACATTGTAATTGTAATTATTCATTGTTTTTTTAATATACAGAGCGGTTACTATTCTATAGACCGATTACACCATTTCATGATTTATTTGTTGATTATTTCTTGATGAGATTGATTATTGGTTCCTAGATCAATGTGCAAGATTAATAGATATAAATGAAAATTTAATTTTGATTTCAAGGACTTAGGGAACACCATTAATGTCACTAACAACAACTTGTTGAATTTCATTGTCTAAATAAGGTTGCAGTGTTATGGTTCTATATGGTACAAATTTATTTAGATTTACTTAGATGTTTTAACAATGCCATTGACTAAGGAAAACATATGAAAACTCTAGCATTGGATTGATTCCTTTACTATACATGCTCCTATAAAATGACATTCATAGTATTTAACGAAGGTATTTCATGATGACCTTTTATGGAGTAGCCCTATACTAACACACTTAATAAAAGAATATCCATGTATTACATGGGCTTTTGATAGTATCTATATAGCGTCATAATGATATAATGTATGCTTATTACTTATATATTCATGAATACTAGTGAATTTGATTTTGTTGATTAATCATGATAGGAGTGTTGATGATGTCTTACTATATATTATGCATTGATTTGATTAGTCATGATAGTAATGTTCATGATGTATTATTCATTTTGCATGTTCCATGCATTGAGATGACTAGTATAATAAGAATAGTCATGATGTTATAGTATTATGAATATTAGAATTATTGTTCTATTAGATCTCTAGACAATAAGTGCAATCAGGTTCTTAATTATTATGCAGTGACAAGGAATATAATACACACTGAACAAAACAAATCTCATAGGAAATAGACAAGTATTGATCAGTATAATTATAGTATAAAATTCATTACACCCCAATAGTATATAATGGTAATACATAAAGGAGAATTTGAATCATGAGAGATGAATTCAAATCTACCAACTGAATCTGACTACATGGCTAACTAATAGTGTCTAAATCACTATCGGATTTCAACTGGATAACTCCAGATGTCAAATCCAATCTCTTAATCGGTTATAATCAATCAAACCAGTCTAACTTCAGTGTTAGGTGAGAAGTAGGTGAGAACTAGCACCTTCCCACATGCAACCATGCATAACTACCACTAACTGAAATGGAGGATATATAACTAAATGTAAATGAAGCATAACTAAGCTTAATGAGTTATCAACTGCCAATAACTGAAGGAGGTTGGTGCCAGCACTCCTAGTGGCTCCTAAATTGTAGGAATTTGTCCAGGAGTCACCTAAACTGATGCATGCAAGTGCAGTCAGTTCTATTTAGCTTCTATCAGTGTTCCCCACACTCTAGTGACTGGTACATGTGACCCCATTAGGCCAAGTGGACCCTTTGGTACTAGTGGACCCAATAATAACTAAATGACTCCTAACTTAGGAAAATATAATCTAATAGGTAGTTTGGACAAGGGAGGATTATAAATCCTAACACCCCCCCTGAATCCTAACTTGGACAACTGCGGGCCATGGAAACAGCGCCAAAAGTCACCCATATACAATGTAAAAGATAAAAAAATGTTTCTTGATAAACCGAGAAAATAGGGGAAAACCGCATGGGAAAAAAAACCCCTCAAAATAAGCAGAAATAGGAACTGAGTGTCAAGCCTTAAAACCTAAAAGAGAACTGAGAAAGGATAATCTATTTTCTATTAAAGACTTGGTGAAAATGTCTGCAATATGATCCTCTATAGGATAGTAGTGAAATGTGATGGTTCTATCATTCACTAGTTTCCGAATGTAGTGCATGTGAACCTCTATGTGCTTCATTCTCTACTTCCGAAATGGATCACTAGAAATCAAGATAGTACTATGGTTGTCACAAAAAAGTTCCACTGATGATGAAGTGTGAATATCAAACTTTGTCAAGATTCCATCCATCCAAATTTCCTGAATAACTGCATTCACAGCTCCCCGATACTCTGCTTCTGCTGAAGAGAGTGCAAGTGTTGCTTAATTCTTGTTGGACCAACAAATTGGCCCAGATCTGAACATGAACAAAAATCCTGAAGTGTATTTCCTATCATTTACATCTCCTTCCCAGTCTGATCCTATGAAGCCTATGAGATCAAATTGTACTCCAGTTTCATAGTGAATCCCATATTCTTTAGTACCTTGCACATAGTGCAAGATTCTCTTTTCTTCCTTCCAATGTAGCTCATGTGGATCCTTCATGTACCTAGAAGCAACACTCACATCATAGGATATGTCTGTTCTCAAATGTGTGAGATACAGAAGGCTCCCAATGAGATGTCTATAGAGAGTTTTATCTACCAAAGGTGTGGATCCATCTTCTTCTAGCCTGATTCCAGATAGAAAGGGATAAGGGGTGTCCTTGCAATATTCCATGTGAAATATCCTAAGCATGTCTTATGAGTATCTGGACTGTGAGATCATGATTCCTGAATTATTTTGACTTACTTCGAGACTAATGAACTATCTTAACAGTCCTAGATCAGTCATAGTGAATGCTTTGTTTAGAGCAGACTTGATGCTTCTCAATCTAGCAGTAGAGCTGCTAGCAATGAGCAAGTCATCCACATACAATACAATTAAAATAAAGAAACCCTCTTTCTTCTGCATGTAGACATTGCAATATGATTTGCATCTTTAAAATTTATGAGATATGAGGAAGGAATCCATCTTGGAATACCATGCCCTTGGGTCTTGCTTGAGTCCATATAGTGGTTTCCTCAGTTTGCAAACTAAGGAAGGATCATCAATAAACCCCTCAGGTTTTTTCATGTATATCTCTTCCTTCAAATCACCATGGAGGAAGGCACTTTTCACATCCATGTGATGCACCTCCCATCTCTTGGAAGCTACAATTTCCAAGACAGGACTAATGGAATCCATTCTAGCTACTAGAGCGAATGTCTCATTGTAGTCCAATCCTTGAACCTGAGAGTATCCTTTAGCCACCAACCGATCCTTGTACTTGGTTGTGGTTCCATCAGAGGATATCTTGGTCTTGTAGACCCATTTTCACTGAACAAGTTTACTCCTCGAAGTTAAGGAGACAAGTTTCAAGGTTTTGTTGTCATGTAGTGAATCAAATTCCTCATCCACAGATGATTTCCATCTAAGATCATGTCAAGCTTCCTTGAATGTTTGAGGATATGACCCCAACATCATGAAGCACCTCTCAAGGAGAATTGGATCTGTGGGACAATGCAACATTCTCTTTCTCATACTGGGAGCTCATTCTTTTCCTATCATCTATATCCCCAGCACCATTTCCAGCTACTTCTATGAGCTGCTGAGCCCATTTAGGCTGTTGAAATAAGGTAGATATTGGATCTGGATCTAGATTTCTTTGAGGTGTAAGCTCAATATCTGAATCATGTTGGTATTCCTCTTCTTCTGAATATGATATGAAATGTTAGACAATAAATATGTATCTGCAATAGGAAGTAAAGGAATTTTGATACCTTTATTTGCTTCGAATAGAAGTTGTGGTTGTACTTGATCTCAGTATGGCATGAATGTTCAGGTACACAGGGTACTCCCAAAAGACTGAACACCTAGAGCAACCACTTCACACAAATAGATCACAGATCAATACACCGATGTGTGTCATGTGGTTAAAACCATCAAGAGGGAAACAGTCCACGACCCCTTCCAAATAGCTACTTGGAGCAATTTATTATGCAAAAGAAATGAAGTTATAGATAAGCTTCTCATAATCGATCAACTAGCCAAGGACCCTCCATGCTCTTTAAATGGAGATCATGGACCAATTGGGTATTAAGCCACAGATCAATGGTAGGTATGATCTAAGAGAAGTTGAACCGTCAGATCATTTTATTTCTAGAACATATCATGACCATCGGATTAGAATATTTACAAATGCATACTAATGCATACTAAAGAAACACACTTTACCTAACAGATATATTACACAAGTTGATCTTCACTAACTCCTAAGTGTCTAAATATCCTAACATCCCCCCCTTAAGAAACAATTGTGATAGGATTGAAGGATTTACAAAAGTGACACTATTAGGAGAAGGAAGGAGGCATTAGAGCCTATCACCCCTTAATGACACATTCCTGAACTCTTAACATAGATCAAAGTTTAGAAAACTTCGCTTCACATGTTGAATGGACACATCGAGGAAGCATTGGTGTTGGTGCAACTAGAGGAATGTGAGCAGACGGAGGTGGATTTTCATCCTCACTATCATCATCATAAATTGGAGTTGGAAACATGTCAAGGAAGTTGGAAGAAGAAGACACAATCGTCGAATCGGGCTCAGAGGCCAAAGATGGCACACCCGGCAAGTTAGGCTCACAGGCCAAGATATTTTTATCAAATTTAACATCTCTTCTAATGATTATATCATGATAATGTGGCTGAAGAAGTCTATAACCTTTTACATATTCTAAATATCCAACAAATATGCAGTTTTCACTTTTAGGCTGCAATGCTTTACTTTTTTCATCTAGAATGTGAGCCCATGCTTCACAACCAAACACACAGAAGTGACTTACATCTGGTTTAATTTTACTCCATGCTTCTTTCGGTGTTATACCTTGTAAAAATTTAGTGGGTGTGCGATTAACTATGTAATTTGCACAATTTATGGCCTCATCCCAATATTGAAGACTTAGTCCCTTAACTTAGATCATACAATTAGCCATTTCTTTTAAAGTGTGGTTCTTGCATTCAACTACACCATTTTGTTGTGTTGTATATGGAACAATGTGTTGTTGTTGGATTCCTTGTTCAGTGCATAAAGTAGTGAGATTTTTGTTAACATACTCTCCTCCATTGTTAGATCTTAACTTAATTTGATGACCAAATTGTTTTTCAACAAGGGCCTTGTAGGCCAAGAACATGTTAAATACTTCTCTCTTAAGTTTTAGGAAGTAAACCCAAGTGCGTCTGGAGTAGTCGTCAATCAAAGTTAAGAAATATTTGAAACCAGAAAAGGAAGCAGATGGAAGAGGACCACACAAGTTACTATGCACAAGCTCCAAGGGAACTGAGGCGTGCTAAGAGGCACGTTTGTCAAGACTGTCCCAATGATGTTTTCTGAGTACACAACTGGAACAAACACCATCCTTGCAATATACCATCGAAATACCATTCACCATATTGTCTTTACATAGCTGTTGCAATGAGCGATAATTTAAGTGACCAAATCGCTCATGCTAAAGTTTGCTCAAGTTATCACTATGAGCAACAAAAACTAAAGGAAAATGTGATGACCCAAAGTTGTTAAATTTGTACAACCTGGTAATATCGTTAATAGTTCCACTAGCAAGGACATTTTGAGGATCTTTAAAATCCTTGATTACAACTTGGTGAGGTGCAAGCATCACAGTTTTACCTTCACCAGAATGAGTAATTTGATAGATTGATAACAAATTGTAGGAAATTCTTGGAATACATAGTACATCAGAACTGATCCAAATCCTACAAGACTCAGAAATCTATCATAACAACAAATATTTGTTTAGTGTTACATTCATGCATAGTAGAAAATATGGCTTGATCCTTAGCCATATGATAAGATGCTCCAGAATCAATGCGCCATTCATTTGAAGTAGAAGAAGAAGATGTAGTATAAGATTAACCAGAAGCGCAAAGTGTATATCCATGAGAGGTAGATTATGAAGACAAATCTAGGTTGATGTGGTGCTTCTTCATTGCTGCTTCGAAGGCTACCATCTTCTTGAAACACTTAGATTCATCATGATTATCTTTCCCACAAAAATTGCAATGACGCTTAGTCTTCTTTCCTTTTGGCTTGGATCCTTTGTCATTTTTTAAAGAAAGAGCTGATTGAGAGGGTTTGGGACCCTTGTTTGGCTTATTATTGTAAAAATTCTGTTTCTTAGGAGGCTTGGACTTTTCATTCTCTTGGGACAATAAGGCTTTCCTAGATGTATCTACATTGTTAATTATTCCAAGATGAATGAGCTTATCTTGCTCTCTAATTAAGGAATCACAAAAGGACTCAATACTAGGCTCTTGATAGCTAGCTACAGTCAAGGATTCTTTCATGGAGTAAAATGTAGATACAAAAACAAAATATGCAAGTCCAAGTTTGGAAATAATATGATAAATACATTGTTTTCCTTCTTTCTTAATCTTGCATTCTTCACATAAGAGTCTAGGAGTTTTATACTTAGATAAATAATATCGAATACATGAAAAATCACTTGGATTCAAAGAAATCAGCTCATTCTCAAGTTGATGACTTCAAATTTCATTGTGTTTACCAAACAGAGATTCCAACTTTTCCCAAGATTTATGAGGTTCATCAATTCTAGATATGTGGAATTGCAAATAAGTAGAGATTGACATCCCAATCAATCAACGAGCTTCATCACATCTATTTTCCCATTTTATTTTCTTATCATCATTAGTGGGTTCTGTTTCTTTCCTTGAGGTAACTATGAAAAGTCCCCTACTTCGTAGAACATCCTCCATACGAGACTTCCATGAGAAATAGTTAGAACTAGTAAGTATAATATCACAAGGGGCACCTATATTGTAAAATAATGGCTGAAAGAACAGAAACTAACTGTCTGGATGCAAAGAGATCGAAAACTTAGGTTGTTTAAAAAAAAACGGCACTGAAAATTGATTATTTATGATGAAGTTATGCTTGATCAAAGAAAATGTTGAAGATGTCCCCAATAGTGACATGGCAGATATTAACTTGACCAACTAAAAAAAGAACCCCCTTCTTCCCAAGATAAACCTTTGATAATCACTTACAAGAAAGTTGCTTTTATGTGAATCAGTTCTGTAAAATAAGTGATGTTCACCTTTACAATAATGTTACTTTTAAATAGTGCGACAGTAAATTAAAAGACTTAAGTGACTCACTTTTTATTTTATTTTATTTAATTGAGATGCACTTTTACAATAAAGTAACTTGAAAATAGAAATTGCATGCACTAGAAAGTAACTTAATAAGACTTGAACTCAAGACCTATTAAGGAATAAAGCAACTTTGAACCAAGTGAGATAAGTTTAAAAGGTACGTAAAAGAAGGGAAAGAGGAAGGGTTTTTTTTTTACTCTTATCTCTCAGTCTTCGTGATTTCCTTTTTTTCCTGCAAATCACAAAAAACAGGTTGTCGACAAAGGGAGGCCGAATTTCAATGGCATGGAACCTCTCATGATCATCTGTCAATTTTCCATCATCGTACTTATTTGCTCTTTGTGGAAGAGCCATGTTGTTCTGCTAGATGAGAGCTGACAGCTGATCGAGCTTCTTCTTCATACATTGGTCTTATGGATGAAAAACCCTCATATAATAGGGACACATCTTCTTTTCAAAAAAAATCTTCTTATTAGAGCCTGAAGCTCCTTTGGAAGTATTTTGATTCTTTTTCGGCTTTGAAACAAATGCTTTAGGCTCCTTCCCCTTAGGTCTTTGTTTAGCTTGTTCTCTGGTAGAATCTATCACTAGGAGAGCTTGATCTTCGTAATTCTAGATGACTTCCATCTGTACCAACTTCTCTTGCTCCTGTATTAAGGACTCAACAAAGGAATCAATTTTGGGCATCTTCCAATTGGGAATGTAAGCTCTTCCAGAATGGAAGATTGAGACAAATACAGAATAATCAGCACCTAATTTGCTGCGTATGGAGAGCACATGCTTCTCCTCCTTTATTTATATTTCGCATTGTTTGCATTGAAGTAAAAGATACTTAAATTGTGTAAAGAATTGTTGTATGGTCAAGAAACTACTAGGATGTAAGGTTATCAGCTCGTTTTCCAAAATGTGTCCCAGAAGCTCATCTTGCTTTCCAAACAAGACTTCAAGCTTTTTCCAAGCTTCTTTGGGAGTCCTCAAACTTTCAAGGTGAAAGAGGAGATATTTGGAGATATGAGTACATAAATAACCAAAAGCTTCATCTAAGCGATGCAGAAACTTTTTTTTCTCAGTTGGATGATGGGGATAAACCTCTCTTCCTAGTATTACCCTGAAGAAGCATTTGTTGCACAAGGAAACTTGCATATCTGCCCTCCAATCAACATAATTGAAGGGTTCTAGGATCCAAGGTGTGGAAGTTTGAGAATCCATAATTCTCCTGCTGATTAGACAATATCTCCATTCAAGCTACATAGCACCCGTAGAAAAATCACTGCAAAACCAAAACTATTTGCACTATGTTAGAACCAAGGATTCTCTCTTAACATGTACACTTTCTTAGGGTCTGTCACGCTTGCACAGTCACTCTGAATAAATTTAGAGGAAGCAACGCAATCTTTGCGGGACTTCTGTGGAAACCCAACTACTTCTGGTGTACAATGGAGAGTAGACAAACTTGAATATTTCCTAAGATGGCTCTAATACCATATTATAATTATTGTGTCATTATATCTTTAGGAAATGAGTGCAATCAAATTCATAATTTTTATGCAATGAAAAGAAATGAATAATACACATTGAACAAAACAAATCTCACAGGAAATAGACAAGTATTGCTCAGTATAATTACAGTATAAACTTCATTATATCCCAGCAGTATACAATGGTAATACATAAAGGATAATTCGAATCATTAGAGATGAGTTCGAATCCACCAACTCAATCTGACTGCATGGCTAACTAGAAGTGTCTAAATAACTATCGGAGTTCAACTGGCTAACTCCAGATGTCTAATCTATCTCTCAATCAGTTACAATCAATCAAACCAGTCTAACTATAGTTGTAGGTGAGAACTCGACCCTTCCCACATGTAACCATGCGTAACTAGCCCTAACTAAACTGGATGATATCTAACTAAATGTAACTGAAGCATAACTAAGCTTAACTAGTTACCAACGGCCAACGATTGAAGGAGGTTCATGTTGTCACTCCCATTACCTCCTAAATTGTAGGGATTGGTCTAGGAGGCACCTAAACTAATGCATATAAGTGCAGTCAATTTCATTTAGCCTCTATCGGTGTTCCCCACACTCTAGTGACTGGTACATGTGGCCCCACTAGGCCAAGTGGACCCAATGGTACTAGTGGACCCAATAATAACTAAATGACTCCTAAGTTAGGAAAATATAATCTAATAGACAGTTTGGACAAGGGAGGATTATAAATCCTAACAATGAACACATGTAGGACTTAACACAAAGTTATATTAATGATGCTTATGATGGCATGTAGTAATTTCTTGCAATTTGTTTTATGTACAACGATGTGATATTATTTGAGAATTATATGATGATTTTATATCCTTGATGATGATACGATGTTGGTATGCTTTTTATAATGTTATGTTGTAATTATATGTAATTTGATTATATTTCATGGTATGATATTGGCATGTGATAATTGCATGTTGTTTGTTTAATGAAATCTCCTAATGTGATGACCTATCGTAATTACATGTGGTTAATTGATGATGACATCTCATGATGAGATATTCTTGTGCTTGCATAGAGTAGTAAGAAGTTCTTATTATTTTGAATGCAGCAATCATTATCTGTTCTAATGATTGTATGTGCTATATTCTATGTGATGTGTTTTGTGTGAATTTTTCTATTAATAATACAAAGTTGATGTTATGAATATAACCAAGATTGTATGGATGGTGTGAGGTGGAACTTGACAGGAAATCATCCCATAGGCCTATAGGGCCAGTTCATTCAAGGATTTTTTGGGAGACCATAACCTCAAATGTTAATTTCTAAGTAACACCATATGGCATGGGAAGAAACTCAATCAATAGTCCTATGCTAGTGTTCCTTTAAATTTCTTGATGTTGAAGGTATGTGAGGATGGTTAGAGTTCTACTTTCCTATGGAGTTGTGAAAGGTTGTATCTTTAATGCTTAGTGTTGAGTGCTTGTGAAGTTGTGAGGGGTAGTTTAGGCCACATTTTTTAGATTCCTGGGGTATGTGAGTTAGTGTACTAGACCAAATTTATGCTTGGGTAGATGAGGCCTTGATATTGGGGCCCAGAAAGATCACTAGGCTTTAAGCATGATGGAAAACATTGGGAAGGTAATAGAGTTGTAATCACACTTAACCAAATTTTTGATGTGTATTTTTATTCTTGTTGTAGTCACTTGGATCATTAAAATTTAAAGTTAAGGGTTAAAAACTAATACTAATACTAATAATACTACTAATAATGATGATCTGATATTTTTTTTAATTACATGTAACGTAATTGCACTAAGAGGAGAAAAGTGATCTATAGTCTAATATGCGGGAGACATTGTCAACCATTATGTTAAAAAAAAAAGTAATTAAAAAATCCATGTTAGTTCATAAAATTAAAAAAATTAAAACCAACATATATCCACCTTAAACCAAGATCTATCAAGCACCAAAAGGGATAAAAATTTTGGAGGTATATTTTTTCAATGTTTAAAAACTTTAAGTTAAAAAAACTTTACACCTCAAGAAATCAGATCCCTCTTGGTGCTTGATAGATCCAAGTTTAAGATGGATCTATGATATTTTATGCCAAGGAAGGAGGAAAGTATGTAATGCCTCACTTTATATGGAACAACAACAATAACAACTAAATAGATAAAACGAAAAAGTAAATTCTAATAATGAGGACCATATACAAACATACATACATTCATTCATTCATACATACATACATACATAATTCAAAAACATCTATAAACACTATATTAACTAAGATAAATTAGAACTATCGTTGTGGAGGGAAAGTTATACAAGGAAAATAACCTTAATTAAAGAAAATTTGAGGAAATTTGGGGAAGATAATATTTTCCTAATGGAGCTTAGGATCCATGTATAAAATATGGGATCCATGTAGAAAATATTGGAAGGTATTATGGCATAATTTGTGGGCTCTCAATCTTAAACTAAGGGACACTCATTAAACACATGAGAGGGGGTTTTAGAGATGGAGGAAGGGATGCAGGGGTAAATGGAAATTCAAGAGACTAACCTTTGATTTCCTATTCGTAACTCTCTCTCTCTCTCTCTCTCTCTCTCTCTCACACACACACACACACACACACACACACACACACCCACATTGTTTTTCCTCGCTTTTGTCTCATTTAATTTTTAACATTTACATTTTCCTTTATGTTTTCATTTAACCTTTATTAAGTGTTAAATTCTGCTTGTAGGTACGGTGTCTTACATCCATTCCCTAATGTTCATTTTGGATCTCCATGCCTCCTCTATTTATATGTGGGATGTTGGTTGATGTTGGATCTCAAAGTGACTTTGACATGAAAGAAAAAAATGAATGATGAAAAACCAAGAAGAGATCTAACCACTAAAAGTTCAACCTTATTGTTAACTAATGACAACCTATAAAAAAAACTACAATTAAAAACCAAACCTTTGGAAATAATTAACCATTCAAAAAGACCTTATTGTTAGCTAATGGCATCCTATCCAAAAAATAATAATAAATTTATGGGTGTCTTATTTATATCCATGCAAGAGTTGTGATATCATAAACATATATAGAAATAACTTAAACAATTGGATAAATGAAAAAAAGAGAAATAATGTATACCTAAACAAGTGTATAAATGAAACATAGAGCAATAACTTAGATGAAAAAATCAAGCATTAGCCTATCAAAAATCCATTTATTTAATGAACCATGTATAAGCCATTCACATCAATGCCAAGAACATGCACTTATAGAGAGAAACACCATATTAGTAGAGAGGAAAATCCATTGCAAAGAAAAGAGAGTACATATCTTCAAATGTATATGTCCAAATTAAAGAAAGTAAACATTAATAACATCTCATAATAACAATTAACATAAAACATTTTTTTAAGGTTGTACCTAAAAACACCTATCCCATCATAAAACACACTATCATAAACAAGTAGCATTCTAAATCCCAACTTACCCAAACCTTATCAAAGCAATAAAAAAATTAACATTTACAAATAAATAACATCACCATCCTATCCACTCCCCCATTCAAACGAGATCATTTCCCATTGTGACCCTTCTACTACATAAACCATGATATATAGTTACAAAAACATACATGTGACAATATCTTATCTTATGACATACAACATCATGCATCATGAACCATGGTATATAGTTCCAAAAACATACATGTAACAATATCTTATCTTATGACATACAATATCATGCATGTACGAGATATGTTGAAGCATAAACGTACATGTGAAAATATCTTATGAAAAAGATCATAATGGATATCGTGATCTCCAAACTTTTGCAATCTCACGGCTATACCCCATGCAGATGTATCAAAATAATGAATGTTTAACACTCTTAAATTTGAAAACCCCTCCCCTTCGATATAATTAAGAAATTGATTTCAATCACTTAATTTTTAATTTAGAAAAGAAAACGAGTAATGTCACGAACATTTATATGCATTGAAAGACTTTTGTCACTACCATTCCAATAAGTACAGCTCCTAAGAAAACATGGTAGAAAGCATACGTGAGCTTCGTATCTCAATACATTAGCCAACGTTATTAAATATAATGACAAATGGCACGTGCATTGTCTCCATTATCAGTTGCTAAATATATAATTGCATAAAAACAGTATCCCAAAGAAACAAACCTGTAATGAGACAAGGACAAGTCAAGAATGGGTTTTGGGAGATGTGATCTTTGCATAGACAATCATATCATATAATGAAATCTGAAATCTGCTAATATTTGTTTTTTGTCCTATACTCGGGTAAAATAAGTTAAGGTGAAAAGTGTAGACATAGATAGGGTTTCGTAAGCACATATGAGTATAGCCATAGTTTGTAGCATATCCACTATATGGTTAGAAATTAGTAGTTTTAAGAACATTGTATTGGACATGATTTGGGTAGGAACTTAGAAAACAAGTTGATTAATATGGAGTAAAGAAAAAATGAGACCTAGTTGTTTTATTTTTTGGTGGTTAAGTTGGTTGTGGTTTATTGCCTTTCTAAGAACCAATTCCTCCGATATCTTTCTCATTCTGAGATGAGGCACCATGTCTTTTGATTTGTGCAGATCCTACACGTCGTCTCTCGATTGTAGTTTCGATTAGACACAGGGATTGCAATTGGATTCAACATAAATTTCTCGGGGTAGAAAAACGTTTTGGGTACTACTAAAATCTCACTATCAGTGCCACGATCATCCATAATGCCATATTCTCAATTGGATTTGGCCTAGAATCAAACTACCATATTCTCAATTGGATTTGGCCTAGAATCAAAATCTTCGCTTTCTTTGTTGTACAAGAGGTGATCAACCCTCGCTTGAGTTTCAAGACCACAGTGCACCATATCTTGTTTCTGACATTTTTGTCCTCCATAGTAAGATCGGAAATCCTTTTTTATGACCACATGGCTTTTTCTAGAATAGCGTTGGGATCTCCATTAATTTTGGTTTGCAACAAGTGACCTCTCTCAATATTGGCACAGAATATATATTTATTCTCCATTTTTTTTTGGTTCACTTCAATGTTACACTTTTTTTTCTTGCTTACCAGCTAACAACTACCTTAACTACTTATTATTTCACCTTCCTTCGGGCAATTGCTAGTTATAAATAGAAGTATATATGGGGTTTTTTTTGTCTAATTTGTAAGCCAATGAAATTCATTTTCCGACCAGATTAGCTTTTTTTCAGAGGAAAAAATACCAGCCTTTGTTATTCATATGAATCAAAAGACTCCGACCAGATTAGCTTATCCTTGACTTGTACCCCGTCTTTCATATTTGATAACGTTGACTAGGTTTTTGGGATTGGAATCTCACATCTACCATTGTTTTTTCGTATGTGAGCAAAGAAGAAGGGCAGTTGTGCATAAGAATGACAATTGGGAACTCGAGACGCCTGCAAAACACAAGATCTTATGGGTTCCGTGAAAAGATATGGCTCTCGTTTCAAGGTCTTTTGTTTCGTGAAAAGATACGGACATGAAATCATTAACATAGAAGTTTTATCAATCGTTAACGTGGAAACACATTGTTGGCACATTTGGGCGTCCTTTGCTCTTTATCACGTTCGTCCGGTAAGCAGCCAGGCTTTTCTAATTGCATCTCGATTCTCTAATAGTACCACGATGTCCACGTTACTTGGAAAATTGTTACACGGGAGACCTTATTATTATTCTGCAAGGGAAGCATTCAAGAAGTTGTCTCTGAAATGGAGAATTCTATGTGAAGCAATCAAGAAGTTGTCTCTGAAACGGAGAATTCTATGAGAGCTGCTGGGCGTTGAGTGTTTTTTGGATCGATTAGGTCATAGATCATGGGTAGATCTCCTTCTTCTTCAAAACATGATCAGGATCGGAGTCTCAATCGCGGGGCTTGGACTGCTAGCGAGGACAAGATTTTGAGTGAATACATTAAAAATCATGGAGATGGTGGATGGAGATCTCTGCCCAACAGGGTTCCGTGAAAAGATATGGCTCTCGTTTCAAGGTCTTTTGTTTTCAATAATTAGAATACGGACATGAATTCATTAACATAGAAGTTTTATCAATCGTTGTTAACGTGGAAACACATTGTTGGCACATTTGGGCGTCCTTCGCTCTTTATCACGTTCGTCCGGTAAGCAGCCAGGCTTTTCTAATTGCATCTCGATTCTCTAATAGTACCACGATGTCCACGTTACTTGTAAAATTGTTACAAAATTGTTATCAGGCTGTACTCGGCCTGTGTCTATATATAGAGAGACGGGAGACCTTATTATTATTCTGCAAGGGAGAATTCTATGCGAAGCAATCAAGAAGTTGTCTCTGAAACGGAGAATTCTATGAGAGCTGCAATGCCACCACTAAATCCCATACAGATGTATCAATTAAATGAATGTTTAACCACCTGAAATTTGAAAACTCCTCCGCCTCGAGACAAATAAGAAATTGACTGGACATTAATTTAATTTAGAAAGAAAAAGTTATATCAGTCTCAAGGGTCCTTTTCAAGTATAACTTTATCTCTACTATTTATGTTTTTTTTTCAAATTTGTAATAAATATTACATATCCAAGTATGCATGGTTTGAGTCTACTTTGTAAACCAAGGGAATTCCTTTTCAGACCAGATTAGCTTATTCTTGACTTCTACCTGTCTCATTACACGCAGATTAGCTTATTCTTGACTTGTACCTGTATCATTACAAAGCTCACATCAGCTTTCTACCATGTTTTTTCTTTTGTGCAGAAGAAGGGCAGTTGTGCCTAAGAATGACAGTTGGGAACTTGAGACGCTCTGTTAAACTCATGAAGATCTTATGGGTTCCGTGAAACGATCTGGCCCTCTTCACAAGATCATTTGTTTTCAATTATTAGAATACGGACATGAAGTCATTAACATGGAAGTTGTATCTATCGTTAACGTGGAAATACAATCTCTAATAGGATCACGAGGTCCACGTTATTTGGAGAGAGATATATACAGAGAGAGAGAGATATTCCCAACTTATTATTATTCTGCAAGGGGAGCAGTAAAGAAGTGGTATCTGAGAGAGAGAATATTCTATTCTATGTGAGCTGCTGGTTGAGTGTTTCTTGGATCTGTTAGGTCATAGTCCATCATGGGTAGATCTCCTTCTTGTTCAAAACACGAGAATCAGAGTCTCAACCGTGGGGTTTGGACTGCTAGCGAGGACAAGATTTTGAGTGAATACATTAAAAATCATGGAGACGGTGGATGGAGATCTCTGGCCAACAGAGCAGGTGAGCCTTTTGACCTCTTTTCAAGACTAGAATGACTATGAATAATGCGTATTGGTGGACTAATATGTAAAAATAGATTAGAGCGCAGTCGTATACGTGGTATGATTTGAAGCATCTTGTAAGTTTCTAGAAGAAATTTACCTTTCATGAAAAGCTTTGAAGCTAATATATCGAGCTTGAGTTGAAGAAATTTGTTTTTGCAGGTCTCAAACGATGTGGGAAAAGTTGCAAATTGCGTTGGTTGAACTATCTTCGTCCAGATATTAAGCGAGGAAATATTTCCCCCGAGGAAGACGAGCTTCTCGTCAGATTGCATCGTCTTCTTGGAAATCTGTATGCCTGTCAACATTTTTTTACAATCTCGCGATGTTCAATTTAGTTTGATATAATGATTTCAGAGTGATATATATATTAGGTCAACGACCATCAATGTCTCAATATGGTAAGCTGTAGTATATGATCATTAATTTATTACATGGTAATGCGCAGATGGTCGTTGATAGCAGGGCGACTCCCTGGTCGAACAGACAATGAAATCAAGAATTATTGGAATACCCGGTTGAGCAAGAGGGTCCGAATGGGTGAATTCGAGCCTAAATTTCAAAAGATATTCCCTCTTCCTCTGAGAAAGAAGACGTAGATAAAGAAAATTATACCGCTCAAACTCTACCCTCAAAAAACAAAGGCAGTCAGATACTCTGGAAGGACAGTAGTACATGATGTATTTAAATATGATCATGTAGTACATGATACGCGTGATGGTATTGATCAAGAAGAAATAGAAGAAAGTAGCGGATAACGATGATGAGGAAATAGATACCTCCAAATCATGGTCCCAATTACTGGTAGAGGATTGCATGAACAATTATCAACAGGATCGATTGGAAAAGATTAATGGTCTTCAACCGAAGAGCATGATAAACACCAACAATGGAACAGATTATCATCGCCACTTTCCCTCCCCTTCTCTAAGTCAAAGTATAATAGTGCAGGAAAGTAGTTCATCTTCTTATTGTAATTTGATTAATCAGGAATTCCCGCATTCTAAGGATTTTAATTGCTCATATTTAGATAGCTTCCTTGATTTGGGCCAGTTGTCCATCCTGCTCCTGCTTCCTTAATGGTCTTCAACCGAAGAGCATGATAAACTGTTGGTCTCCTATTTTGACTATTCAATATAATATTTTCTAGCTTAAAGTCTTATGGAATCAAATAGTAATCATTTTTGTTTGTACATGATTATGTCTTTTTGGGAGATCAACATTGCTAGGCCTTTGGTAAGTGATTTTTAATTACTTATTCATTATTTTGCCTTCTTTTATGCATATAATTGGGCCTTTAAGCCTCCATTCAAATACTTGGTCAACTAATGGGTCTTTGTTTCTTTCGTGGAGTGGTCTTGGTGCTCCAAGGAAGATTTATGCTAGCTGAACCAGCGATTTGGGGGATTCTGTCCACAGTGGCTATGTCTCTTGGATTCACATCGCCTTCCAGACGCATATGAAGTTTATTCCGGTGCTGTTTCATGGATTTCCTTCATTCAAGGAGCTGTTACCCTCCATTTTTAGCAGTGTATGGATCTCAAGCAATCTGGGAAAGTGGCATTCTCGTCCTTGATCAGGAACCTAATTTCGGGCTCAATTTCTGAGCAATCGGTTGGGAGTTACTCAAAACGGTTCGAAACCCACTTCACAAATGGCCCTGTTTACCCCTAACCACGGGCAGTTTTCAGAATTTCTCAATGAATGTAGAGAAATCCTTTCCGGTATAGACATGGTTTTGTCAGATTTGGTGTTGGCCGTTTTCTGGGTAGTTGCTCAAATCTCTGCATTCTGGGATGGATCTTGTTCATCTATCCATCTATAAATAATCCTTAGGATGGATACTCAAAAAAAGGAGACTGTAAAAAAAAAAACTCTATTTTATCAATAGATCCAGTGTTTATTTTCTTCAAAGCTGTGATTTATTTTCTTCAAAGCTGTGATTTAAGACTGGCAGGCGTTGAGGGCAGGGCCCACCTTCAACACCAAACCTTTGCACTTCAGTATTGTGTGTTTTGCAGTAAGTAGAGTAATGTTTTTATCCTTTGACACTGTTTTATGGAATGTTAATGGTTTTGTTCATTTGTGAGTTGCAATAGAATGTATGTTTGTAGATTATTAGTTAATATCATTTGCAATTGATCTAGCCTTTTGAATAGATTTAGAAACAGTTTGTATTTAAAACCCTCTCTGGTTTTCAGCGTGGATTGTTTATTGATGGTTATGGTATCGATAAGCTGTGTGATGAACTCGACTTGGATTGTTGTAGAATCGACTTCATGAAGAGAATAGATTGGATTTCATATTTCCTTTTTGCTGTTAGCGTTAGGGCAATTAGTGAATAGCTCCATTCTTTTGACTTTTGAGCTCACAAAACTGTAGGGTTAATGGTGGAGTTTTCAGATTAATTGAATATACTTATTCTAAAACTAGGCTTTGATTTATTAAGTTCTTTTATAGATCATCATTGCTGTAGTTGAGTGTAGATTCTTGATTTCCTTAAAAGATTGCTGTAGTTTAAGATTTTATTTTAGCAGGCTGTTTTGTTCTAGAAATAAATCATAGTCTTGCAATTTGATATTTCTTTGAAATTGTTGTAGTTCAATATGGTTTTGGAAGATTACTGTAGGCTACTGTATGTTAAATTGAGTTTGACAGTGAGATAGTGGTCAGTAAATTGATTTTCTTTTCTCTAAGAATAGATCTAGTGATCATTAGCATTTGATCTTTTAATACAGTAATAGCTTCAGCTAATTCATTTTCGTTTGAAAGTAGACTAGAATTTCTATCAGCATGAGCATTAAAACTACCTTGCCCGCACATATAGTGTAGCAGCTCGAAGTATACGTACTCTAGTTGACAATTAATTGAAGGTAAATTAATTATTAATAATTTTATCCAACATTTTGGCACCGTTGCCGAGGTGTTGCTCCAAGGTAAGCTGGTATTTTGCTCATTTTCTATGAATTTGTTGGCTGTGAAGTTCAGGTAGATAGGGGTAGATAGGTTTCCTTTACATTACACAACAAGGTGGAGGGGAAACGATAAGACGCAAAGACGAATTCACTACGGGATTCCCATGGTGTAACAGCCTGACGCATCCACTTTAATGGGTTGCCCCAAATCCTTGTTGTTTCTTTCTCGTAAGTGTGTTTGCTTTTTCACATGTTCGATTTATTTTGCTGCAAAAGTGTGTTTTCCTTTCCTGTAAGGTGTGTTTACTTTCTTGCAATTTAATTTCATGCAAGTGTGTTTTTCTTTTTACAAGTTCAGGTGTGTTCACTTTCCGCAAGTTAATTTCAAGAGTGTCTTATTTTATGCAAGAGTGGCGTGTGTTTGATTGGCATAAATATGTTTTTAGTGGTACATAGTCTTGATTAGAATCATTTAAAACACATATAAACCAAATAAAAATAAAAACTTGGGTGCTGTAAGAACCCCAGACACTGATCCTTGTGCGAGACATGAACAAGACAACTGGCAGAAATGGATTTGGAAGGAACCATCAATTTGGGAAAACTTTCTCAAATCCTAGCTGCAGTTGGGAATTCTTCTTATCAGGTAGAACACATCCTGACAGCAGTTAAGAGTTTATCTACATCTCCTGAGATAACAAATGAACCAAAGTCCCAAGAGCCACAAAAAGACATTCCTTGCCAAATTGCAGAGGAAATTGACAACTTGGGGATTACATCCGATGGAAAGCAGCCAAAAATTGAGGAGGTATTAACGGATCCTCTATGTACTTCCGAAATCAATCAATCAAAAGAAGGGGATCTACATGATATGATGAAGGAAGGTGAGTACCAAGACTACTTTGAAAGTTGGTTCCAAGAGGCAACCAGACTACAACACCATTTCCTCCTTCAACACCTTTTGTTGCAGAAGCAAGTAAGTCGGTTGGTTCTCCGTATCCAGGTAATCATTGCAACAACCTTTCCATATGTGGATAAAGGTATATTTTTAATTTTACTTCGCACTTAGTTACATTGGAAGAATTCCTATACTTGAATAGAAATGTTTTCTTTCTTCTTAGGTAGAATAGGAAAATATGTATATAAATAAAAAAGTTGCATGTTTAGTTTAGAAATTAATGCAACTTTGTTGTTTTTCTTTCTTTTTAATAAAATGATAAGATCTTTAACCAGAATTTATACCTTCTCTCCAATCCATACTTTCAGAAAATTTATTATGACAGCAGCTCATAGCCTATAGCAAGGGAAAATGCTAGAAGGTAATATGAAATTGTGACTGTTTTTAATAATGGTTATGTAAACATAAGACCAATTGGTGATGGACAGGTTACATTTGTGGTAATGGACATCGGTTAAAGGTATATCACAAACCTCTTTCTAAGCAAGAGTTCCTTCATAACATGAGTCAGCAATCGGAACTAAAGCTGATATTTTCTGTAGTGAGGCTTAGGATGTTTTGAAGGCATAAGGGAAGTCTTTCTGTTACTACCCCTATTTCAGCCTTTGATTATTTTTACAAAGCATTTTTAAGGACTGTAAATCTGGATTAAATTTCTGAGTTTCATTGGCTAATTGGAATGCCTGGATCAAGTAAATAAATGTGTGCTGTTAGGTTTTTGAGACTTGTCCTCTTTATTCATACAAGTGCTTATCCACCTGGCATTGCCCCCATGAGTGATTTAATCTTCAAAAGGGATTTTATTTATAAACTTATGGGTTACTAGTCTCATTTTT
>LPNX010582895.1:30619-68659 GCA_001517045.1 Pseudotsuga menziesii | reverse complement strand
ACCATCCCACTCCTAGATGGTTTTCAGAGCTGCTCCCCCACTCATCTATGCATGAGAAAATCATAAACTTTATCTTTAAGATGAACTTGGGACAAGGGCTTCTGATAGAAAACGGGTGTAAGAGGTTAACCCGCCGGGATACTGAACAGGTCCGCTGGCAGTGAGTACCGACCTGTGGTATAAACAGGTAAACCCATCAGGGTACTGAACAGGCCTATTGGCAATGGGGCATCTGCCTGGGGAAGAAGCTTCTTAGATGTTACAGTTACCCCACCGGAGTACTGAATGGGCTCGTTGGCAGTGGGTTCTCACTCTAATATCTCCTTTAAAAGCCTCATCTATACTTGTCTGTATGAACAATGTACTTATGTAAAGGTAAAAGCGAAGTCATATGTGTGGTTAAATAAAATTTAAGGAGGCTGTTTGTAAAAGTCAGTTGATAGCCAGTTGATAATCATCTCCAGCTGCTCTGAATTTTGGTTACCTGATTCTTGTGAAAAAAAGGGGTTTATGCCTGATATTTTCTGAGTTCTGTACATAGCTGTGAATTTTAGTATTGGCTTTTCTTTGCACTACTCAAATTGTCCTGTGTGAAGCTGAGTCAAAGTGGACCAGTATTCCATTAGCTTCTGTTAGTATTCCTCTTGTCTTGTGGCACATGTCCTGGTGGAAAAAGTTCTATATGAATGACAAGAATGAAGTCTGCATTTATGATTGTTTGAGAATTATAAATACATAGGAGTAAGGGTGATGGATTGAAGTTTGTGTTCCTGATTGTTTGTTTTGTATTGTTAATAAAAAATTGATTTCATAACATAGTTTAGTTTCTGGTGTGATTAGGTGAAGCAACAAGCTGGAAATGAGGTAATTATGTCACGAAACTGTTGAGGGTCAAACAAATTTTTAATCCAGTTCACTTATTGTTTTTTTAACTCATCTGAGTGGTGTATTTTGGGAAAGCTAAATTGTTTTAACATCACTGTTTTGAGTACATTTGTTTTAATAACACTACAACTGCTAAAGATGCTGGTAATTACTACTTCTTAAACATATGCTGGTAATTCTTATTTATCTTTATCAGTCTGAAAGTACTGCTGTATTTTAAATTTGTTGCGGTGCCGAAAAGTACCTCTGTATTTTAAACTTGATGATAAAACAAATTTTTCAGGGAATTATTTATTTTTTCAGGCAATTATTTAATTTTTTAGGCAGTTATTTTATTTTTTTTAGACAGTTATTTGCCCTTGCTGATAATATTACTGCTATGCTGGTAATTATTTTTCACTCCTGTCTGCTTGAAAATACATTTGTATATTAGCCTAGCCAAAGTGTCGGATGGGGTACCAGAATAAAAATTGGAAAATTGGCATGTTACATGGTAAAGGTAATGACTGATAAATTTTGGGATAAGTCTTATAACTTAAGTGTTATTATTATAAACCAAGTGCTTTTGCCTTTAATACAAGTTTGATGCATTATGGTTTACCTTAGTAACCTTGTCATCTATTTGGTTGATACGCTACCGTTCTTTCGTATATCATTTTATGGCATTGACATTTGGTAATATTTTGTTTCCTTATTTTTAACTTGCTATCCTTAATATAATGAAGGATTGGGTATGGGAGCAATTTGTATATGGGCTGTCTAATTCTCATCTTAAATCATCCTTGGGGAATGAACTAGGTGAGCCTTGTATCCCTGATTTTGTAGATAAAGCGTCCTCTGCAAATATTTTTGTACACCAAAATAGTCCCCCTCATGAACCAGCTGTTAAAAATTGTAAGAAAATGGTCCCATCCCATACCACGAAGTCTCCAGTATCTAAGGGGTAGCGTGTCAGCTCTCAGTCTGGGGGAGAAAAAGGGTCATGAAAATTTGTTTGCTTCACCCAATCGAAGATTTACCCGCAGCATGACTGTTAAAGAAAAAAAAAGGGAATCCAAAGGTAAAGAGCCTGTACATGTTGAATTGTCATCATCCAATGCTTCCTCTGCCCATGATAATTCTGATTCTCCTCGTTCTCCTCATCATTCTACAATGTCAAGTCCTGTCAGTGAACCTTTGCTACCAGCATCCCCTTCAAAATCAAGTCTAAAATCTGCCAAGGCATCACTTTCCAAATCAGGTTTAAAATCTGCTAAATCTCATAAGTCGAAGGCTTCAGCACAGGGAATTGATTATTTTAGGCAGAAGAATTTTAAACTGACAAAGAAATTGCAAGAGTATGTGAGACTGGATCAGTTCATCAAGCAGGAAAATGCCATTTTAAAGGCTAAGGTAGCTTCTTTACAAACTTTGGTTGATGAGGTCACAGGGACAAATCGCAGTCTTCGGAAACAGTTAAAGAAGAAAGATAAACAATTTGAACAATTGGTTAGTGTACAGCAACAAACTGCCACGTCTCTTCCTCAGGTTCAATTTCTATTTAATACCTCAGCCTCAGTTTCTGGATTTGGATCCAAGGATTGGTCATCTACTTTGAGTTTCCAATTTTGTCCATCTGAAACTTTCTTGCATAGGGACATGCAAGACCTTCAGTCCGGGGAAGATGTTGGTCTCCTATTTTGACTATTCAGTATAATATTTTCTAGCTTAAAGTCTTATGGAATCAAATAGTAATCGGTTTTGTTTGTGCATGATTATGTCTTTTTGGGAGATCAACATTGCTAGGCTTTGGTAAGTGATTTTTAATTACTTATTCATTATTTTGCCTTGTTTTATGCATATAATTGGGCCTTTAAGCCTCCATTCAAATACTTGGTCAACTAATAGGTCTTTGTTTCTTTCGTGCAGTGGTGTCGGCGCTCCAAGAAAGATTTATGCTAGCTGAACCAGCGATTTGGGGGATTCTGTCCACAGTGGAGATGTTTCTTGGATTCACATCACCTTCCAGACGCATATGAAGTTTATTTCGGTGCTGTTTCATGGATTTCCTTCGTTCAAGGAGCTGTTACCCTCCATTTTTAGCAGTGTATGGATCTCAAGCAATCTGGCAAAGTGGCATTCCCGTCCTTGATCAGGAACCTGACTTTGGGATCAATTTATGAGCAATCGGTTGGGAGTTACTCAAAACGGTTCGAAACCCACTTCACAAATGGCCCTGTTTACCCCTAACTATGGGAAATTTTCAGAATTTCTCAATGAACGTGGAGAAATCCTTTCTGGAATAGACATGGTTTTGCCAGATTTGGTGTTGGCCGTTTTCTGGGTAGTTGCTCAAATCTCTGCATTCTGGGATGGATCTTGTTCATCTATCCATCTATAAATAATCCTTAGGATGGATACTCGAAAAGAGGAGACTGTAAAAAAAAAACTCTATTTTATCAATAGATCTAGTGTTTATTTTCTTCAAAGCTGTGATTTAAGACTGGCAAGCATTGAGGGCAGGGCCCACCTTCAACACCAAACCTTTGCACTTCAGTATTGTGTGTTTTGCAGTAAGTAGAGTAATGTTTTTATCCTTTGACACCGTTTTATGGAATGTTAATGGTTTTGCTCATTTGTGAGTTGCAATAGAATGTATGTTTGTAGATTATTAGTTAATATCATTTGCAATTGATCTAGCCTGTTGAATAGATTTAGAAACAGTTTGTATTTAAAACCCTCTCTAGTTTTCAGCGTGGATTGTTTATTGATGGTTATGGTATCGATAAGCTGTGTGATGAACTCGACTTGGATTGTTGTAGAATCGATTTCATGAAGAGAATAGATTGGATTTCATATTTCCTTTTTACTGTTAGTGTTAGGGCAATTAGTGAATAGCTCCATTCTTTTGACTTTTGAGCTCACAAAACTGTAGGGTTAATGGTGGAGTTTTCATATTAATTGAATATATTTATTCTAAAACTAGGCTTTGATTTATTAAGTTCTTTTATAGATCATCATTGCTGTAGCTGAGTGTAGATTGTTGATTGCCTTAAAAGATTGCTGTAGTTTAAGATTTTATTTTAGCAGGCTGTTTTGTTCTAGAAATAAATCATAGTGTTGCAATTTGATATTTCTTTGAAATTGTTGTAGTTCAATATGGTTTTGGAAGATTACTGTAGGCTACTGTAGGTTAAATTGAGTTTGACAGTGAGATAGTGGTCAGTAAATTGATTTTATTTTCTCTAAGAACAGATCTAGTGATCATTAGCATTTGATCTTTCAATACAGTAATAGCTTCAGCTAATTCATTTTCGTTTGAAAGTAGACTAGAATTTCTATCAGCATGAGCATTAAAACTACCTTGCCCGCACATATAGTGTAGCAGCTCGAAGTATACGTACCCTGGTTGACAATTAATTGAAGGTAAATTAACTAGTAATAATTTTATCCAACATAAACACCAACAATGGAACAAATGATCATCGCCACTTTCCCTCCCCTTCTCTGAGTCAAAGTATAATAGTGCAGGAACGTAGTTCATCTTCTTATTGTAATTTGATTAATCAGGAATTCCCGCATTCTAAGGATTTTAATTGCTCATATTTAGATAGCTTCCTTGATTTGGGCCAGTTGTCCATCCTGCTCCCCTAGGTTAGGGCAGGTAATGGGATTCAGGTAGTGAGATTAGAAAAGCTTTGGTTTTTTGGTTGTCATATACATTTAGTCATGGGATTTGAATTCAGGTAACGATGACCATAACCAATAATCCCAATTAGATTTGTTAGAATAGATAAAGATGACCACAACCAATAGTCCTAGCTACCCAGCCTCAAAGAAGATCCCAAAATAACTTTTATAAAAGGCATATGGACAAGTACCATATGAATACTATATTTGGTAAAGAGGAAGTTGTTGTAATGAAGTACATTTGCCATTTACATTTGGTTCTCGTTTCAATTTTAAAAGCACTTTAGAGTTTTGTTTTATATGCCTTTTATGTAAAGATTTTATTTTGTCAATATCTCTAAAGTAGGGTAATATGTCACATGAAAATGACAAAGGAAAGAGAGAATTTATACGATCACATGGAACTGTACGAACCTATGAAAAGGTGCAGATCATAATCCATCACAACGGTTTAAGGAATTGTTTATGGGTGAAGCAACAATCACGACCCTAGAGTTTCCCATATTGACTAAAACCGCCATATGTTCTGCTGACATAACTTTCAGACTTGCATCGAAGTTATTTTAAGTCTTTAAGACATTGAGAATATCCATAAAACCAAGCAGCATTCTATTATAATTTGCATATTTTTCAATTATTTTTTTTTTTTAGATTTTATGCTCGCAAATTAAGCCCAAAAAAAAGAATTTAAACTTTTTAAAAAACATATCATTAGTTAATATTATAAGATTTCACTACAATAATGGAGGTGCATCTACTATAGTCTGGCACAGTTCAGGGATGGACACATTGGCATTTTCAAAACACAGCAAGCAAATGGGTAGGGCTTCGGGCATTTCCCAGCAAAATAATCTTCTCTCCCCAACTTCAGAGAGAAGTGTCCCTCCTAAAACTATGTATTTCCATTCGAGAACCCCTGCAAAGACTTTTTAACCTTTGGAAGGCGCACTGCCTCTGCTACAATTCCTCTATGAGGAGGATACTAATATTCTTTAGGCAGTTGTTATTTGATCTGAGTACCAGTTGGAAGGCTTGGGGGAATTCTAGAATGGGTATATAAAGGATTATTGGCACTATAGGGATAAGGATTATCTAGGGCTAAGCTTGGACGTAAATTGAAGGCCTACCAGGCCAAGATATAAGTCAAACAATATGTTCAATGGAAAACATGTGGTAGTTGGGAGATTGGAGATGGAGAGAGTTTGGGATGTTTTCGAGATGTCTTGTGGTTGGGAGATTGATGTTCACAAAGCTAAGTAGGTTGGAATTAGTGGAATGGGTGAATGCAAATTGGTAAAAGAATTTTGGGTTTTCCTCAAGAATTAGTATGATGTCAAAAGGATGGTGGTGCTTCCTTTTTGCTAAAGTAGAGGATGTCTCAAAAGTGTTGTGCAGATTTTGGCCCATTAAAGAAGGTTATTTATTTCTCAAAAGGTGGCATCGTGTTTTTTATATGATAAGGAGAAGACGACATTTCAACACCTTTGGCTTCTTATGGCATCCTTCTTTATTGAACTCTGGTCTAAAAGTATTTTGTGGGTATTTCAAATACGTTTGGTTGTTCCATTCAACTAGATAATCGGATGCTCCATGGGATGGACAAAAGAAGGGTTGTGGTTATGGTTGAATTGAATATTTTGAAGGGTCTTCCTAAGGAGGTTTAAATTCTCCCCAAGGATAGGATTTTCAAATAGAGACTAAATTATTTACACATTCACTTTCGATACTTTTGGTGCAAGGGCGTTGGTCACTCGAAGACTAAATGTATGTTTCTCCTCTCTGTGTAGAGTTTCATCTGATGGGTTTGACAGCAAGGAGGATACATAAGTTTGCACTAGAAATGTGGATCGCAATGTATATGGTGGTGGGGCTTCTACTGTAGATGTCAATACTCCTCCTTTTCAAGTCGTATCACCTATAATTTATCTAGATGTGTCTAATTCTAAAGGTATGTCCAAAGATGATTCACCTACATTTTATGAGGGTGTTACTAACGAAGAATTAAACTTTTTATTTAAAGATGCAAAAAGATTTTGATAGTAAATCTCATACTAGAGACTTGAGAGAGGAGGGTTGTATCTATTTGCATCAAGATTTGTCAGTTTCCCTTTTTCCTTTTGTTTCTATGGGTTTGGATAATTCTTCTAAAAATTTGAGGTTTCAGCTAAGGATTTTACTACTTCCTCTACCCTTTCTCCTTTGATGGTTATGGAAATATTGGACAAATTTGGGAAGGGGAGTCAATCTGAAAGCAATACTAGAGTACTAAAAATAGTCTTGTTGGTAATGATGGCAAGGAAATTTGTTTTGACAAAAACGGGGTCCTGATTTATAACTCCTTGAAGGATTTGGGGCATCCAGTAGGGAGGGAAGATGCTGTTTCAGATCAGAGGAAGGTTTATGTGGTTGATAATTCTGTTGGGAGACCTGATGCTCATCTTATGTTAGGGCTGCCGGATTCGGCTTTTCCCCATTATCTCCAACTGTTCCTAAGCCCTCACTTCTCATAAACCCATTGATCTCAGAGCCTTCCTCGCACACTAAGATGCATGTTTTAAAACCCCTTCTACAAGTCTTTCGATAAATTAATTGGTAACCCGGAGGTTTCACTTATTTCATCCATTAAGCACCAGAATGTCACCATTCAGAAAAATAAAAAGAAAGGGAAGCAAAAATAGGTTCTCACACCTAATTCAAAGTTATCTACAAATTTTGATTTGGATCTTTCAAGGGCCCTTAGAGAAAATCAACCCAGATTTTTAGGTGAGTAATTCCCACTCTCTCCTTTAATGTTTGGGGAGTTAATGGGGCTTATAAGGAGATGGCCCTTTCTCAACTTCTTAAAGTTAATAGCCCTAACATTATACTTATATAGGAGACTATGTATGATAAATCTATTGAAAATTTTCACATACACGAATATATGGCAATAAACACAGTGATACAATAAACTTAGTTTCTATTAAATGAATGAAGCACAACAAACTATAAAACAAAAGTAGCTAGAATGGTGGTGGTTGTATCTCTGAGAAGATATGTGGTGACTATGCTCACTCATGACTAGCTGAATACAAAAGGAGGTCGAAGGACCTTTTATCATAAATCCTTGGATAGGTAGAAAAAACTAACCCTAAGCCTAGGAGATGAATCATCATAAATTTTGTGCCCCCAAGGTGGTTAGTTGAACTACAATCAACTTCTTGAGGAAATAACTTTTGCATGCGCTCTTCATTTGGGGTGCTTGATATACCGTTAGAAATTTCTACCTGAGCTTTGCTACTTTCCACCAGAATTAAATGCATCCCATCGATAACCATTTGTCCTCTTGGAAAACCGTATAAAATTACAAGAAAATTTCCAAAATGAAAACTGTTTTGAGCCAATGGATTAGATGGGTGGCCACCTATACCCATATAGATCAATCCTCCCCCTAGGAAGCAATGGTCTCCATTACATTGAGTGCCCCGACCAAATGGGGAAACTTCTATTGAATTTGACTTCTAGTGAGCCACTAGCCTTGGTGGAGGAGTTTCCTTGCTTTGACAACTCAATATAGTTGGATCTTCTGCTAGTTGGTGCCCTTAACTTGTGTGTCCATGATTTGATCAATGGTTTCTTGTTAAATGTAGTCAAGATTAAGGTTTGTAGGTTTCAAATGTTCTACCACCTCCGAGGTGTCCAACATTGGTGCAAAATATGGTCAAAGGAGCTCCACATTGAATACTAGGTGCAAGCCAAGGAATGGAGGAATGCTTAATTTGAAGAAATTGTCAACAACTTCCTTGGTGATGGTGTATGGCCCATATCGAAGTGGACAAAGCTTGTGATGGGGTCATGTGAGCCTCTCTTTATGAAAATGAAACCAAACCTTATCCCCAACCTGAAACTTGTGTGTAACCCAATTTTGGTCATGTCGTTGCTTGTATTTAGTATCGGCCTTTTCCAAAATCTCATGGACCTATTGGCGGATGTGCTATATTCATTCAATAAATCTAGTGGCCTAATCATCCTCAACCTTGTTAAAATTGTTGTGGCATTCAGATATTCAATCAATGAGTCAAATATTATTGATGCAGTAAAAGGAGAATGAAGATACACACTAAACAAATCAATCCACATAGGAAAGGGATGAGTATAGCTCAGATAATTAAAGTATCATTGTGATTAATTATTTCAATGTTACAATAGTTTACAGAAGGAAGAATTCGAATCCATTAGGGAGGAATTCGAATATACCAACTAGATGTGACTGTACCTAACTGACTAGCTAACTCAGGAAGTCTCAATCCATATCAGAGTGCAAATGGTTAACTCCTGATGTCTAATCAACTCACATAATCAGTAATAAACAGTTAACTCAGTCTAACTGAAGTGGTAGGTGAGAAAAGGCGCCTAATCCACATGTAGCCATGCATAACTAGCACTAATTGAACTAATTGTGATCTAACTGAATGTACATTGGATATTAACTAAGCTTAACTAGTTCCAACTCCAATTGACTGAAGGAGGTTGGTTTCGGGGCTCCCAGTGGCCCCTAAAATGTATGGATTGGTCTAGGAGGCGCCGAAACTGATGCATGCAAGTGCAATCAGTGGTAGTTAGCCTCTAGCAGTGTTCCCCACACTCTAGTAACCGGTACACATGGCCCCAATTGGCCATGTGGACCCAATGGTACTAGTGGACTTAATTAATTAATTAAAACTCCTAAGTTAGGCTAAAATAATATAATAGACAGTTTGGTCAAGGGAGGATTCTAAATCCTAACACCTCCCATGAATCTTAACTTGAACAACTATTGGCCTTGGAAACAAGGCCATAAGTCACCCATATATAATCTAAAAGATATAATGTTGCTTAATACAACTGAGGAAACAGGGGAAAACCTCATGGGAAACCCCCCCCCTCTCAAAATAAGCAAAAATAGGAAAATGCAAGCTATCTTTAGAAGAAAAAAGCTTTCTCCTTATAAAAATAGCTTGAACAAAACACTGCTGCAAAATTGTATCTCTATACAACATCATGGTCCATCTGTGTAGCATCATCCTGAAGCTATGCATGTGAACCTATTAATGTTCTTATGAAGGGATGAATCTGTATGTTTCTTCTGGATGCACTACAACAAAAACTGGATTTAGCGTCGGATTTTAGTGTAATTTTTTCCCAATTGTGGTGAACAATCTGGCTCTAAACCTGGTGCTATTGTACATTTTCGTAAAAGGCCATCTATTGCATCTTTTTTTTCGTCCTTTTTAACATCTATTTTTGCGTCCAATTTTTTGCACCTTTTGTTACGCCTTTATTTCCGCCCAATTTTGCAACTTCTATTGCATCTTTTTTTGCGTCCTTTGTTACATCCTTGTTTGCACCCAGTTTCATGCTCAGTTTTGCATCCAATTTAGCGTCTTATTTTTCTCCTAGTTTTTCATCGAGTCTTGCACCCAATTTTGCACCATGTTTTGCATAAAATTATGTGTACAATTCTACATCTAACGTTGCATCTAGGATTACATCCAATTTTCAGCCCAATGTTGTGTCTAGTTTTGCATCCAATTTTACTTATAATGTTGCATCCCCATTTGCATCTAATTTTGTATCTTGTTTTACGTATTTTTTTGTATCCATGTTTGTGCCTAATGTTTCATCTCATTTTACGTCGTATTTTGCATCTAGGTTTGCACCTAGTGTTGCATCCCGGTTGATGTCTTTTTTTGCATCTATGTTTGAGCCCAATGTTGCACCCAGTGTTGCGCCTAGTGTTGTGCCTAGTTTTGTAGCCATGTTTGTATCTAATATTGCATCTAGTTTTGTGTTCAATGTTGCATCCCATCTTGCATTCAATATTACGTCTAGTTTTACATCCAATGTTCTGTCCCATCTTGCATCCAATATTGTGTCTCATTTTAAGTTTTTGTTTGCACCAAGTGTTCCTTCCATTTTTGCACCTGGTGTTACACCTAGTTTTATGTCCATCGATACACCATATTTTGTGCTCAATTTAATGTCCAATTTTATGTCTAGTTAGGAGTCCACTTTTGCATCTACTGTTGCATTTAGTTTTGGACCTAGTATTGCATCTAGTTTTGAGTCATTAATTGTGTCTAGTGTTGAGTCTCTTTTTGCATATAATTTTGCGTTGTGTGACATCCTTTTTTGTGTCCATATTTGCATTTGACATAAGGTCAACTTTTGCATACACTTTTGTGTTTGGTGTGATGTACACTTTTACATCTCGTTTTGCATTTAGTGTTGCATCTAATATTGCGTCCATCTTGCACTACTACATTTTTTACCTTTATAAATACATTCCAATATCATTAGGGAAGGAGGAATCGAACCACCAACCTCCTGCTTGTAAAAAAAGCGCTCTTCCATTGAGCTGGCACCCTTTAAGAATCGGGAAGAGGAGCAATATTAACACATAGATTTGATCATTTGTAATTCTAATAAAAGACAATAAGATCCAAAGACATTCAAGCTTAAAATCCAATTTAATTTTTCAAACACACTAATAAGCACAGAAATATACCATCCTTAGGAAACAAAATATCGTAAATAGTTATGCAATCTATTAAAGTGGTCTGCAAAAGAGTCTTAGAGAAAAACATAATGCATTGATGCATACCTAATAACCTAAAATTGATATGGACAAAGAGTAAGGGATGTGTTTAAGAAATAGTTGTAGAATCTAATTGAGGATGTGTGTGTTGCTACATAAATTTTGTTATTCATTGATGAGGTAATTTTGTTCAGCAATGGGATGGTAACAGAAGAACTCATGAATGGTTACTAAAAGAAGATGCCTACAAAATAAATAGTGCTATTAACTAAAGATAAACTTAGGGAATATTTCTTAAATATGCCAAGAAGTACATATAACTCCATTATACCTACCATCTACAAAACCTGTACCTACTACAGCTTCAAAATCAACCACTATCTATAGAATATAGACAACATATTCACATCCCAGCTAGAATAGACCATACCGTAGTCATGGCCTATTAGGAGAGGGTATGCACATTCAAAAATAAGGTTTATCAACCCCAGAGCAATGTTATCGGAGCCGGAACAGTCATCAAACATCACCATCCTATCCACTCCACCATTCAAACGAGATCATTTCCCATTGTGACCCTTCTACTACATAAACCATGATATATAGTTACAAAAACATACATGTGACAATATCTTATCTTATGACATACAACATCATGCATCATGAACCATGGTATATAGTTCCAAAAACATACATGTGACACTATCTTATCTTATGACATACAATATCATGCATGTACGAGATATGTTGAAGCATAAACATACATGTGAAAATATCTTATGAAAAAGATCATAATGGATATCGTGATCTCCAAACTTTTGCAATATCATGGCTATACCTCATGTAGATGTATCAAAATAATGAATGTTTAACACCCTGAAATTTGAAAACCCCTCCCCTTCGATATAATTAAGAAATTGATTTTAATCACTTAATTTTTAATTTAGAAAAGAAAATGAGTAATGTCACGAACATTTATATGCATCGAAAGACTTTTGTCACTACCATTTGAATAAGTACAGCTCCTAAGAAAACATGGTAGAAAGTGTATGTGAGCTTCGAATCTCAATACATTAGCCAACGTTATTAAATATAATGACAAGTGGCACGTGCATTGTCTCCATCAGTGATTTTGTTGATTAATCATGATAGGAGTGTTGATGATGTCTTACTATATATTATGCATTGATTTGATTAGTCATGATAGTAATGTTCATGATGTATTATTCATTTTGCATGTTCCATGCATTGAGATGACTAGTATAATAAGAATAGTCATGATGTTATAGTATTATGAATATTAGAATTATTGTTCCATTAGATCTCTAGACAATGAGTGCAATCAGGTTCTTAATTATTATGGAGTGACAAGGAATATAATACACACTGAACAAAACAAATCTCATAGGAAATAGACAAGTATTGCTCAGTATAATTATAGTATAAAATTTATTACACCCCAATAGTATATAATGGTAATACATAAAGGAGAATTTGAATCATGAGAGATGAATTCAAATCTACCAACTGAATCTGACTACATGGCTAACTAAAAGTGTCTAAATCACTATCAGATTTCAATTGGCTAACTCTAGATGTCAAATCCAGTCTCTTAATTAGTTATAATCAATCAAACCAGTCTAACTTCAGTGTTAGGTGAGAAGTAGGTGAGAACTAGCACCTTCCCACATGCAACCATGCATAACTGCCACTAACTGAAATGAAGGATATATAACTGAATGTAAATGAAGCATAACTAAGCTTAATGAGTTATCAACTGCCAATAACTGAAGGAGGTTGGTGTCAGCACTCCTAGTGGCTCCTAAATTGTAGGGATTTGTCCAGGAGGCACCTAAACTGATGCATGCAAGTGCAGTTAGTTCTAGTTAGCTTCTATCAGTGTTCCCCACACTCTAGTCACTGGTACATGTGACCCCATTAGGCCAAGTGGACCCTTTGGTACTAGTGGACCCAATAATAACTAAATGACTCCTAACTTAGGAAAATATAATCTAATAGGTAGTTTGGACAAGGGAGGATTATAAATCCTAACACCCCCCCTAAATCCTAACTTGGACAACTGCGGGCCATGGAAACAGCGCCAAAAGTCACCCATATACAATGTAAAAGATAAAAAAATGTTTCTTGATAAACCGAGAAAATAGGGGAAAACCTCATGCGAAAAAACCCCCCTCAAAATAAGCAAAAATAGGAACTGAGTGTCAAGCCTTAAAACCTAAAAGAGAACTGAGAAAGGAGAATCTATTTTCTATTAAAGACTTGGTGAAAATGTCTGCAATATGATCCTCTATAGGATAGTAGTGAAACGTGATGGTTTTATCATTCACTAGTTTCCGAATGTAGTGCATGTGAACCTCTATGTGCTTCATTCTCTACTTCCAAAATGGATCACTGGAAATCAAGATAGTACTATGGTTGTCACAAAAAAGGTCCACTGATGATGAAGTGTGAATATCAAACTTTGTCAAGATTCCATGCATCCAAATTGCCTGAATAACTGCATTCACAGCTCCCCGATACTCTGCTTCTGCTGAAGAGAGTGCAAGTGTTGCTTAATTCTTGTTGGACCAACAAATTGGCCCAGATCTGAACATGAACAAAAATCCTGAAGTGGATTTCCTATCATTTACATCTCCTTCCCAGTGTGATCCTATGAAGCCTATAAGATCAAATTGTACTCCAGTTGCATAGTGAATCCCATAATCTTTAGTACCTTGCACATAGTGCAAGATTCTCTTTTCTTCCTTCCAATGTAGCTCATGTGGATCCTTCATGTACCTGGAAGCAACACTCACATCATAGCATATGTCTGTTCTCTAATGTGTGAGATACAGAAGGCTCCCAATGAGCTGTCTATAGAGAGTGTTATCTACCAAAGGTGTGGATCCATCTTCTTCTAGCCTGATTCTAGATAGAAAGGGATAAGGGGCGTCCTTGCAATATTCCATGTGAAATCTCTTAAGCATGTTTGATGAGTATCTGGACTGTGAGATCATGATTCCTGAATTATTTTGACTTACTTCGAGACCAATGAACTATCTTAACAGTCCTAGATCAGTCATAGTGAATGCTTTGTTTAGAGTAGACTTGATGCTTCTCAATCTAGCAGTAGAGCTACTAGCAATGAGCAAGTCATCCACATACAATACAATTAAAAGAAAGAAACCCTCTTTCTTCTGCATGTAGACATTGCAATATGATTTGCATCTTTAAAATTTATGAGATATGAGGAAGGAATCCATCTTGGAATACCATGCCCTTGGGTCTTGCTTGAGTCCATATAGTGGTTTCCTCAGTTTGCAAACTAAGGAAGGATCATCATTAAACCCCTCAGGTTTTTTCATGTATATCTCTTCCTTCAAGTCACCATGGAGGAAGGCACTTTTCACATCCATGTGATGCACCTCCCATCTCTTGGAAGCTACAACTGCCAAGACAGGACTAATGGAATCCATTCTAGCTACTAGAGAGAATGTCTCATTGTAGTCCAATCCTTGAACCTGAGAGTATCCTTAAGCCACCAACCGATCCTTGTACTTGGTTGTGGTTCCATCAGAGGCTATCTTGGTCTTGTAGACCCATTTTCACTGAACAAGTTTACTCCTCGAAGTTAAGGAGACAAGTTTCTAGGTTTTATTGTCATGTAGTGAATCAAATTCCTCATCCACAGATGATTTCCATCTAGGATCATGTCAAGCTTCGTTGAATGTTTGAGGATATGACCCCAACATCATGAATCACCTCTCAGGGAGAATTGGATTTGTGGGACAATGCAACATTCTCTTTCTCATACTGGGACCTCGTTCTTTTCCTGTCATCTATATCCCTAGCACCATTTCTAGCTACTTCTATGAGCTGCTGAGCCCATTTAGGCTATTGAAATAAGGTAGATATTGGATCTGGATCTAGATTTCTTTGAGGTGTAAGTTCAATATCTGAATCATGTTGGTATTCCTCTTCTTCTGAATATGATATGAGATGTTAGACAATAAATATGTATCTGCAATAGGAAGTAAAGGAATTTTGATACCTTTATTTGCTTCGAATAGAAGTTGTGGTTGTACTTGATCTCAGTATGGCATGAATGTTCAGGTACATAGGGTACTCCCAAAAGACTGAACACCTAGAGCAACCACTTCACACAAATAGATAACAGATCAATACACCGATGTTTGTCACGTGGTTAAAACCATCAAGAGGGAAACAGTCCACGACCCCTTCCAAATAGCTACTTGGAGCAATTTATTATGCAAAAGAAATGAAGTTATAGATGATCTTCTCATAATCGATCAACTAGCCAAGGACCCTCCATGCTCTTTAAATGGAGATCATGGACCAATTGGGTATTAAGCCACGGATCAATGGTAGGTATGATCTAAGAGAAGTTGAACCGTCAGATCATTTTATTTCTAGAACATATCATGACCGTCGGATTAGAATATTTACAAATGCATACTAATGCATACTAAAGAAACACACTTTACCTAACAGATATATTACACAAGTTGATCTTAACTAACTCCTAAGTGTCTAAATATCCTAACATCCCCCCCTTAAGTAAAACTTGGGATAGGATTGAAGGATTTACAAAAGTGACACTATTAGGAGAAGGAAGGAGGCATTAGAGCCTATCACCCCTTAATGACACGTTCCTGAACTCTTAACATATATCAAAGTTTAGAAAACTTCGCTTCACATGTTGAATGGACACATCGAGGAAGCATTGGTGTTGGTACAACTAGAGGAATGTGAGCAGACGGAGGTGTATTTTCATCCTCACTGTCATCATCAGAAATTGGAGTTGGAAACCTGTCAAGGAAGTTGGAAGAAGAAGACACAATCGTCGAATCAGGCTCACAGGCCAAAGATGGCACACCCGGCAAGTTAGGCTCACAGGCCAAGATATTTTTATAAAATTCAACATCTCTTCTAATGATTATATCATGATAATGTGGCTGAAGAAGTCTATAACCTTTTACATATTCTAAATATCCAACAAATATGCAGTTTTCACTTTTAGACTACAATGCTTTACTTTTTTCATCTAGAATGTGAGCCCATGCTTCACAACCAAACACACATAAGTGACTTACATCTGGTTTAATTTTACTCCATGCTTCTTCCGGTGTTATACCTTGTAAAAATTTAGTGGGTGTGCGATTAACTATGTAATTTGCACAATTTATGGCCTCATGCCAATATTGAAGACTTAGTCCCTTAAATTAGATCATACAATTAGCCATTTCAAGTGTGGTTCTTGCGTTCAACTACACCATTTTGTTGTGTTGTATATGGAACAGTGTGTTGTTGTTGGATTCCTTGTTCAGTGCATAAAGTAGTGAGCTTTTTGTTAACATACTCTCCTCCATTGTTAGATCTTAACTTAATTTGATGCCCAAATTGTTTTTCAACAAGGGCCTTGTAGGCCAAGAACATGTTAAATACTTCTCTCTTAAGTTTTAGGAAGTAAACCCAAGTGCGTCTGGAGTAGTCGTCAATGAAAGTTAAGAAATATTTGAAACCAGAAAAGGAAGCAGATGGAAGAGGACCACACAAGTGACTATGCACAAGCTCCAAGGGAACTGAGGCGTGCTAAGAGGCACGTTTGTCAAGACTGTCCCAATGATGTTTTCTGAGTACACAACTGGAACAAACACCATCCTTGCAATATACCATCGAAATACCATTCACCATATTGTCTTTACATAGCTGTTGCAATGAGCGATAATTTAAGTGACCAAATCGCTCATGCTAAAGTTTGCTCAAGTTATCACTATGAGCAACAAAAACTAAAGGAAAATGTGATGACCCAAAGTTGTTAAATTTGTACAACCTGGTAATATCATCAATAGTTCCACTAGCAAGGACATTTTGAGGATCTTTAAAATCCTTAATTACAAATTGGTGAGGTGCAAGCATCACAGTTTTACCTTCACCGGAATGAGTAATTTGATAGATTGATAACAAATTGTAGGAAATTCTTGGAATACATAGTACATCACTAAAATGACCATTTTCTACTAGAACTGATCCAAATCTTACAACACCCAGAAATATATCATAACCAACAAATATTTGTTTAGTGTTACATTCATGCATAGTAGAAAATATGGCTTGATCCTTAGCCATACGATAAGATGCTCCAGAATCAATGAGCCATTCATTTGAAGTAGAAGAAGAAGATGTAGTATAAGAGTAACCAGAAGCGCAAAGTGTATATCCATGAGAGGTAGATTATGAAGACAAATCTAGGTTGATGTGGTGCTTCTTCATTGCTGCTTCGAAGGCTACCATCTTCTTGAAACACTTAGATCATCATGATTATCTTTCCCACAAAAATTGCAATGAAGCTTAGTCTTCTTTCCTTTTGGCTTGGATCCTTTGTCATTTTTTAAAGAAAGAGCTGATTGAGAGGGTTTGGGACCCTTGTTTGGCTTATTATTGCAAAAATTCTGTTTCTTGGGAGGCTTGGACTTTTCTTTCTCTTGGGACAATAAGGCTTTCCCAGATGTATCTACATTGTTAATTATTCCAAGATGAATGAGCTTATCTTGCTCTCTAATTAAGGAATCACAAAAGGAATCAATACTAGGCTCTTGATAGCTAGCTACAGTCAAGGATTCTTTCATGGAGTAAAATGTAGATACAAAAACAAAATATGCAAGTCCAAGTTTGGAAATAATATGATAAATACATTGTTTTCCTTCTTTCTTAATCTTGCATTCTTCACATAAGAGTCTAAGAGTTTTATACTTAAATAAATAATATTGAATACATGAAAAATCACTTGGATTCAAAGAAATCAGCTCATTCTCAAGTTGATGACTTCAAATTTCATTGTGTTTACCAAACAGAGATTCCAACTTTTCCCAAGATTTATGAGGTTCATCAATTCTAGATATGTGGAATTGCAAATCAGTAGAGATTGACATCCCAATCAATCAACGAGCTTCATCACATCTATTTTCCCATTGTATTTTCTTATCATCATTAGTGGGTTCTGTTTCTTTCCCTGAGGTAATTATGAAAATTCCCCTACTTTGTAGAACATCCTCCATACGAGACTTCCATAAGAAATAGTTAGAACTAGTAAGTATAATATCACAAGGGGCACCTATATTGTAAAATAATGGATGAAAGAATAGAAACTAACTGTCTGGATGCAAAGAGATCGAAAACTTAGGTTGTTTAAAAAAAATGGCACTGAAAATTGATTATTTATGATGAAGTTATGCTTCATCAAAGAAAATGTTGAAGATGTCCCCAATAGTGACATGGCAGATATTAACTTGACCAACTAAAAAAAGAACCCCTTTCTTCCCAAGATAAACTTTTGATAATCACTTACAAGAAAGTTGCTTTTATGTGAATCAATTCTATAAAATAAGTGATGTTCAGTTTTACAATAATGTTACTTTTAAATAGTGCGACAGTAAATTAAAAGACTTAAGTGACTCACTTTTTATTTTATTTTATTTAAGTGAGATTCACTTTTACAATAAAGTAACTTGAAAATAGAAATTGCATGCACTAAAAAGTAACTTAATAAGACTTGAAATCAAGACCTATTAAGGAATAAAGCAACTTTGAACCAAGTGAGATAAGTTTAAAAGGTACGTAAAAGAAGGGAAAGAGGAAGGGTTTTTTTTTTACTCTTATCTCTCGGTTTTCGTGATTTCCTTTTTTTCGTATAAATCACAAAAAACAGGTTGTCGACAAAGGGAGGCCGGCTTTCAATGGCATGGAACCTCTCATGATCATCTGTCAATTTTCCATCATCGTACTTATTTTCTCTTTGTGGAAGAGCCATGTTGTTCTGCTAGATGAGAGCTGACAGCTGATCGAGCTTCTTCTTCATACATTGGTCTTATGGATGAAAAACCCTCATATAATAGGGACACATCTTCTTTTCAAAAAAATTCTTCTTATTAGAGCCTGAAGCTCCTTTGGAAGTATTTTGATTCTTTTTCGGCTTCGAAACAAATGCTTTAGGCTCCTTCCCCTTAGGTCTTTGTTTAGCTTGTTCTTTGGTAGAATCTATCACTAGGAGAGCTTGATCTTCATAATTCTAGATGACTTCCATCTGTACCAACTTCTCTTGCTCCTATATTAAGGACTCAACAAAGGAATCAATTTTGGGCATCTTCCAATTGGGAATGTAAGCTCTTCCAGAATGGAAGATTGAGACAAATACAGAATAATCAACACCTAATTTGCTGAGTATGGAGAGCACATGCTTCTCCTCCTTTATTTATATTTCGCATTGTTTGCATTGAAGTGAAAGATACTTAAATTGTGTAAAGAATTGTTGTATGGTCAAGAAACTACTCGGATGTAAGGTTATCAGCTCGTTTTCCAAAATGTGTCCCAGAAGCTCATCTTGCTTTCCAAACAAGACTTCAAGCTTCTCCCAAGATTCTTTGGGAGTCCTCAAACTTTGAAGGTGAAAGAGGAGATATTTGGAGATATGAGTACATAAATAACCAAAATCTTCATCTAAGCGATGCAAAAACTTTTTTTTCTCAGTTGGATGATGGGGATAAACCTCTCTTCCTAGTATTACCATGAAGAAGCATTTGTTGCACAAGGAAACTTGCATATCTGCCCTCCAATCAACATAATTGAAGGGTTCTAGGATCCAAGGTGTGGAAGGTTGAGAATCCATAATTCTCCTGCTGATTAGACAATATCTCCATTCAAGCTACATAGCACCCGTAGAAAAATCACTGCAAAACCAAAACTATTTGCACTATGTTAGAACCAAGGATTCTCTCTTAACATGCACACTTTCTTAGGGTCTGTCGTGCTTGCACAGTCACTCTGAATAAATTTAGAGGAAGCAACGCAATCTTTGCGAGACTTCTGTGGAAACCCAACTACTTCTGGTGTACAATGGAGAGTAGACAAACTTGAATATTTCCTGAGATGGCTCTAATACCATATTAGAATTATTGTGTCATTATATCTTTAGGAAATGAGTGCAATCAAATTCATAATTTTTTATGCAATGAAAAGAAATGAATAATACACATTGAACAAAACAAATCTCACAGGCAATAGACAAGTATTGCTCAGTATAATTACATTATAAACTTCATTATATCCCAGCAGTATACAATGGTAATACATAAAGGATAATTTGAATCATGAGAGATGAGTTCGAATCCACCAACTCAATCTGACTGCATGGCTAACTAGAAGTGTCTAAATCACTGTCAGAGTTCAAATGGGTAACTCCAGATGTCTAATCTAGTCTCTCAATCAGTTACAATCAATCAAACCAGTCTAACTACAGTTGTAGGTGAGAACTCAGGCCTTCCCACATGTAATCATGTGTAACTAGCCCTAACTAAACTGGATGATATCTAACTAAATGTAACTGAAGCATAACTAAGCTTAACTAGTTACCAATGGCCAGCAATTGAAGGAGGTTCATGTTGTCACTCCCATTACCTCCTAAATTGCAGGGATTGGTCTAGGAGCCACCTAAACTAATGCATATAAGTGCAGTCAATTTCATTTAGCCTCTATCGGTGTTCCCCACATTCTAGTGACTGGTACATGTGGCCCCACTAGGCCAAGTGGACCCAATGGTACTAGTGGACCCAATAATAACTAAATGACTCCTAAGTTAGGAAAATATAATCTAATAGACAGTTTGGACAAGGGAGGATTATAAATCCTAACAATGAACACATGTAGGACTTAACACAAAGTTATATTAATGATGCTTATGATGGCATGTAGTAATTTCTTGCAATTTGTTTTATGTACAACGATGTGATATTATTTGAGAATTATATGATGATGTTATATCCTTGATGATGATACGATGTTGGTATGCTTTTTATAATGTTATGTTGTAATTATATGTAATTTGATGATATTTCATGGTATGATATTGGCATGTGATAATTGCATGTTGTTTGTTTAATGAAATCTCCTAATGTGATGACCTATCGTAATTACATGTGGTTAATTGATGATGACATCTCATGATGAGATATTCTTGTGCTTGCATAGAGTAGTAAGAAGTTCTTATTATTTTGAATGTAGCAATCATTATCTGTTCTAATGATTGTATGTGCTATATTCTATGTGATGTGTTTTGTGTGAATTTTTCTATACATAATACAAAGTTGATGTTATGAATATAACCAAGATTGTATGGATGGTGTGAGGTGGAACTTGACAGGAAATCATCCCATAGGCCTATAGGGCCAGTACATTCAAGGATTTTTTGGGAGACCATAACCTCGAATGTTAATTTCTATGTAACACCATATGGCATGGGAAGAAACTCAATCAATAGTCCTATGCTAGTGTTCCTTTAAATTTCTTGATGTTGAATCTATGGGAGGATGGTTAGAGTTCTACTTTCCTATGGAGTTGTGAAAGGTTGTATCTTTAATGCTTAGTGTTGAGTGCTTGTGAAGTTGTGGGGGGTAGTTTAGGCCACTTTTTTTAGATTCCTGGGGTATGTGAGTTAGTGTACTAGACCAAATTTATGCTTGGGTAGATGAGGCCTCGATATTGGGGCCTAGATAGATCACTAGGCTTTAAGCATGATGGAAAACATTGGGAAGGTAATAGAGTTGTAATCACACTTAACCAAATTTGTGATGTGTATTTTTATTCTTGTTGTAGTCACTTGGATCATTAAAATTTAAATAGAGGATGAACATATGGAAGTTAAGGGTTAAAAAATAATACTAATACTAATATTACTACTAATAATGATGATGATGTTTGTTTTAATTACATGTAACGTAATTGCATTGAGAGGAGAAAGGTGATCTATCATCCAATATGGGGGAGACATTGTCAACCATTATGTTAAAAAAAAGAAGTAATTAAAAAATCCATGTTAGTTCATAAAATTAAAAAAATGAAAACCAACATATATCCACCTTAAACCAAGATCTATTAAGCACCAAGAGGGATAAAAATTTTGGAGGTATATTTTTTCGTTGTGTAAAAACTTTAAGTTAAAAAAATTTTACACCTCAAGAAATTATATCCCTCTTGGTGCTTGATAGATCCAAGTTTAAGATGGATCTATGATATTTTATGCCACGAAAGGAGGAAAGTATGTAATGCCTCACTTTATATGGAACAACAACAATAACAACTAAATAGATAAAACAAAAAGGTAAATTATAATAATGAGGACCATATACAAACATACATACATTCATTCATTCATTCATACATACATACATAATTCAAAAACATCTATAAACACTATATTAACTAAGAGAAATTAGAACTATCATTGTGGAGGGAAAGTTATACAAGGAAAATAACCTTATTTAATGAAAATTTGAGGAAATTTGGGTAAGATAATATTTTCCTAATGAAGCTTAGGATCCATGTAGAAAATATTGGAAGGTATTATGGAATAATTTATGGTCTCTCAATATTAAACTAAAGGACACTCATTAAACACATGAGAGGGGGTTTTAGAGATGGAGGAAGGGATGCAGTGGTAAAGGGAAATCTAAGAGACTAACCTTTCATTTACTATTCATAACTCTCTCTCTCTCTCTCTCTCTCTCTCTCACACACACACACACACACACACACACACGCACCCACACCCACACCCACATTGTTTTTCCTCGCTTTTGTCTCATTAAATTTCTAACATTTACATTTTCCTTTATGTTTTCATTTAACCTTTATTAAGTGTTAAATTTTGCTTGTAGGTACAGTGTCTTACATCCATTCCCTAATGTTCAAATCCATTTTGGATCTCCATGCCTCCTCTATTTATATGTAGGAGGTTGGTTGATGTTCGGTCTCAAAGCGACTTTGACATTAAAGAACAAAATGAATGATGAAAACCCAAGAAGAGATCTAACCACTAAAAGTTCAACCTGATTGTTAACTAATGACAACCTATAAAAAAAGCTACAATTAAAAACCAAACCTTTGGAAATAATTAACTATTCAAAAAGACCTTACTGTTAGCTAATGGCATCCTATCCAAAAAAAGTTAATAAATTTATGGGTGTCTCATTTATATCGATTCAAGAGTTGTGATATCATAAACATATATAGCAATAACTTATAACTAAACAATTGGATAAATGAAAAATAGAGAAATGATGTATAACTAAACAAGTGCATAAATGAAACATAGAGCAATAACTTAGATGAAAAAATCAATCATTAGCCTATCAAGAATCCATTTATTTAGTCAACCATGTATAAGCCAATCACATCAATGCCAAGAACATGCACTTATAGAGAGAAGCACCATATTAGTAGAGAGGAAAATCCATTGCAAAGAAAGGAGAGTATATATCTTCAAATGTAATGTATGTCCAAATTAAAGAAAGTAAACATTAATAACATCTCATAATAACAATTAACATAAAACATTTTTTTACATATTTTTTTAAGGTTGTACCTAAAAACACCTATCCCATCATAAAACACACTATCATAAACAAGTAGCATTCTAAATCCCAACTTACCCAAACCTTATCAACACAATAAAAAAATTAACATTTACAAATAAATAATATCACCATCCTATCCACTCCACCATTCAAACGAGATCATTTCCCATTATGACCCTTCTACTGCATAAACCATGATATAGTTACAAAAACATACATGTGACAATATCTTATCTTATGACATACAACATCATCCATCATGAACCATGGTATATAGTTCCAAAAACATACATGTGACAATATCTTATCTTATGACATACAATATCATGCATGTACGAGATATGTTGAAGCATAAACATACATGTGAAAATATCTTATGAACATCATCCATCATGAACCATGGTATATAGTTCCAAAAACATACATGTGACAATATCTTATCTTATGACATACAATATCATGCATGTACGAGATATGTTGAAGCATAAACATACATGTGAAAATATCTTATGAAAAAGATCATAATGGATATCGTGATCTCCAAACTTGTGCAATCGCACGGCTAGACCCCATGCAGATGTATCAAAATAATGAATGTTTAACACCCTGAAATTTGAAGAGTAGAAAGCCGATGTGAGCTTCAAATTTCAATACATTAGCCAACGTTATTAAATATAATGACAAATGGCACGTGCATTGTCTCCATCAGTGGCTAAATATATAATTGCATAAAAACAGTATTCCAAAGAAACAAACCTGTAATGAGACAGGTACAAGTCAAGAATGGGTTTTGGGAGATGTGAGGAGAAGAAGAAGGACAGTTGGGAACTTGAAGTTGAGAGGCCCTGCAAAACAAAAGATCTTCTGGGTTCAGTGAAAAGATGTGGTCCTCATCTCAGGATCATTTGTTTTCAATAATTAGAATAGGGACATGAAGTCATCAACATCGAAGTTTTATCAATAGTTAACGTGGAAACACATTGTTGACTATGCCAAGCTCATTGCTGGTTATTAGATTTCAGCACTTTGTCAATATATTTCAGCACTTTCAGATCCAATGATTAGTAATAAGTTTGTGGTAGCAATCATGACTCTATTGCACTTTGAGATTCAACGATTAGTAATAAGTTTGAGATTTGAAACTAATATATCGAGATTGAGATGAAGAAATTTGTTTTTGTAGGCCTCAAACGATGTGCAAAAAGTTGTAGATTGCGTTGGTTGAACTATCTTCGTCCAGATATTAAGCGAGAAAATATTTCCCCCGAGGAAGACGAGCTTCTCGTTAGATTGCATCGTCTTCTTGGAAATCGGTAAGCCTGTCAACATTTTTTTACAATCTGGCGATGTTCAAGTTAGTTTGATATAATGATTTCAGAGTGATATATATATTAGGTCAATGACCATTAATGTCACATGGTAAGGTGTAGTACGTGAAGGACCATTAAAGTGCATATGGTCATTAATATGGTAACGTGCAGATGGTCGTTGATAGCAGGGTGACTCCCTGGTCGAACAGACAATGAAATCAAGAATTACTGGAATACTCAGTTGAGTAAAAGGGTCCAGAAGGGTGAATTCGATCCTTCTTCTTGTAAGATGGGAGTCGTAGATATAGATAATTATACCGCTCAAACTCTACCCTTGAAAACAAACGCAACCAGATACTTTGGAAGGACAGTAGCAGATATTGGCAATCTTGATAGATATAAATCATATGATCAGGTAGTACAGGATACCCATGATGGTATTAATGAAGAACTATGCTTGAAAGCGTCATTTAATGATGTTCAATAAATAGATACCTCCAAATCAGGGTCGCAATTACTGTTAGAAGATTGCATGGGAGATGATCAACATGAATGACCGGAAGAGATTGATGATCTTCAACCAAACAGCATGATAAACACGAGCAATGGAATAGATGATCATCACCAGTACCCCTCCCATTCTGTCAGTCAAAGTATAATATTGCAGGAAAATAGTTCATCTTCTTGTTGTAATTGGATTGATCAGGAATTCCCAGATTCTCGGGATATTAACTCTTCATATTTTGATAACTTCTTAGATTTGGGTGAGATGTCCATCCTGCTTCAGGTGTGCAAAGAAAATAAATTTGGTTTATAAAAGACATATGGACCACACCATTACTATATTATTACTATATTATGTCCTTTACATTTGGTTTTCATTGTAAAAGAATTTTAGAGTTTTGGAATATATGCATTTATGTAAATATTTTATTATGCCCAATATCTCTACAGTAGCGTAGTATCTCACATGAAAATGACAAAGGAAGGAGATAATTTATCTCTATAGTAAGTAAATTTATTTATAAATATATAAATCTAATATAAATTATATTTATATTAAATTATTTTATAGAATAAAATATATTAAATGTATTGTTGAAACAATAAAATATTAAATTAGAAAAATAAAATATAAAAAATGTTATAATTTTATTTAAAAAAATACTATAAAAAAATTAATTTAATAGAAAACATAAAATATAAATATATTAGTGAATACAATTTTATTAAAATATAAACCTAAATTTATCATTAATTATTAACAAATATTATCATTAATTTTTAAAGTTAATAATTATAGTAAAACAATTACTGTTATAAAAGTTAGAATAAAACTAAATTACATTTATAAAAGTTATAGTATATTGATTAGATTTTCTTTATATATATACTTGTGAAATTATTGAAGTAATAACTTTTATAAATAAATGACAACAATTATTAGCCAAAAATACTAATAGTAAAAATAAAATCCACCAATTTCATTGAGAGACCATTTGAATCTACCATTGTCCTCCTCTCTATAGAAGAAGAAACTCAGAGAAAGAACAAACTTATGATTGAAATTGTTTAAATTAAATAGATGTAAGTGTATTTATCATAGGTATATAAAGATATTTTTATTTATGAGAATAAAAATTGGATAGTTGTTTAATCTTTTTTCTTCATTTATATAGGAAAAAAAAAAAAAAACACTTAAATAATAATGTGATAGGTTTTTAGATATTATTTTAAATTTTAGATTTTTTTGAGTGGATTAACAAAATTAGCTTTAATGGGCCCTCGCACGAAGTTGGTTCCACTTTTTGGTGCCACTTAAGAAATCAAAAGCGCACTTTCAAAGTGCAAATCAAGAACACATATATGCGTTATTGATGGTACGTTCGGAATAACCTGAGCCCAAACACAAGGCTAAGGTTCGTAAAAAAGTATCGCGTATGCGATATATCGCATATGCGTTTTCTAAATGTTAAATATCGTGTATGCGATATATCGCATATGTGTTTTCTAAATGTTAAATAAAAACCCTAGTATATGACCACTATGTGGATCTTGATTCTCATAAATGGCTAGTTATTATCCATCGTGTGGTGCTTATTATGTGATGATGTTTAGGACTCAATATCTCTTTGTTATATGTTGATTTTAACTAACATTTCTCCTTGAAACATGTGTTTATATTATGATTATGATGATTATTCACTTAATTAAAAATTCCTTAATAGTAATGTTGAGCACTTATGTTATGATAACGGAATATACATATATCCATCTTGTAGTGGTTATTAGGATATTATGTTTAGGACTCAATATCTCCTTCTTATATGTTGATTTTAACTAACATTTCTCCTTGAACATGTGTTTATATTATGATTGGAATGAGTGTTCACTTAATTAAAAATTCCTTAATAGTAATGTTGAGAACTTATGTTATTATGATGGCATACACATATATCCATGATCGTGTACTTTTCTATTATAAAAAAAATTAGAACACGATGATTATAATGATTCGTAATGCATGTGTAATGGTATTATTGGAAAAGATAGTATCATGTAGGTTGAGACATTATGAAAAGGTTAGAAATTGCATCCAAGGGAAATAATTTCATGTCCAATTACAACAAACACCCAATTTTAGTTCCTAATAAGACTTGGGAAGTAAACAAACTTAAAAAAATGATTTCAAAAGTTAACTAGTGTTCGAGTACACAGGGTACTCTCAAAAGACCGAACACCTTGAGCAATCGCTTCACACAAATAGATCACAAATCAACACACCAATGTTTTTCACGTGGTTAAAACCATCGAGAGGGAAACAGTCCATGGCCCCAGCCAAATAGCTACTTGGAGCAATTTATTATGCAAAAAAAAGAAAGTTACATGAGCTTCTCATAATCGATCAACTAGCCAAGGACCCTCTATGCTCTTTAAATAGAGATCATAGACCAATCGAGTGTTAAGACACATATCAATGGTAGGTATGATCTAAGAAAAGTTGAACTGTCGAATCACTTTATGTCTAGAACATATCATGACCGTCGGATTAGAATATTTACAAATGCATACTAATGCATACTAAAGAATCACACTTTTACCTAGCTGATATATTACACAAGTTGATCTTAACTAACTCCTAAGTGTCTAAATATCCTAACATCCCCCCTTAAGAACAACTTGGGATAGGACTCGAGGATTTACAAAAGTGACACTATTAGGAGAAGGAAGGAGGAGTTAGAGCCTATCCCCCCTTAAGGACACATTCCTGAACTCCTAACATAGACCGAAGTTTAGAAAACTTCACTTCTGTAAGAGACTTGGTGATGATGTCTGCAACTTTATCATCTGTAGGGAAATAGAGAACTTCAATAACACTATCATGAACAAGATTTCTGATGAATTGCATGTGTAGTTCAATGTGTTTGCTGTGCTGATGTAGAACTAGATCTTTGGTAAGCTTGACGGCACTTTGATTGTCGCACCAAAGTGGAGTAGGCTACTGCTGCTCGAATCCAAACTCTGAAAGGATCTATTGAGGCCATAAAGCTTCCTTACTAGCATTAACTATGGCTCGATATTTTGCTTTTGCTGAAGAAAGAGCAAGATCTTGTTGTTTCTTACAAGCCCAAGTGATAGGTCTAGATCCCAGGCTGAAAACATAACCTGTAGTAGACTTTCGATCATCAGGATCGTCAGCCCAATCTGAATCAGTAAAACCAACCAACAAAGGTTCCCCCCCTGTACTGTAATGAATCCCAAACTAAATTGTACCTCGAATATATCGAAGTATTCTTTTTGCTGCTTTCCAGTGAATTTCATGAGGAGTTTGCATATAACGGGCAACATGACCAATGGCAAAGGAAAGGTCAGGACGAGAATGATTCAAGTATAAAAGACTACCAACAAGCTGATGACACAAGGTGGCATCTAATTCAAGGGAAGTACAAGTGGAAAATTTTTTGACTCCAGACTGGAAGGGAGAAGGGGTTGGTTTACAATCTTCCATGTGGAAGCGACGAAGAAGGTCACAAGCATACTTAGACTGGGAAAGAAAGATTCCTTCTTTGGTTTGCAAGACTTGGAGACCAAGAAAATAATGCAAATGTCCTAAGTCTGACATTTCAAAATTTTGCTTAAGACTGGATTTCACATGGGTTATAAGTTTAGGGTCACTACTAGTAAGGATAAGATCATCAACATAAAGAACAAGTATGATGAGATGGTTTCCTACTTTCTTGGTAGAGACATTGGGGTCAGAATGGCATCTAGAAAAACCAGTGTCAAGGAGAAAGTTATCCATTTTGGCATACCAAGCTCTAGGAGCTTGCTTAAGGCCGTATAAGGATTTCTTAAGGAGACAAACAAGGCTACAATTATTCTGAACATATCCAGGAGGTTGTTCCATGTAATTTTCCTCATGTAAATCACCATGTAAGAAGGAAGACTTGACATCCATTTGATGGACTTCCCAGTTATGTAAGGCTGGAAGGGAAAGAACAAGGAATATGGAGTTCATTTTTGCTACAGGGGCAAAGGCTTCATTGTAGTCAATCCCTTCAACTTGGGAAAAACCTTTGGCAAGTAACCTTGCCTTAAGTCTTTCAACACTTCCATCTAATGCACACTTAGTTTTGTAGACCCATTTACATCTGACAAGTTTTCTTCCTTTTGGAAGAGGAACAAGATCCCAAGTATCATTCGCCATTAAGGAATGATATTCTTCATCCATAGCTACATCCCAATCTGGATTTCCTGAAGCTTCTGCAAAATTTTTTGGATCATGATTCTCAGAAACTTGAGCCAAAAGGGAAGAGGCTCGTTGAAACTAAGAACGTGTTCGACGTTGATCTCTACGATCACCGGCAAGATCACCAGCTGCTTCACATGTTGAACGGACCGATCAAGGAGGCATTGGTGCTGGTGCAATTGGAGGAACATGAGAAAGTGGAGGTGGATTTTCATCCTCATTGTCATCATCAGAGACTGGAGTTGGAAACCTGTCAAGGAAGTTGGAAGAAGAAGAAGAAGAAGGCACAATTGTAGAATCAGGCTCGCAGGCCAAAGATGGCACACTTGCCAAGTTAGGCTTGTAGGACTAGAGATTTTCATCAAATTTAACATCTCTTCTAATGATTATATCATGTGAATATGACTGAAGAAGTCTATAACATTTTACATATTCTGAATATCCAACAAATATGCACTTTTCACTTTTAGGTTGCAATGCTTTCCATTTTTCATCCGGAATGTGAGCCCATGCTTCACAACCAAACACATGAAAGTGACTTACATCTGGTTTAATTTTACTCCATGCTTCTTCTGGTGTTATACCTTGTAAAAATTTAGTGGGTGTGCGATTAACTATGTAATTTGCACAATTTATGGCCTCAGCCCAATATTGAAGACTTAGTCCCTTAGATTGGATCATACAATTAGCCATTTCTTTTAGATTGGATCATACAATTTATGGCCTCAGCCCATTATTGAAGACTTAGTCCCTTAGATTGGATCATACAATTAGCCATTTCTTTTAAAGTGCGGTTCTTTCATTCAACTACACCATTTTGTTGTGGTGTATATGGAACAGTGTGCTGTTGTTGGATTCCTTGTTCAGTGTAGAAAGTAGTGAACTTATTGTTAACATATTCTCCTCCATTGTCAAATCTTAACTTAATAATTTGATGACCAGATTATTTTTCAGCAAGGGCCTTGTAGGCCAAGAACATGTTAAATACTTCTCTCTTAAGTTTTAGGAAGTAAACACAAGTGCGTCTAGAGTAGTCATCAATGAAAGTTAAGAAATATTTGAAACCAGAAAAGGATGCATATAGAAGAGGACCACACAAGTCACTATGCACAAGCTCCAAAGGAACCGAGGCGTGCAAAGAGGCACGTTTTTCAAAACTGGCCCAATGATGTTTTTCGAGTACACAACCGGAACAAACACCATCCTTGCAAGATACCATCGAAAGACCAGTCATCATATTGTCTTTACATAGTTGTTGCAATGAGAGATAATTTAAGTGACCAAATCGCTCATGCCAAAGTTTGCTCAAGTTATCACTATGAGAAACAAAAACTAAAGGAAAATTTTATGACCCAAAGTTGTTAAATTTATACAACCTGGTAAGATCATCAACATTTCCAGTAGCAAAGACATTTTGAGGATTTTAAAATCCTTGATTACAACTTGGTGAGGTGTAAACGTCACAGTTTTACCTTCACCTGAATGAATAATTTGATAGACTGATAACAAATTGCAGGAAATTTTTGGAACACATAGTACATCACTCAAATGACCATTTTCTACTAGAACTATTCTGGATCCTACAACACTTTGAGATCTATCATCACCAACAAATATTTATTTGGTGTTACATTCATGCATAGTAGAAAATATGGCTTGATCCTTAGCCATATGATAAGATGCTCCAGAATCAATGAGCCATTCATTTGAAGTAGAAGAAGAAGATCCAGTATAAGAGTAACCAGAAGCACAAAGTGCATGTCAATGAGAGTTATATTTCGAAGAAAATTCTATGCTAATGTGGTGCTTCTTCATTGTTGCTTCCAAGGCTGCCATCTTCTTGAAACACTTAGATTCATCATGATTATCTTTCCCACAAAAATTGCAATGATGCTCAGTCTTCTTTCCTTTTTGCTTGGATCCTTTGTTATTTTTTAAAGAAGGAGCTAACTAAGAGGGTTTGGGACCCTTGTTGTTTGGCTTATTATTGCGAAAATTATGATTCTTGGGAGGATTGGACTTTTCTTTCTGTTGGGACAATAAGGCTTTCCCAGATGTATCTACATTGTTAATTATTCCAAGATGAATGAGCTTATCTTGCTCTCTAATTAAGGAATCAAAAAAGGATTCAAGACTAGGCTCTTGATAGCTAGCTGTAGTCAAGAATTCTTTTATGGAGTAGAATGTAGATACAAAAACAGAATATGATAAATACATTGTTTGTCTTCTTTCTTAATCTTGCATTCTACACATAAGAGTCTAAGAGTTTTATACTTAGATAAATAGTCTTGAATGCATTAAAAATCATTTGGATTCAAGGAAAGCAACTAATTCTCAAGTTGATGACCCCAAATTTCATTGTGTTTACCAAACACAGATTCCAACTTTTTCGAAGCTTTATCAGGTTCATCAATTCCAGATATGTGGAATCGCAAATCAGTAGAGATTGACATCCCAATCAATACACGAGCTTCATCACATCTATTTTTCCATTTAATTTTTTTATCATCATCAGTGTGTTCTGTTTCTTTCTTTGAGGTTATCCTGAAAATTCCCCTACTTCGTAGAACATCCTCCATATGAGATTTTCATGAGAAATAGTTAGAACTTGTAAGTATAATATTACAAGGGGTGGCCATACTATAAACTAATGGCTGAAAAAATATAAACTAACTATCTAGTTGCAAAGAGGCCGAAAAAATATGTGGTTTTAAAAAAAATGGCACTGAAAACTGATTCTGGATGATGAAGTTATGCTTGATCAAAGAAAATGTTGATTAGAGCGTTTATGAAGAGCCGTTTTCGGTTTTGATCAAGATCTGGAACCAGTGTTGCTGAAAATTTGAAAGGGTTTCTAGTTCTGGAGTTTCTATGCATTCATGAAGTTATGTTAAAAAAAATTGAATGAAATCAAAGAATGATTAAAAGTAAAATAACTTGTATTTTTTTGTTTAAATCTTAACAGACAACACAAATAAACAAGACAATGTGGAAAACCCACACTCTAATAACCCACAACCTAACCCAAACCCAAACTCGGAGGGGAAACAAGATCAAAACTCATACATTATTGCTTGTTTGGCGTCATTGAGGTGCCTTAGCTCATCTATTAGATGGGGGGATCATTTGAGAGAGTCTTTAGCCGATGCATTGGACACAATAACAAACACAATTGCCGAAGCCCAAGGAGCTTTGTACAACATTAGCTTGTACAAAGAATCCAGGAGGCAATACTACTCCAATGGATTGAGTTATAAAGACATCAAAGCCCTTAAAATTACAAAAGACCAATCATTTTCATTATTCTGGGACCCTAGCACCAGATTGGTTCCACCAACTAGTCGACCACACATTTCCATAGACTGGTGCATTGAACCAAATATAAAGGCCAATTGGATGGATCGTTGGTATATGGTCTTCGATGAAGACCCTCATGGGAATAGGGACATCCCATTTTATTTCCTTAGGAAGTTATATGTAGAATTCATCCTAGGGAAACATGTTAACTACTTCGATCTCTTAGGCTTCCAGGGTGTTGGTCATGGGATGCCCCAAGATAGGTTAGGTGCTAGGATAGATCCTAATCGTGTGTCATGCCCTCCATGCACACTAAAACCCCCTCGGCTATATCCTCTTGTAGGTCCTATGATTTAGAATACACAAGAGGCATTATTTGACTTGGTAGGTACATTGCTTCAGCATGGGACTGATGTCCAAGGCAATGTAGACCAAGGGGCTGGCACTTCTAAGGTGGGCCCATCTACAGATCAAACAAGAGATGCAGAGCATTCAGAGCGCCGTGTTACTCCACACCCAAGGGCACATTGTGTGGAGGCATATGTTATGGCCCTGCTTCAGACTTCCAAGATGATGGATTACTTCACTTTGTAAGTAAAACTCATTATTTTCATATTATATTTTGTTTCATATCAAAATTTTCAATTGTTTCACAATTTATTTCTATTTAATTATCTAACAAATTATGTGAACAAATATACAGCTGGTGTCCAATGGCACACCACAGTCACATAGTCCACCAATCAATGTTGAGAACATTGATGTGGTTGTCAATATTGCATATGGGTTTGGTTCTTCACGAATAGGGGTAAGAACTATACTTGTTAATTTGTCAACTTTATTTACATATTTATAGTATAGATTGTAACATTCAATACATCCTAATTTTGATACAACATGTTTTATGCAGGGTGACCAAGATGAGTATATTGTATCGTTGCCTATTCCCTCTCATGCAGAGGTAGATTCCCAGACACAGGTATTATTTGAAATATTCTTTTAATTATATGCTTTTAATTATGTTTCACTTTCTTTGGAAAAATCATTTTACTCGTATTGCTTTGACATATATTAATTTATGCAGGAACCTATTATGACAGTGGTGCTTGAAGAGCACCAAAGCGAGGTTGTTGTCAACCCACCTCTTCCCCCCAGCCAGGTATGTATGTTTCTCTTTCTTTGGTAACATCATTTTTCATCCATGTAGTATATATGTCTCTGATTCAATATGTTATCTGAAATTGACATATATGTTACTTTATATGCAGGCCCCTAGTGAGGCACCAGTGCGTGAAGAGCAAGTGAGCAAGTGATGCTTGAAGAGTACCCAATCAGGGTCTCTGTTAGTGAGGCACGAGGACCCACCATTACTTACTCACGTACAATAAGTAGAAATGTTATTTTGGTTTTGGAATTTGAACAAATGTACATAGAATTTTTAAAGGTTGGTAAATTAACTTACAAAATTTGGTTTTTCTGCAGTCTCCACTGATGCGACCTATCCCTCTTGTTCAATGATGGGGATCACCAGTGAGCAGTCAGAAAAGAAAGCTAGACTTCTCCAAAGACTCTGGCAGTGGCAGAAAAAGGGGTGATAACTAGAATAAATGTATAGAGGGCATACATAGATGTAACTTTTTTTATGTACACACAGATGTACTTTTTGATCCACTATTTTGTATTATGGCTATGTGGCACGACAATTATTGTAACATTATTTATATACATATATAATATAAAGCAAGGTTCAAATTTATGGTTGACTTGATCTTCGAACATGATATGTGTGGTTCACCTATGTGATATAATGATATATGTGGTTTACATGTGTGCTAACTTATGAATTTCCAATACTTAAAGGAAGAATTTATGACTCATTAACTTTTTAACATTATGTCTATCCTCAACTTTTTAACATCATAACCATACCATACACTAAATAAATTACATACACTAACAATCATAAAACTATGTCATGCGTGGATGTGTAATATATACCATATCATACCCTACAATACCCTGTGATACGAACATCATACAATTCTAACATACAATAACATACCCTACAATACCCTATGACACTAACATCATACCATACTAACATACCGTACCATTGTAATATACCATAAACTAACATCATAACACTAAGTCATGCATGCATGTGTAATATACCATATCATACCCTACAATACCCTATGATACTAACATCATACCATACTAACATACATCATACCCTACAAACCCTAAATTGGTTGAAGTAAACCCTAGTTCTATCTCATTATTTGTCAACCCTAGTGATAGCATGCAAAGTGGTGTTCATGAAAGCCTAGTTGGTTTTCAATTTGTACATGGCCATGTGTTTCTAGTTCCCTCTCCTAACTTGCAAATTGCTCACAAAACCCTAGTTCAATCTCATACCTTCTCAACCCTAGTTGGTGCATGCAAATTGGTGTTCATGAAAGCCTAGTTGGTGCATGCAAGTATTGGTGATCATGTGTTTCTAGTTCCCTCTCCTAACTTGCATGATTGCTCACTAAACCCTAGTTCCATCTCATAGTTTGGTAACCCTAGTTGGAGCATGCAAATTGGTGTTCATGAAAGCCTAGTTGGTGCATGCAAGTATTGGTGATCATGTGTTTCTAGTTCCCTCCCTTAACTTTCAAATTGCTCACTAAACCCTAGTTGGAGCATGCAAATTGGTGTTCATGAAATCCTAGTTGGTGCAGGCAAGTATTGGTGATCATGTGTTTCTAGTTACCTCTCCTAACTTGCATTATTTCTCACCAAACCCTAGTTCCATATCATACCTTGTCAACCGTAGTTGGAGCATGCAAATTGGTGTTCATAAAATCCTAGTTGGTACATGCAAGTATTGGTGATCATGTGTTTCTAGTTCCCTCTCTTAACTTGCAAATTTCTCACTAAACCCTAGTTCCATCTCATACCTTATCAACCCTAGTTGGTGTGCATGCAAATTGGTGTTCATTAAAGCCTAGTTGGTGCATGCAAGTATTGGTGATCATTTGTTTCTAGTTCCCTCTCCTAACTTGCAAATTGCTCACTAAACCCTAGTTCCATATCATTCCTTGTCAACCCTACTTGGAGCATGCAAATTGGTGTTCATGAAAGCCTAGTTAGTGCATGAAAGTATTGGTGATCATGTGTTTCTATTTCCCTCTCTTAACTTGCAAATTGCTCACTAAACCCTAGTTCCATCTCATACCTTGTCAACCCTAGTTGGTGAGCATGCAAATTGGTGTTCATGAAAACCTAGTTGGTGCATGCAAGTATTAGTGATCATGTGTTTCTAGTTCCCTCTCCTAACTTGCAAATTGCTCACTAAACCCTAGTTCCATCTCATCCCTTGTCACCCCTAGTTGGAGCATGTAAATTGGTGTTCATGAAATCCTAGTTGGTGCATGCAAGTATTGGTGATCATGTGTTTCTAGTTCCCTCTCTTAACTTGCAAATCGCTCACTAAACCCTAGTTCCATCTCATACCTTGTGAACCCTAGTTGGAGCATGTAAATTGGTGTTCATGAAAGCCTAGTTGGTGCATGCAAGTATTGGTGATCATGTGTTTCTAGTTCCCTCTCTTAACTTGCAAATTTCTCGCTAAACCCTAGTTCCATCTCATACCTTGTCAACCCTAGTTGGAGCATGCAAATTGGTGTTCATGAAAGCCTAGTTGGTGCATGCAAGTATTGGTGATCATGTGTTTCTAGTTCCCTCTCTTAACTTGCAAATTTCTCGCTAAACCCTAGTTCCATCTCATACCTTGTCAACCCTAGTTGGTGTGCATGCAAATTGGTGTTCATGAAAGCCTAGTTGGTGCATGCAAGTATTGGTGATCATGTGTTTCTAGTTCCCTCTCCTAACTTGCATGATTGCTCACCAAACCATAGTTCCATCTCATACCTTATCAACCCTAGTTGGAGCATGGAAATTGGTGTTCATGAAATCCTAGTTGGTGCATGCAAGTATTGGTGATCATGTGTTTCTCGTTCCCTCTCTTAACTTGCAAATTGCTCACTAAACCCTAGTTCCATCTCATACCTTGTCAACCCTAGTTGGTGTGCATGCAAATTGGTGTTCATGAAAACCTAGTTGGTACATGCAAGTATTGGTGATCATGTGTTTGTAGTTCGCTCTCCTAACTTGCATGATTGCTCATGAAACCCTAGTTCCATCTCATACCTTGTCAACCCTAGTTGGAGCATGAAAATTGGTGTTCATGAAAGCCTAGTTGGTGCATGCAAGTATTGGTGATCATGTGTTTCTAGTTCCCCATCTTAAGTTCCAAATTGCTCACTAAACCCTAGTTCCATATCATACCTTGGAAAGAAACCAAATATACATCTTATAAGAACATGAAACAAGGTAGCTCCACCATCGGGATAACTTTATTTGAAAGAAACCAAATATACATATTATAAGAACATGAAAACAAATATACATATTATAAGAACATGAGATAAGGCAGCTCCACCACAGGCCTAATTCCATCTCATCAAAATACCCCAAAAGATAACCACAGATAAAATACTATGATCTTTGCAAAAAACTTTAGTTAATATAGAAAATTTGGTTAAAAAGATTAACATCCACGTAACTCTTAAATGTTAAGAGAATTGTAGTGTCTTCCAAACAAGTTTTATAACTTAATAATTATAATTGAATAAAGTGACCATAACAATTACCACAAATTATATGATATTTGCAATTTTTCAACCTATGCCAAATAACTCAATATTGACAGGAACATTATACCATCTATATGAAAAAATAAACATGAATAATAATATTACAAACCCATGTATACTTTTACTAATACTTTCATGTAGGTATGGCTATGTGTGATTTAACCAAAATTCATGGTTATCGCTGGTTAAAATAATGATTAAGAAGGAACATGAATTCCTACCTCTGCTAGAAGAAATTGATTGCAGTGTTACCACTACTTGGACGATACCTGCAACACAAGAAGCTAGAAATAACACAATACTTGAATACTTGGATTATGTAATAACAAGACTTACATGAAAGATTTGCAGAGGGGTCTCTAATACCAGCGGCCTGGAGTATTAAACTGGCTCATTAGGTCATAACTAAACTTGCATGATTGCTCACTGAACCCTAGTTCCA
>LPNX010582895.1:6750-30576 GCA_001517045.1 Pseudotsuga menziesii | reverse complement strand
TGCAAATTGGTGTTCATGAAAGCCTAGTTGGTGCATGCAAGTATTGGTGATCATGTGTTTCTAGTTCCCTCTCCTAACTTGCATGATTTCTCACCAAACCCTAGTCCCATCTCATACCTTGTCAACCCTAGTTGGAGCATGCAAATTGGTGTTCATGAAAGTCTAGTTGGTGCATGCAAGTATTGGTGATCATGTGTTTCTAGTTCCCTATCTTAACTTGAAAATTGCTCACTAAACCCTAATTCCATATTATACCTTGTCAACCCTAGTCGGTGCATGAAAATTGGTGTTCATGAAAGCATAGTTGGTGCATGCAAGTATTGGTGATCATGTGTTTCTAGTTCCCTCTCTTAACTTGCAAATTGCTCACTAAACCCTAGTTCCATCTCATACCTTGTCAACCCTAGTTGGTGCGTGCAAATTGGTGTTCATGAAAGCATAGTTCGTGCATGCAAGTATTGGTGATCATGTGTTTCTTGTTCCCTCTCTTAACTTGCAAATTGCTCACTAAACCCTAGTTCCATCTCATACCTTGTCAACCCTAGTTGGTGCATGCAAATTGGTGTTCATGAAATCCTAGTTGGTGCATGGAAGTATGAAATCCTAGTTGGTTTCCAAGTTGTACATGGCAATGTAATTAAATGTATATTAAACTAAAAAAATCAAGAAATGTAAATTTCAACAACTCGAGAACTTGTTATTTTCTGAACTCTATTTGATGGTGTCTAAAGACACCATTCTTGGCGCCTCAAATGTGCCGTAGATGGTGTTTCTATCCTAGGCACACAAAAGGCTAGACATTAGTAACATCATAAGAAAGAAAAGAGAACCCAATGAAAAAGTGCAAATGTGATTTATAAATAACTCACCAGAGGTTGTACAATCATGTTTATAGTGTCCAGTATCCTCTGAATAATATTATGTCTGTGAATGGTATCTGTCAATCACAAGTTTATTACATTGGGAATAAAGTAAGGCTAAATAATGGAAATTGTGCATAAGAATTCACTTTAAAGGTTAAATAACGCACCTGATTATGCACTCATACAAGTAGGCCATCCGGATCATCTCTGCTGCCGATGGTGTCCATCAATATTTCGTGCTCTATATGAGGTAGCAAGTATTGTACATGTGACCTATTTTTGTGACCAAGTGTGTGCAACTTGATGTTTATACCAACTACTAGGTTGGTGAAGTGGTATACAATAGCTCTTGGTCTATAATCCAGATATACATACCCACTCTTCCTTTTTTGTTGTGCTGCAAGTGTCAAGTACTCCCCTTTTATAACCATCGAGCCAGTTGGGAATTCAATATTTTCATCATCTGTAACAGGTTCTAGAAGGGTTTGTTTCCCCTCTAAGCAACGTGCCAACCAATAGTCAGAACCCCATTCATTATTTTTTGGGGCAACCACTGCATATATTTGACTTGTGAAAGGAAATAGGTCAAGTTAACAATACATTTTGTAAATAAGGTCTTGCATTTCTAATTTCTACATAAATTAAATTCTACATAGGTCGAGTAAACAATACATAAATGAATTTTCTTATTTAGGTACTACTCATGTACCTGCTTGTATGAGATCCAATATGTGGTCATAGTCTGTATAAATATGTGTCTGATCATCTTCCAAATGGTCTATTTCATTAACCCCATTGCAATTGGTGCCAAGTGTCACTCGATCCCATGTATCAACAGTATCCGTATGCTCGCAATCATCCCATTCACCGATGCTATAGGAACTGCAAAAGCAAGCCTTCAATCTTGTCCAAATTTGTAGGGCCAAGTTGTTTGAGATTCTAATTGAATGAAACTGTCGAGTTCCATGCACTGTGTTCACCCGAGGTGTTTGTGATCGATCCATATTTGTCACCTCCCAGAATATTCTTCACACTAAGTGTTTTCTTGTTGCTTTTTCTCCCATGATGGATTCACACCATTGGACTATAGATGCAGCGTCTCGAAGGTGAGCACCTGTAAACTTCATCTCTTCCCTTTGAAGGGCAGTTTTAATGCATGCACCATCACCATCATGCTCTCATTTTCAATGACCAGTTTCAAAGTAGTTCCATACATGTGGCACCTTGTATTTTATGTGTAACAAACACAACCATTCAAATACACATGCATTCTTGAACTGTCCAGCAGAACCATCTAACCAAATGAAATGATGATAAAATGGTATATCCATAGCTATCACCTGATCATAGAATAATTTAAAGCAATGTTGCACGTAATGGATGTCATGGGTTCAGTTGTCACTTATGTAGAAGTGACTTTCTTTCAGTATCACACGTTTTTCTTCATTGCTATCTTGCCCATGTCGATACGTGATATGCACCATTATGCTCACCTGCTCTGAGTGATAGTATTGACTTTGAATTTCATTTTGTGGTTGTAGGGTGTAATTTTCCGCAAAGTCAACCACTGATAGTATTGTTTCGAGAGGGAAGGTGTCCCGGCATATTCTGATCTGCTTATCTTGCCATCGTGCCATATCAACATGTTGAATGTACTATTGGATCTTTCCACGAAACTCTGGAATAAAATCACATACTCGCACCTAGTACATGAATATTAATATGTCAATAAACCACATAAAAAAATGTGTACATGAATATTAATTTGTTAATATTCAAGAATTTACCTGTGAAGTCACCAATTTAATATTCCTGCTTTCTTTCCCATCATTTAGCTGATATGTCTCATATTGATAGTTCTGCTTCTTGACAATTGCATTCTCGAATGCTTAATCTTCACTTTTATGGATGCAATCAGACCATAATGATAGCCCACCACAATTGTTGCAAGAACCATCTACACATTGTTTTAAGTAATGTGTCTTCCCATCTTGCCTCAGACACATTATGCTATGGATGAAATCTCTGGATGACATTGGTGGTATTGTACTTGAGCATTCCTACACATGGTTAGGATGCAAGAAACGACATATATGTGCAAATGTATGGTAATATAGGTCAAACTCTATGTGGTATCTACAAAAACAAGTGTTCTAGATGATATTGATTCTAACATACCAAGGCTTGCATTTTTCAAAAGATCTTTGCCCGAGCCTTAGCTCTACGTGGGTAAATTTAAACATCTTGAACAATTGAGTTTATGTCATGTCAAGATAATGTTTAACATGAGGTTCAGTGTTTTTTAGAATCCCTACAATGTTTTAACACATCCTTTGTGTTAGAAGAATTCCTAGTGTTATCATGCCAAAACGTTTTCACTAGGCCCTTCACTGCTTTGACTAACTTCATGTCTTTGCGGGGCAACCTACTGCTAAATGCCCATTATGTTTCCATTTGTCCCTCTACATCAAGGTTGTCTCTTCTTACTGAATATTTTTTAAGTGTCTTTGGATGTAAAGGCACAATTTGTGATGTGCATTTAAGTAAATGATGTTGTCTTGTGTATCTGCATACAATTGATTCAACCAATACATGACGAGCCACATTACAATCTTGTGAACGAGTGTTTTTACCAATCGATGTGAATGGAGCAGTAAGAGATTTAACAATGTGATTACTTGATTCGATATTCTTCATTGTTGTTATGCCTAAATTTCTTCTAACAGTTGCCATATTTCTAGATTTAAGCAAAGCTAAAAACAATTGACATTTACCGGCTTAGGATTTGTTATCAAAATATTGTCTCATTATTTGAGAAGAATGACGAAGGATAGTGCATCTAGCCACCTTACCTTCCATGGAAGTCAATCCTCTCTCATCCACTTGTATTCATTTAGGAGTTCTCTTTCATTTTGATGCAAAATTTGTTGCCCTTTGAAATGCTGGAGTGACGTTTACATCCATTACCGGCTCACAACTTCGATTAGGAGATTGAACCACCGAACATGGTTGTTGTTGAGTCACATTTGCATCGGGAGTAACATAATTATTGAACTCTTCACAAGATTGTTCATTTACTAATGGATCAATAATATCAACTTCCGTATAACCAACTTCCTTTAATGTTGCATTATCTTCCTCAGCCTCTACGTCAGGTATCTGTTGAGGGGGAATGGGAACTATTTGCTCATGTAATGAATGCCGATGATTTCTTGAATCTTCCCTTTTTTTTTGTTTTTTATTTTCTACTTCTTCTAGTGTAAGCACCTTCCTTGCTCACTTTCGTCCTCTATTACATACATTCCCCATTGAAATCCACCAAAACCTGTACAAAACTATGGAATTATGTAAGTAATGATAAAAAATTGCATGTTGAACAGTTCTCTGTGCGTGGGTTCAGACGAATTATGTCTTTTGATACAATAAACCTGGCCCACATGATGCCACCCAACATTTTCTATAAAACACATATCGCATATGCGATATAATGCACCTCCGATATATCGCATATGCGATGTTGAATTCCATCTTTTTAATGAACGGGCAGGTTTTTACATGTTCTCCACAACACATATGCGATAAATCGCATATGGGATTTAGTGCATATGAGATATATCACATATGCGATTTAGTGCTCGATGAATATATGCAATTTACATCTATCTATATGATGAGGATGAGGGTGATGAACAATGAGGGTGTCGATGAGCATGATGATGATGAGGATGAGGGTGAGGGTGTCGATGATGATGAGGATGAGGATGATGATGATGATGATGAGGATGAGGGTGAGGATGAGGATGATGATGATGATGACAATGATGATGATGAGGATGAGGATGAGGGTGATGATGAGGATGAGGATGAGGGTAACGATGAAGATGATGATGAACAATGATGCATTAGAGCAAATTTGAGGAGGATGATGACTATGATGATGATGATGAGGATGAGGGTGATGATGATGATGATGATGATGATGAGGATGAGGATGGTGGTGATGATGATGAGGAGGATGATGACTATGATGATGATGATGAGGATGAGGGTGATGATGATGATGATGATGATGAGGATGGTGATGATAATGAGGATGATGGTGACGATGAAGATGATGATGAACAATGATGGTGATGATGACTATGATGATGAGGATGATGAGGATGATGATGATGATGATGATGAGGGTGATGATGAGGAGGAGGAGGAGGATGAGGATTATGATGATGATCATGATCATGATCATGATCATGATCATGAGGATGGTGATGATGATGAGGATGAGGGTATCGATGAAGATGATGATGATGGTGAGGACGAGGGTGAAGAACAATGATTATGAGGATGAGGATGAGGATGAGGATGATGAGGAGGAGGAGGAGGGTGATGATGATGATGAACAATGATGATGAGGATCGAGGTTGATGATGATGAGGATGAGGGTGACGATGAAGATGATGATGAACAATGATGGTGATGAGGAGGAGGATGATGACTATGATGATGATGATGAGGAGGAGGATGATGACTATGATGATGATGATGAGGATGAGGGTGATGATGATGATGATGATGATGATGATGACCATGATGATGATGATGAGGAGGAGGAGGAGGAGGATGATGGTGATGATGAGGAGGAGGCGGATGAGGGTGATGATGATGATGAGGTTGACAATGAGGATGATGAGGATGAGGATGAGGATGATGATGATGATGATGATGATGATGATGATGATGATGATGACCATGATGAAGCTGATGAGGATGAGGGTGATGATGATGATGATGATGACGAGGATGAGGATGATGATGATGATGATGAGGATGAGGGTGATGATGATGATGATGATGATGAGGGTGATGAGGAGGAGGAGAAGGATGAGGGTGATGATGATGATGAGGTTGACGATGATGATGATGAGGATGAGGATGAGGATGATGATGGTGATGATGATGATGATGATGATGACCATGATGAAGCTGATGAGGATGAGGGTGATGATGATGATGATGATGAGGATTAGGATGAGGATGAGGATGATGAGGATGAGGATGAGGGTGATGATGATGATGATGATGACCATGATGATGATGATGAGGATGAGGGTGATGATGAGGAGGAGGATGAGGGTGATGGTGATGATGAGGTTGACGATGATGATGATGAGGATGAGGATGAGGATGATGATGATGATGACGATGAGGGTGATGATGATGATGATGAGGATGAGAGTGATGATGATGAACAATGATGGTGATGAGGAGGAGGATGATGACTATGATGATGATGATGAGGATGAGGGTGATGATGATGATGATGATGATGACCATGATGAAGCTGATGAGGATGAGGGTCATGATGATGATGATGCTGATGAGGATGAGGATGATGATGATGATGATGATGACGATGAGGATGTGGGTGATGATGATGATGATGATGATGATGATGAGGATGAGGGTGATGATGATGATGATGAGGATGAGGGTGACGATGAAGATGATGACATCTGAACAATGATGGTGATGATGAGGAGGATGATGACTATGATGATGATGATGAGGATGAGGGTGATGATGATGATGATTATGATGAGGATGAGGATGAGGATGAAAATGAGGATGATGATGATGATGATGATGATGATGATGACCATGATGATGAGGAGGAGGATGAGGGTGATGATGAGGAGGAGGACGATGAGGGTGATGATGATGATGATGATGAGGATGGTGATGATGATGAGGGTGAGGGTGATAAATAATGATGATGATGAAGATGATGATGATGACCATGATGATGATGATGAGGATGAGGGTGATGATGATGATGATGAGGATGAGGGTGACGATGAAGATGATGATGAACAATGATGGTGATGATGAGGAGGATGATGACTATGATGATGATGATGAGGATGAGGGTGATGATGAGGATGAGGAGGAGGATGAGGGTGATGATGATCATGATGATGATGAGGATGATGATGAGGATGGTGATGATAATGAGGATGAGGGTGACGATGAAGATGATGATGAACAATGATGTTGATGATGAGGAGGATGATGACTATGATGATGATGATGAGGATGAGGGTGATGATGATGACAATGATGACCATGATGATGATGAGGATGATGATGATGACGACGATGGTGATGATGACAATGATGATGATGATGAGGATGATGATGATGATGATGATGATGGAGATGATGAGGAACAATGATGATGATGAGGAGGAGGAGGTGGAGGATGACTATGATGATGATGATGAGGATGAGGGTGATTATGGTGATGATGATGATGATGATGAGGGTGGTGATGATAATGAGGATGAGGGTGATGAACAATGATGCATTAGGACAAAACCAAATTAGTTAAGACAAAACACATATGTGTTATATCGCATATGTGATATGAATAAGCTATAACGCATATGCATTACTTTAAATTTAAAATAATTGGCAGAAATAAGGTTTGGCATTAGGTTCAAAAATAGCTTCGAAATACCAAACCTATTGGCTAGGACAAATAAACCAGGGCTATTGCTTATATTTTAGAACTCTATCAATATGCTCAATTTAGATGGCATGTTTTGGTATGACATACACAATATTCTTTTATGAAAATCTAGGATATTGTAGAGTACAATATTATGATTCTGAATATGTAATTTTTTCCTTCAAAACTATGTTTTATTTATTTATAATTATTTTTCTAAATGACACATGTAAGTTTTCGAAAATACGTACATCGATTGTTTGTTATATAACTTTTGATTTCCATCACCATTTCCCAATAAAACAATATGGTGCACTAGAGGATATCAAGCTCTACAATATTATATTTAGAAATCAAGAAATTCATTAATTTTTTCCCCTAAAGTCTTGCACCCGCACATAAGGTTTTAATTTCAAGCTTTTCTGACTTCAATAATTAATAATAAAAATAATAATTCATGAATTTTTTTGAATAAATAGTGTTGCACTAGGCCCATATGTCCTTTATATGTCTGCAAGATTTTATCCCAAATTGACATCATTTACCTCATATATTGCTGCACCCACACAAACATATATGTTAAGATGTGCTGAAAATTTGAAAACCCACTTTCACGAAAACTAATTTTATAATAATTTACACACATTTTCTCTGCATAAATGCTATATATTATGAAAGCTGATTCAATTTCCTATCTTTTCTCTTTTTACTTCATCTTCAAATAAGTTAGAGAAGTACCCCTAATTGTCACCAAAAGTCAGAGTTTTCCATTTATTCTAGTATTATGTGGCATCTAAAGTGTCTTTGAAGGATTCCATGATTGTGCATTAGCCCTAATGTAAAAATAAAACAAGTGAGATTCATTTCATAATGCTAGTAATGTTTAAATATTTTTGCAAAGAAAACTTTAGACAAAGAAGTGTTGTGTTTTGTTTTTCAAGGGTAAAGCTTCAAGGTACTTGGCTGTGTTTTGATTTTTCTTTCTAACACTTGCGATTGAATTTTTCATTTCATTTTTTGAGTTCTAGTATGGTGAATGTTAAGGTGGTAATCATTTTTTCACTGCATAGGTCTCTATACAATGTTCTTTATTGAATAGATCTGTGTTGATTCCCTGATGATAGACCCAATTAGAGAATTTAAGGACTTTTAACAATGGACAGCGCAATGTTGTTTCCAAATTTCAACATTAGTGTTTTACCCATTTTCAATTTACAAATCACTACTATTTTCTTTCTGGAATTTAGGGTGGGATAAAAGATATGAACAAAATTCATTATTTTAAATCTAGATTGGAAAGAAAGTAAAAATTATGCAACCTCTTGATTTCGAAGCTTTTCTTTTACAATATATTTGACACACTCATAAACTATATCAACTATGCAACCTCTTGCTCATAAACTCTCCATCTTTGCATCTTATACCAGACTTCAATTCAATAGCACAAGGATGCTATCTTGGTCTCTTCTTCACATGGTCCAAGTAGCTTGCATTTATAAGCCAAAGTAATCCCAAATGGTTTGATATATTTTGGGAAGAAGGTAGGGAATGATCCATATGGGTTAGGTGGTCAGATGCTAGCTCTCCCACATAGATAGGATCATCCTCCATGATGGCTTTCACTTGGAATCTTGTTGAAACTTCTATTTTTGCTTTGTTGGGCTTGCTCAGCTCCTTATAAGAGGGGTAAGGGTGTTATCGGACCTTGTGGTCAAGGGAGAGAATCCATTGATGCCTTATGCCAATGTTCAACAAGTGTTAGGTTTGTCTGACACCCTATGTCAGGCTGCAGGGTGCGCCAGACAACCTAGAATCGAGAAATATGTCCCCAAAAGCATATTTGGATAGGGACTTCATGTGATAAGAGCATTAGGAAATTTTTTGGGTGTAACAAAATGTCCCCCAAAGTATGAATCTAGAGGAATGCGATAGGTAAAATACTTTGCTAGATATTGATATGGTATATGAGGAAAAATAGAGGTGAGCCAACACTTGATGTAAGACCAATAATTGACTATCTGACTCAATCATGGTTGTAAAACAATACATTTAAGATCCATGTATAATGGCCAGGTCATGGATACTGACAATACACTTTAGATCCATGAACAATAAGACTCAAATTAGAACATGGCTAAATAAGATTAAAAATGTATCCATGTTATCCTGACTTGGTATTGGACATAGCCACTGAACATACAATGTGGATCCATGTCATAACTTCAAGCAATAATCCATTGCAACCTGAGGATAGACACATATTCATGCGAATACCTAACCACTCGGGGTATTCATTCCAATCCCAAACTATACAGTTCTAACCATGTAAATAGATGTCCTGATGTCGAGCATGGTAGAAACCACTTAATTATAAGTCGTTGATGTATATTGTTCACAAGTGCAAGGGAGATCACCATTTATGTCAATGATTCCCAAGGTAGCTCAGTATATTCCCTCGACTGTGAATAGAGGAATTGTAGTCGAACACTCAGTAGAATCTTTCAATCAGAGGCTAGTGATGAAAACCTACTGTTGAAAGCGAGGAAACCCGCCATTGAGGCATACATGATTCAAGGTACTTGTATTGGTTTCTTAGTCTAATTCCTCGATGATGTGTTGAATTCGACAGGAATAGACTCGTCTAAGGAGGGTGTTGGGTAAAATATCCACTATCTAATTCAACAATTAATTGTCAACCCGAGAAGGTAGCTTATGAGATGCAAACACTATATGTGTGGGACTGGATGCTTAAAATACCTTAGCGTAATTGCAATAAAATAAACTACTATTCTAGGAAAGCAATGCTTGGCCTATAAAAATCAAACTAACGAAAGAAAAAAACTACTTTAAGAAAACTATGAATTTATTCTATGAATTGGAGATCTATTCTATTTGTGCAGAATGAAAGATATATATAAGAATTTAATTGTAGCTGACTACTAAGAATCTAAACTATGTAACTTGTAAACTAATTACTTTGAATCAGAAAACTATGCTATTTCTATACAAGAAAACAAACTAATTTAATCTTATTAATTAACTATGAATTCACAAGAGAAAAGGAAAAAAAACTATTCTAAAGACCAATCATAAATAAACTTCGTTGAAAAACAGTAAACTAATCAAAGCAATCTAAACTTGGAGTTCAAGCAGACCAAAGTAAACCATATCATATTCAAATGGCTAAAAATGAACTTGGTTTGTAAACAAAACAAAAACAGAATATTTGTTAATCTACCTCACAAGGAAATCAAACTATGAACTAAATCATTCTAGGCAATTATGAGAAAGCGATATAGTTAAACTATTCTTCAAAAAGTAAGTCTACACTAGATTAAAGATCGAATCAACAGTAACAAACCATGAAAATAGAGTTAAGATGCTGACTACAATTTAAAGTACAAGATAGAAGATGAAAGGTAAAGGTAGGCTAAAGAGATGAAAAGAACTAAAAATGAACATAAAGTTTAAACAAAACTTTATGTAATTCAAAACAAGGTTCTGACTACATATGCAGGTATTGACCAACTACAGGAATGAATACAATTCAAAAACCTGAGAAATTAGACTCTAATTAAGCATAGGAAAATATTAAAGTCTGAATGATAATCCATAAGGCAGTCTAAAATATAGTCCGAATGACAGTCTCGATGACATAAAATGATTTAAACTAAGGAAACGAGTAGACTAAATGATCTTGACGCTAGATGGTTGATGCATATGACCCTATGATGCAAGAAAATGAATAAATAGACTGTTAAAAAGCTGAAATAACAAAAATCCATCTATACTAATCATTATCTAAGGAAACGAACTATGTCTATTGCATGACATGACAAAGCTAGAATGTAAATGGAACTAATCTACAGCTACAGGAAAAATTAACAGAACTAATTCTAACTATGAATTGAACTTAAAACATTAACTAGTTAACTTTATCTAGTTGCAAAAAGAAAGACTGAAAGAAAACTAAGAAGAGTTATACATGACTGGTAGTTCTAGATTATGGAAATTCAATATTAGATTAGAACATAAGAAGATCTTAAAAAATAATTCCTATTGCAAATTAACCAAGTGAAATAGACAATGCAATTCTTTCTACTTGATGAAAGATACAATAGTCAAGATTAGTTCTTGGATCCAAGGTGCATGAAATAAAAATGAATCTACAGGTATGAGCAATAAACCAAATTTAAACCCTATCCTACATTACAAGAACTAACGCTAGTGTGCAAAACAAACTAAAACACTACTACACAAAATGAATTGAAATTCTATCTATGAAATATAATAAACACCATCCATGAAATATACTTAAACAAGGATCTCTTTCTATCTATACATGAAGCAAAAAGAAAAAATGTGTACATTTATATAGCAACATAGGAATTAATATTATGATATTTGATTCAACACACAAAACATTCATATAGGAATAAAAACAGAAAAAAAAAGAAATAGAGGAGCACAATACTTATCTTAAACGATGGAAGTAAAATAAAATAAAAAAATCGACTACTGCTGAGGGGCCCTCTCAGGAGCAGAGGTTGTAGATCTATGAGCTAACCAATCACCAGAGCATAAAAATGAGTTTGATTGAGGAACGGAGGAGAACTTCCATTATAAAAATGTAGAGCATAAATTACACACTTTCTCGGCCCTATAGGGCTCTATCTATACATAAAAACTATTAGGGAGTGGATAGAACTGAATCCCCAAGTTCATGAGTTGTTAAAACTAATTTCTAATTTTAGAAAACAACCAACCACTTTTTCTGGAAAAGTTGGTTTCAGAGAACCATGAACTACTCCCAAATGGATTTGAATTTTGACAAAATTCCTCTCCATGACCTGATTGGGCCTATTCTACACAAAACCCATGTGCCAGAGTTTTCAATTTTGCCTCCGTCTGCCCGCAAATCCAACCCAAAATTTTGTTGTCATTTAAAACACTTTTTTGACAGAAATCCGAATGGGCATTTGAATGCGCTGTAACGAAAATAAATCCAGTTTCTGAGTGGAATTTTTGCTGGGTTGTTGCATGAGTTGATTGTTGGTTCAGTTTTCTAGCTTGTAAATTAATTATGTGCTGGGTAAGAAGTATCTTAATCCCCTTTGTGCCCTCCATTCCGTCACATGAACCTGCAAAACAACAATCTGTTATATTTCAAATATTATGATTACCTTTTGATACTTGCATACTGTTTCAAATTAAATAGCATATTTAATAGAGTTAGTTTAAAGTGGCATTCATTAATATTTGTTTTATTATGTATTTCATGCCATAATTAACGTGGTGCACATTTAGTTTTAAACATATGTTAAAACCAACATATTTTCATTGGTTAATGGTATATATATGGTTTGTATTAGATAATTTTAAATTCCAATCATAATATCCATGACATACTTTATGTGAGGATGAATAAAGTCACGTAATTTTTAAATAGTTACTTTTTATGCTTTTAATGCAAATGGTATTGAAATATACTGAGTGGCTTTTAAAAATAAAGTGATTTAAGGTTAAACAATTGTTTTAATATTTAATTGTTTTAATGTTTAATACTTTTATTTTTTATTAAATTTAAATTAATGTTTAAAACTCATCATCACTTTATGGTTTTAATTTGTACATGCATGATCAATAAGAACTGGAAGACATAGGTAAGCCAACCGAGTAAACCAACATGCAATCAAACCTAGTTCAAAACTCATGGTCAAAAGAGGTACAAAATAGAGTACCAAAATGAGGGTTGTATGGACCATAATACATCAAAAAGTAGATTAGGTTTTCTTTATGTTAGAGTTTTCATTAATAAAAATAGAGTAAATATAGCCTCATTAAACATAAATGTACTAAATTATGGTATATAGGATAGGAAATTAATGTAAATATCATCATTATAGAAGACAATTCTGGAGCCCAACATTCCCCCAGACAAAAGGTATGGAACGTCCGCGTGCCATGAATGAATTGGAAGTGGTCTTTCATTTATTCAAAAACTTTGTTTGATCATGAATAGTTTATAGGAAATCTTTTAACAAAACTACGCCAACTTTATTACTGCATAAAAAACTAGAAGTTAAGAAATTTTATTTATTAATGTTATGTTATGAGAAGACAAAAATGACTTCATATTATTTTAGATTTATTAATACATACAATTCTGCCACTAGCAATAATTCATGCTTATGAAGACCATATAAATTGAGACTCTCTCCCCTAGACTGAAGGTATGGCAGGTCCTCGTGCCATGAATGAATTAAGATTGAGTTAAAATAGAAAACATGAGAGTATAGATAGTCTGTAAAGCCTATAGGAAAATAGTCATCCCTACTACTTCTCAAAGGTTTATCGTCATTCAAGTAATTATGGATAGTCACTTGCATTTCAAGTTCATTAAACTCCTAAGTTTATGGGTCTCACTTCTAGGATAGTGATATCCTAGGTATAATATGAATTAGACAACTTGGGGTCTTAAGTGAAACTTACAAACATTCTCAAATGGAAATTAAATAAAGTTCATTTTATTTATATCAACCATGCATTCCTTCCTCTAGTAGACCAATAACAACCTTTATTATCACAGAGTCATTTTCATATTTTTCTCTCTCTCTCTTTTAACAAGCTGTCCTTCCGAGGCAGATTCCCCTCTTTCAGTTGGGCCTGTTCAGTACCCCATCGGTTTTACCTAGTTATACCACAGGTAGGTACTCGCTTCCAACGAGCCTGTTCAGTACCCCGGTGGGTTAACCTCTTAAACCCATTTTCTATCAGAGGCTCTTGTTCCAATGTTTCCACTCCCTATAGATATTCGGCAAATAAATTTTCCCATGGAGAAGTAGTGGGAGAGCAGCTCTGAAAACTATGCTTCAGGGTAGGATGGTATATGAGTTGGAGGACAGCTAGTCTTTTTTTTTTATCGTGGAACCGAAATAAAGGCTGCAAGAGGAATCTACTGAATCAAGTATACAGGCTGTTGATGGATTTTGTGTAAAGTGGATGAAGCCATAAGATAATGAGTGAAAGGTGTCTCTAGTCCCAAAATTTGTCTTTTCATATAGCGTTATGGTAGTGTTCCCTCACAAACTAGGAATTTCATTAACCCTTATGCTACCCTATAGTAAAGATGCTTAAATAACATGCCCTGATAATGAAGCTAGGATGTACAAGTGACCTCTAGGTTTTAGATAGACCTTAATTTATGACAAATCCCCATGATGTTTAAAGTTGGTCCTGAGTAACTGGTATAATTAGAAATATGCATGTATGGAAATGAATAATGATGTAAGATATTTTTGGTTTAGTCATTAACATGATATTATTCTTAGTTCTTTTATTTGAAAAAGAAAACAAAAAACAAAGTTCCATTATTCCCTAAACTAAGAATGCAACATGTTATTTATATACATATTTTCCTACCCTTAGAAGAAAGAAAACATGTTTATTCAAGTATATGAGCTTTTCCAATGAAACCAAGTGCGAAGCAAAATGAAAATTGTACCTTTATCCACATATGAAAAGATTGTTGCAGTGATTACTTGAATGTGGAAGTTCAACCAACTTAATTTTCTTTGCATCAATTGGTGTTGAATGAAGGAATGGTATTGTAGCTGGGTTACCTCTTGGAACCATCTTTCGATATAGTCCTGGTACTCACAACCTTTCATTATGTCATACAGATCGTCTTCTTCTCGTGGAGCAGTTGTTTGAGCATATGATGGATCTGTTAGCTTGCATGTAGAGAACTCTTTAATTTCTGGTTTCTCTCCTTCGGATGTAATCCCCAATGTATCATCTTCTTTTGCAGTATCGCAAAGAACATCTTTTTGTAGTTCTTGGGATTTTGGTTCGTCTATTATTTCAGGAGAGGTTGATAAGCTCTCAATTGCTGTCAAGATTTCTCTTCTTCAGAGATTGAGATCCCAATTTTTGCGAGGGTTTGAGAGAGTTCTCTCATACTAATGAGCACCTTTGAATCCATTTAGTTGGTTGATAGGTCCTGCTTCACACAAGGATTAGTCCCTGGGATTCTTACAGTACCCAAAAAAAACTTATGTGTTTTTTTTAATTTTTTTTAAAGAATACTATATACTACTAAAACTAATTTGTAAATTAAACACACCAAACCTACATGAAATTAAATTGCAAAAAGCAAACACACCCCAATCTTGCTGGAAGAATAACGCACTTGCATAGGAGTAAATTGCGGGAAATTAAACTACCTAGATTGGCAAGGCGCACGTACATGAAATTAAACTATAGAAAAGTAAATTATCTACGTTTGCGGAAATAAAAGGACACCTAACTATGTTTGCAAAAAGTACACTCAAGAGAAGTAAATCAAACTTTGCATGAAGTAAACACACTTGTGCGAAAAAGAAATAACAAGGCTTTGGGGCACCCCACTATAGTCGATGTGCATTTTCTTACCTCTCATCTTATCATTCTCCCCTCCCTCTTGTTGTGTAATGTAAAGGAAACCTATCTACCTCTATCTACCTAAACTCCAATCCCTTTGGCACCTCCCCAGCAACGACACCAAAATGTTGGGTAAAATATACACTATCTAATTCAACACCTAATTGTCAACCCGAGAAGGTATCGTATGAGATGCAAGCACTATATGTGCAAAACTGAAGGCTTAAACTTCCCTATCCTAATTGTAATAAAAGAAACTACTATTTTAAAAAAGAAATGCTTGGCATAAAAACAACTAACTAACAGAAGAAAAAAACCACTTTAAGCAAACTATGAATCTATTCTATGAATTGGAGATCTATTCTATTTGTGCAGAATGAAAGATCTATCTAAGAATTTAATTGCAGTTGACTACTAAGTATCTAAACTATGTAACTTGTAAACTAATTAATTTGAATCAGAAAACTATGTTATTTATATGCAAGCAAACTAACTAATTTAATCTAATTAATTAACTACGAATTCACAAGAGCAAATAAAAAAAACACTATTCTAAAGACCAAACGTAAATAAATGCGTTGCAAAACAATAAACTAATCAAAGAAAACTAAACTTGGAGTTCAAGTAGACCTAAGTAAACCTAAACATATTCAAATGACTAGAAATGAACTTGGTTTGTAAACAAAACAAAAACAGAATATTTGCTAATCTACCTCAAAAGGAAATCAAACTATGAACTAAATCATTCTAGGCAATTACGAGAAAGAGATATAATTAAACTATTCTTCAAAAAACAAGTCTACACTGGATTAAAGATGGAATCAACAGTAACAAACTATGAAAACAAAGTTAAGATATTGACTGCAAAATAAAGTACAAGCTGGAAGATGAAAGCTAAAGGTAGGATAAAGATATAAAAAGAACTAAAAATGAACATGAAGTTTAAACAAAACTTTATGTAATTCAAAACAAGGGTCTAACTACATATGCAGGTACCGGCCAACTACAGGAAATAATACAATTTGAAAACCTTAGAAATTAGATTCCAATTAAGCATAGAAACACAACAGAAAATATTAAAGTCCGAATGACAGTCCACCTGGAAGTCTGAAAGAGAGTCCAAATGACAGTCCGGATGACATAAAACGATATAAACTAAGGAAACAAGCATACAAAATTATCTTGACACCAGCTGGTCGATGCATATGACCCTACAGTGCAAGAAAAGCAGTAAATAGTCTGTTAAAAAGATGAAATAACAAAAATTCATCTATACTAATCATTATCTAAGGAAATGAAATATGTCTATTGCATGACAAGAAAAGGCTAGAATGTAAATGGAACTAATCTACAGCTACAGGAAAAATTAACAGAACTAATTCTAACTATGAATTGAACTTGAAACATTAACTAGTTAACTTTATCTAGTTGCAAAAAAAAAGACTGAAAGAAAACTAAGAAGAGTTATGCATGACCGATTGTTCTAGATTATGGTAATGCAATATTACATGAGAACACATGGAAATCTTAAAAACTAATTCCTATTGCAAATTAACCAAGTGAAATAAACAATGCAATTCTTTCTACTTGATGAAAGCTACAACAATGAAGATTAGTTCTTGGATCCAAGGTGCATGAAATAAAAATGAATCTATAGGTATGAGCAATAAACCAAATTTAAACACTATCCTATACTACAAGCACTAACGCTACTGTGCAAAACAAACTAAAACACTACTGCACAAAATGAATTGAAATGCTATCTACGAAATATAATAAACACCATCCATGAAATATAGATAAACAGAGATCTCTTTGTATCTATTGACAATGAGTTCAAATGACATAAAATGCATGAAGAAAAAAGCAAAAATGTGTACATTTATATAGCAACACAGAAATTAATATTATGATGTTTGATTCGACACACAAAACGTTCATGCAGGAATGAAAATAGAAAAACAAAAATAGAGGAGCACAATACTTAGCTTAAACGATGGAAGTAAAATAAAATACACAAAACCGACTACTGTTGAGGGGCCGTCTTAGGAGCAGAGGTTGCAGATCTACGAGCTAACCAATCACCAAAGCATAAAAACGAGTTTAATCGAGGAACAGAGTAGAAATTCCATTAGAAAAATGTAGAGCAGAAATTACACACTTTCTCAGCCCTATAGGGCTCTATTTATACATAAAAACCAATGGGGAGTGGATAGAACCAAATCCCCAAGTTCATGAGCTATTAAAACTAATTTCTAACTTTAGAAAATGACGAGTCACGTTTTCTAGAAAAGTTAGTTTCATAGAACCACGAACTGCTCCCAAATGGCTTTGAATTTTGGCAAAATTCTTCACGGTGACCTGACTAGGCCTATTCTGCAAAAAAACCATCTACCGTAATTTTCAATTTCTCCTCCGTTTTCCTACAAATCCTGCCCAAAATTTTGTTCTCTGTTAAAACACGTTTTTTATAGAAATCCGAATGGGCGTCCGAATGATCTGTAACGGAAAGAAATCCAGTTTCTGAGCGGAATTTCTGTTGGGTTGCTGCATGAGTTGATTGTCGATTGGGTTTGTTGGCTGGTAATTTAATTATGTGATGGGTTAGAAGTATCTTAATCCTCTTTATGCGCTTCATTCCATCGCGTGAACTTGTAAAACAACAATCTGTTATATTTCAAATATTATGATTACCTTTTGATACTTGCATACAGTTTCAAATTAAATAGCATATTTAATGGAGTTAGTTTAAAGTGGCATTCATTAATATTTGTTTTATTATGTATTTCATGCCATAATACGTGGTGCACATTTAGTTTTGAACATATGTTAAAACCAACATATTTTCATTGATTAATAGTATATATATGGTTTATATCAAATAATTTTTATTCCAATCATAATATCCATAACATACTTAATGTGAAGATGAATAAAGTCACCTAATTTTTAAATGGTTATTTTTTATGTTTTTAATCCAAATGGTATTGAAACATATAAGTGGCTTTTAAAAATAAAGTGATTTAAGGTTAAGCAATTGTTTTAGTATTTAATTTTTTTCATATTTTTATTTTTATTAAACTTAAATTAATGTTTAAAACTCATCATCACTTTATTAATGCATTAATATTAATTTATTATTACAGCATCAATGTTATTAATAACACCGCGTTGTGCAACATTTTGAAAGCTTTACGGTTGTGTTTAGGATCCCAAAAATAGGTGACTCGGGTGAGTAGTAGGTCGAGGATTGTGAGTGGCAACCAGAGGTGAAGTACTTAAATTATCATACATGTCATGCAAACATTAAATGGACTTGGAAAATAAGATGTTTTGAAAATTAAACTTTTAATGTGTGGAACTAGTGCTAAGTATGTTCGTAGCATATGACGTAAAATAAAACAAGAAAGCTCTCTCATTAGTGGAAAAAAAAGTGTATCATACATTAACAAAAAAACTTAAAATATATAATTAAAAGTCGTATTGTATTTAGACAAAGTAATTGAAAAAGAGGCGAGTCCTTTCATAAAATCCCTCCCACAAAGGTTAATAAAAAATTGATTCCAATAAATTTAATTTAGAAAAAAAATGAATTTTATCACTTACATTTATATGCATCACATTTCTTAAAACAAAAACACTCCCTCAAACCGAATTTGAATTCAAGTATAACTTTATATCTATGTATGGTTATTTTTTTCAAATTTGTAAAAATGGTGTCTAATTTGTAAACCAATGAAATTCCTTTTCGGACCAGATTAGCTTATTCTCGACTTCCACTTGTCTCGTTAAACGCTTGTATTTTAAGCAATTATACATTTAGCCACCACCGATTGGCACGTTTGCCATCGTATTTAATAACGTTGACTATTTGAAGCTCACATCTGTTTTCTACCATGTTTTAATGGATGTGAGCAGAGCTGCAGAAGAAGACGGGCAGCTGTTAAATATAATATTACATATTTTGAATCAAATTTATGTAATTAAATAAATCTATAAATTCATAATTATCTCAATTATAAGAAATATTTTTTCAATATAAATTTTTTAAATTGTATTTTTTTCTCCAAATGAATAGTATGTTTTATTTCCAAAATAAAATAGTATACAATAGCAAAAAGAAAATTGTACTTGTAAATAGTTTATGTCCAACTTAGGGATCTAGCTTAAGTTCAAAAACTCATTCTCTGTAACCCTTTGTATGCTAGAACTTATAGTGAAAACCCCAAGTCTACTTGAAATCTTGTCTGTGAACACATGCATCGATGTATCTAGGATTCTTACTTCAAATTAAATAGAAGTTTAGATCTAACTTTCTAATATCTAGACTTGAACCTTTATATTATTATATAAACGCTAAGATATTTGGATGACCCCCAATTTACGCAACTTGATATTTTATTCAAAATCTCCTTTTTCTATTACACATGGCTCCCTCTCTACACTCTCGACTTGCTGCTCACTCTTTCTAAGGAAAATATATTCATACTTATAAAACATTTACCCATTTTCTATTTTTTAATTTGCGACACTTTGATTTATTGTTCTTTGGTGAGATGATTTAGTGTTGCAAAAAGGTATTAATAGAAGTGGGGCGAGACTTATTATTAGCATTAGTGGGTAGCATGGGCTATTTCCTATAAAAAATGCCTATTGCTAAAAAACGACCAGTAATTGAAGAACACCCAATGTTAAATGAATGTGTGTATCGTAAGTCATGAAAATATATCATGGTGGGTAATTTTGTGGTTAATAAAAAAAATTATGATGTGACCCATCCATTATTTTCTTGCAATCGTAGATGGGATAGATATTAATCTTAACTTGTGATCAAAGAGTTGAGTCTTGACATGACACGCTTCCTTGAGGAATTGCCTCTAAGTGATATAACACCCTTTATCAACCCATTATATATTCATAAATTAATAGAGAGAAAATAAGTCGTTCAATGATATGATCCATAGAACTTAGTAAATCAAGTAAATAAATACAACTGAAAAATAACATAGAACTAAATGAATCACATTAAAACTTAAAACCTTCATGCTTAATCCTCTTTATAGCCATGCCATTTATACAAAGAATTGAGGGTAGCTATAAGTACAACTCTTAAACCTATTGGAAATTTAGACTTCAACTAAAATTGTTCTATGCTCAAAATTGTCATAAAGATGAATAAAACAATTTGATGTGAACCAAAGGAAACTTAGTTGTATCACCTATCACTATGATATGTTCATAATGAAGACTTATAAATTAGAACGTGACATTAAGTAAAATAAATCAAGCTAGCTAAAGTCACTAACTTACTAAGTTTTTTTTAATAAAAAAATAAAAAAATAAATTCCAAACTTGTTGTTAAGATTAAATATGAGAAAGGTAAAAGAAAAGTTAAGGTCACACCGCAAATTGAAGATTGGATAAAAAATGTTAACAGCCCACAGCAAATTGAAGATTGGATAAAAAATGTTAACGGCCCACAGCAATTTGAAGATTGAATAAAAAGGATGTGATGAGCAGTTTGAAAATTGACCCCCCCAAATATTGATGTAATTTTAATATAATTATTTAACTTTCTCATAAAATGTTAAAATAAAAAATCAGCATTTTTTTTTCAAATTTTTTTATAACTGCAGTTCTGGGACGTGCTGTGAGCCCCTTGAATTCAATTTCGAACCTTGGTTGGCACAGTTGGGCGTCCTTCGCTCTTTATATTCTTCGTCCGGTAAGTAGCCAGGCTTTACTAATTGCATCTAGAATCCCTAATACGATCACGAGCTCCACGTTATTTGTAAAACTGTTACAAAATTGCAATCAGTCTGTAGTCGGTCTGTGTCTCTCTCTCTATATATATTCCCATCTTATTATTATTATTCTGAAAGAGAGAATTCTATTCTATGTGAGATGCTGGTTGAGTGTTTCTTGGATCTATTAGGTCATAGATCTCGACAATGGGGTTTGGATTGCTAGAGAGGAGAAGAATTTGAATGAATACATTAAAAATCACGGAGAAAGTATCCATTAAACTAAGCACTAACCTAGACATGTTATAATGTGTATATTTTCAAAAAAATTTAAGATGTTTTAAAATAAATGATGGCCATTTTTATTAATTATATATTTTTTAAATCCTATATATGTATATATTTTTAAATTATTAAAATAACAAGTAAGGTTGATTAACATTACAAAATTTCAAATAATATTATTTTAAATAAATTATAAAAATAATTTTTTTGTTAAAATAGCAGAATTACTAGATAATATTTCAAGATTTCAGTGCAATAAAAGTATTTTTGAATGGAACATCTATTTATACATTTAAAAATATAATCTTAATAATGAAAAAATTATAATTTAACCAATTTTTTTTATGGTTGAATTCAAATAATTATATTTACAAAAAATAAAAATTATATAACATTTACATTACTGTGTTAAAAAACAATGTTTTTTCAAACTTACAATCCACAAAAAGAATCTATCACCATTTTTATAAGAAAATATAACTAGCAATTGCCCCAAAAGGTTCAATAAAAGGCCGAAGAAAAACTGAATATGTACACAAATTGAATTGAAGAGAAATGTCTCATCCTAGAATAAGTGTACAATGGATAAACCAACCTAATAAAAACACTTCTCCATTGAAAAACAATATCTAACTAAACTACAAACCAACCTAGAAGTGTTTTTACAATGTTTTTTTATGTTTGAATATAGATGATTATGATACTTAAAGTCGTAAATATTGTAAATTTATATTTACAATAATATTTGTAAACAATGTCCTCGTAGTTTGTAAAAACATAGAGAAATGAACCAAACCTAACCAAATGAAAGGATAAATGTTCTTATATATTTATATTGAAAAGTTAGAGAAACAAAAATAGATGTTAAATTTCAACATGTTCACACTTCACATTGTATGGTAATTTATGTGATGTGCAAATGAAGTTGTTATCTATGCTACTTGGTAATAGATTTTTTTTTGTCATTCCGAGAGATTGAGTAATATATGAGTTTTGACTACTCTTTTTGTATGTAGCTAGTATTTTTTTCTAGTTTTGATGAAAGTCTTTTGATATGATGGTCAACAATTATGACTTTTGAGGGTAGCTTCTTTTTCAAGATATTTGGGTCTTTAGTTTTCTTGGGATGTTTTAGTCTCCCCTAGCTAAAGGTGGAATCTTTTTGGAAAATTGTAATTATGTATAACAACTTTTTATAATATAACGTTGTCCTTTTAGCTTTGAAAAAAATAAGCATTAAAATTAAACACTTTTGATACATTAGAGTGCTTTATAAATGTTACATGGTAAAATTACTTTAAAAATGTAACTATATTTGATTTTGTATATTCATATTGAAAATGTACATTATCCTCAACACTTTCTAAAGACTAAAAACTTTCTAAATAATACATGGTAGACTTACTTAAAAATTGTAAGTCTATTTGATTTTATTTTGAAATCTACATAGAACTAGAGTATTTGATTTTAAATTCCCTAATATTAAAGTGTTATTCTATTTTGTAAAGAGCATTTATGGCCATGCTCACCTACTTTTCACTTCAAAATGTAATTTGTAATTTAGAGGAGGAATGCACATGTTTTGACCATTAAATGAATTTACACATGCAATGAAAGCATGAATTTACCTGAATCACTCTTTGTTGAAGTTATTGCAAATGTTACTTTGTTTATCATAAGTGGTAGAAATGGAACAATCCTGATATCTATTCAAGATGTACCAGAATTCTTTTTGAAGAATGGATCAATTTCTTCAGCTCCCTTTTGAACTTGTCCTCTTAACCCAACCAAACCATTATAATTGCAGAGATGTAACAATCTCCCTTCCCACCCTCAATTGAAATGATCCATATCCTCCTCATAATCGCCTTTAGGATCCACTCTTAATAGTTCTTTAAAGCCTTTAACCAATATTTTAATGGTCTTAATGTTGTTCTAGTGCTTCTTTATTATTTCCTAAAAACATTCTACTTGTTACATAACCTTGATATTTGAAATAACACAT
>LPNX010582871.1:78381-96851 GCA_001517045.1 Pseudotsuga menziesii | reverse complement strand
TTTTTGTGGGATTTTCAGGGAAATATGGTAGGCAAATGGACAAATGAGCCGTGTAGTGAGGTAGATGAGGTAGTTAACCATTTTTGGGTGTTAACAATTGGATTTGGGCTTTCTGATTGGGTTTATAAGATTTCAAGGCCTTTATGATCTTTCATCTCTTAGACATATAGGACTATCTCGATCAAAATAAAAAAAATGGTAGTTTTAAGTTAGATTTGCTTATGTTTTGAGAAATTTGAAAAGTTAGAGTGCACTGGCATATAGGTGTGCTTGGTGTTGTTCTTTTAGGAAAAGAGATTCTCACCCTTCTCATTTGCTTTCAAAAATAAGATTTTTGGTTTGTAGAAGTGTTTGCTTGTCTTTGATTTGATGTTCATGACTGTTGATTGGAATGATTTTTGGTTTTGAAACAAAAAGAAAAACACTCTCTTCCCTCCCGTAAGTAGGCATATTGAATGGTAAAGTGAACATTTGCACAAGCATATTGCATGGTTTTACTTTTCTGTCAAAACATCATGCATTCACCTAACCATACAAGTTAAAATTAATGATAGTTGTAGGTTAAAATTTATGTAGTAACTTGAGTGATAGGTTAGAGACGTGTTTGGGCATCGTAAAACGTAGGAGCTATCTTTATTTGTCAGCATTACATTTTGGGACTTGCGCGGTTCTTCCACATACTGTTGGTATATTGAACGGCCTTTCATGTACCCTTGAGGTATATAGAAAGGTACTTCACGTACTCGATTGTATATCGGAAGGCCCCTTGTGTACGGTTATGCATTAGACAACACTACTACCGATTCGAGCTCCCATGTACCTTGAGTATATGGGGAGACCCCACTAGGTTACCTTATCTATCTGAGAAAAGCCCTTTGGCCATCTTGTTTGGAGCCATACACCGAAAAAAACATTCAGGGAGATTACTATGCACGTACCCTCGAGATATATCACGAGTGGCGCCTTCTTGACAATCCTAGTGAGGGACCTGACATTTGAGCTCCTCCTCTCATTTTAAGTCTGCTTGTTTTTGACCTATAGTTTGAGTAGGGAAGTCTTTTGGTGTGTTTTTTCTAGATTTTCAGACCTTAGGTTAGATAGTAACTGTACACACTGGCTAAGTTAACACAGTCCAGGAGAGTATGAGGCTTGCCACCTGATTTTACTTCTGTTTCAGAAGAAAATCCAATGGAAGCTATCGACCAAGGAGCTTCTACCACCTCCCAAGTGGGAGATAATGTGGTGGTGGAAAGTGGAGTACCATATTCTTCACACTCACCTCCCTTGGTCCAATAGCCTTCTCGGGAAGATTCATCGCTCCATCCTCCCTTGGAAGGTCATGTTGATGATACCCGTCCGGACTTTGGTCCTAATGCTCCCTTTTGGGAGACACCTATTGGATAGGCCATTGCCTCATTTGGAACTCGTGTAAGTTCTCCTGAAAGTGAAGAAGAATGCAGGAAATATCGTGCTTCTATCCTCTGTGCACAAGAGGTAGAAAAGCCGATTGATAACCTATTAGGCTCTTCACTAGTTCGTTCCACATTCCTTCCTGTGGGATATCATTCACTAGCTGATTCTATGAGACCCATTGAACTGATTATAGATCTTCCATTAACAACCCATATCCCAGGTCAAATTTCCATCCCTATCACCTCTTATGTTATGTCTGTTCCAAATCCTCCCAGGTCTTTTGCATCTGGGGCCCAACCTTCAATTCCTGTTTATTTAGTACCTTTGAATGTCAGGGTGAAACCCCTGACATGACCTATGTTATCTGATACCGGAGTTGTACCTAGTCAAGGGCATACCTCTAACATAGAAACATCTACAGTTTTTATCCCTCCCACCCACACTAATGTGGTAAATCCCCCATCTAGTTTAGGTCAGCCCTTGGGGGCACAACCTGTTGCCATTTAGTCTTCTAGTGGTTATGGTTATCAAATACCTGTAGGTAATCATCCATCTAATCCTACTGGAATTCCATAACCTAGCAACACTTTTACGCCATGGGGGAAACCCAACTGGTCTTACATGCCAGCCATGGGAGGGATACCTATACATACTGTGGGAGGTGCAGGAGGACCACCTTATGGAGGTCCTCCCCCTAGGGGACTTGGTGGTCCTGGAGGATCAGGCAGTCCTCCTCATGGTCCTAGTGGTCCTGTGGGACCTGGTGGCTTTCCTCCTCATGGATCTGGAGGGTCTGGTGGCCCTCCACCTAGTGGTTTCAGTGGCTCTAGAGGTTTTCCACCTCCTGGAGACTCCGGAGGGTCTAGTGGTCTGCCTCCTGGTGGTCTTGGTGGTCCCAGTGGTCCTGGTGGTCCTGGTGGCTCTGGTGGTCCTCCTCTTGGAGGCCCTGGTGGTCCTAGCGGTCCTAATTCCAGAAATCAACCCCCCATGGGTGGATTTCCTGGTAGTTCTTCCTCACAACAACTTGTTTATTAGTCTAGCTATGGACCTATTGGTAATTACATGCCATATCAATATTACCAGTATGTAGAGCCCAATAGACAGTTACCATTCCTAGCAACTTTGGACTTTCCTGATTTGTCCAAGTTGATTAATGATCCCATTCGACACAATCCCTCATGGCCTCCCATTCCAATAAAGTTACCATCGGATATTCCGAAATTCGATGGGAAGCAGGGTGAAGATCCATGGAGCCATGTTATGACTTTTCATTTGTGGTGTTCCTCGAACTCCCTCATGGATGATTCTGTTCGGTTATGACTCTTTCAGTGAACTTTGACCGGTACAGCCGCGAAGTGGTATATTGAACTCCCACAACATTCGTTTGTGGATTTTGGCTCATTGGAAACCGTATTTATTACGCACTTTCAACTCCCTATTCGTTATGAAATGGGCATTGATCTTTCAACTTCTCTACAATAGAACACCTCCACCCACATTTTTGATCATATTCATGAGTAGAGAAGGTGGAGAAGGATTATTAAGGCCCCTATTCCGGATCGGTTGTTAGCTGATTGGTTCACTAAGTCCTTGTTGCCTCCTATTGCCCGAGATGTGGCCATGGGCGGTGCCGTTACCAAAGAGCAGGCTATTAGTCGGGATCAGTACCTAGACTTGGTCTATTCCCAGTCCGGGACTCTTTATGACCTGATTCCTCATGTTCCTCGCCCTAGCATTGACCCTGCCAAGCCACCAGCAGAAGTACCTGTGGATGGGATTGTTGGTTTAATCCAGTCCCCATCTGCAGCAAAACCTACCAAGCAAACCCAAACTATTACTCCTTCGACTCCTAAGGTTTCTACCGAGCTCAATTCTATTCAAAGTACTCAAACCTTGGGTAATAAAAAGAAAGGTAAAAATCAAAATAAAAAACCTAGAAACCAACAGGAGACCCCACAATCAACCAATAATGACAATGACAAAGGGAAAAGGAAGGATAAATATCCTTGTCTGTTGTGTAGTGGTGAACACTTTTCAAAGGCATGTCCCTGTCGGGATGAAATCTCCCATTTTCTGAAATCTAATCCCGCACCTACAGTACTTATGGATCCCTTTCCCTCTCAACAACAGCTGGTAGACCACATGTCTAACCAGGGTAACTCTAGTTCATCGGAGGAAATTTGTATGATGTCCTCATATACCATCCATATACAAAATCGAAGCCAGAATTATGATAAACCCACAGATCAGAAAGAAGATCAATCTTCTTCAAGGAAAGCTCCCTCTACCAGTTCTTTGGAATCCTTGTCTACTGTCCCCTTATCTATCGAGAAGCCTACTCTCGACATGATTTTGCACCCGCCAAAGAGCACTCTTTGGAAGGATGCCTTTAATCCCAATGTCCGAGCTGCTCAATTATATAATGTGGTTGAAGATCTCACTCAGGCACCTTGTGCGATGTATACCCTAGAAGTACTCCAAAGTTTCCCTACACAGTGCAAGAACTTGTTGACCGCATTAGGAGCTGTAGACCCGGATAACAATAACTTGATTCACTTCAATGTTGAGAACTATAAACCTAGATTACCACATAAACTTTCTTTTCAGATCATTACGAAAGTAGTGGGAAAGAAAGTCTTTCGAATGGTACTAGATGAGGGAGCTTCGACCTCGGTGTTATCTCTAACTTGTTGGAAAGCTCTTGGCCCTCCTGAGCTTGTTACATCACCTACAACCCTTAAATCCTTTGATGGATGGGGTTTACAACCCCATGGCCTCATATCAGCCCTCACGGTCGAGCTGGGGGGAAAAACCATTTCCATCCAAGTAGAAGTGGTAGATCCCCCTTTGGATTATAACCTCCTTTTAGGAAGGAATTGGTTCTATGCCATGAATGTGGTTGCTTCAACAGTATTTCAAATGGTCCAATTCTTGCAGAGTCAGGAGAATTGTTACCATTAACCAGCTTGATTTCTATACGCTGGATGTTACTACCTCCATGGCTAATAACATCCCCATTTTAGGTCAGTCCCCTCCTCCTTACTAGTCGATTGCGGTAGGTATGCTGAAGGATTCATCCCTTATGGGGATTTTTCCCTCTACTCCTCCTAGCATGGATACTGCGACAGTACATATGATCGCCTCATTTGATTTTGAGCCCCAGGGCCAAAATGTTGTTGAGTCCACCTTGTTGAGCCTGCATGAAGCTATGTATGACACCATTCAAACTTCTTTCGATGATCACACTGATGACATTCATTTGGTGGCTTCCGATCCTTACCATTTACCGTACTGGTTAGAACCTTCTCTTCTGATTCTAGATTATCTCTCTAAGAATTTTCCTTCCGACGAGTACATTATAGAGATCATGAATACAAATGAGTGCATTTGGGAGGATCACCATCATAGATCCATGTTCCTCCCCAACACCAGTTTGGGCAGCCATGATTTTGCATCCTTATTTCCTACTGATATTGTCAACGTTCCAAAAAGTCCCATATTGTTGCAAGACATAGATTCTGAAGGAAACCTTTGCAACATTACTCAAATGAACCCAATTGACATATCAGCCAAGCCTGATGTTATTGAGCACGTTCATGTTGGGAAGAACTGCTCTACAGATGAATCTGAAGCATATAAGGCACTTTTTAAGGAATTCTGCAATATTTTTGCTTGGTCCTATGAAGATATGCCAGGGATTGACCCTTCCATTGTGGTCCACGAGATTAAAACTTATCCCACAGCTAAACCTGTCCGATAGAAACTTAGGCAAGTCCATCCTAGCAAGGCCGCAATTATTAAAACTGAGATTGAGAAACTTTTGAAAGTTGGTTTTATTTATCCTGTACCTCTGATGGAATGGTTATCAAACATTGTCCCTATCAATAAAAAGTAGGGCACCATTAGAGTCTGCATCGACTTTAGGTATTTAAATAAAGCTTGTCCCAAGGACAACTTTCCTACCCCGCACATCGATCAGATTATCGACAACTGTGCTGGAAGTGTCATCTTTTCATTCATGGATGGCTTCTCCGGCTACATTCAGATTGAGATATTGCCCTCTGATCAACATAAGATGGCATTCATTTTCCCATGGGGAACCTTTGCATATAAGAAGTTACCTTTCTGCTCAAAAAATGCTGGAGCCACATTCCAGTGTGTTATGTCCTATGCATTTCACAACATTAAACATATTGTTGAACCGTACCTTGATGACCTCCCTGCTCATTCACAGCGATGGGAGGACCATCTTGGTTATCTTAGAGACATATTCCTAAGATGCAGTCATTATAATATACGGCTCAAGCCGCATAAATGTGTTTTTTGCGTTGAGACGGGACATTTGCTTAGCTTTGTGGTATCCAAAGATGGCATCTGGATCGATCCTTTGAATATTGCCTCTATCATTAATCTACCAGCCCCAACCAACATCCTTGAACTCCAAAGTTTGCAGGGGAAGGAAAATTTTCTCCACCGTTTCGTGTGCAATTTCGCTGAGAAAATGCATAGTTATATGCGTCTCATCAAGAAGAACACTCCATTCTTCTAGGATGACCAAGCCCAATGCGCCTTTGATAGTCTTAAGCACACTTTGACTCATTCACCAGTGATACACCCCCCAGATTATTCAAAGGATTTTCTCTTGTATATTGCTGCCTCCGCTACTACCATCTCCATGGTTTTAGTGCAGGACAATCTCCATGGTTGGGAGCATGTGATTTATTATGCCAGTAAGAATCTTATTGATTCTGAAACCCATTATTCACATGTGGAGAAGCTAGCTTTGGCCACGGTCATTGCTGTGCAAAAATTTTGTCACTACATTCTGCTTCGCACTACCACCATATTGGCAGACCAGAACCTGATGTACTACATTCTGACTTGTCAGGTACTCGGGGACAAGTACTCCCGTTGGATCGTTATCCTTTAGGAGTTTGATCTCAAGTTTGCCAAGGCTACATCAAAGAAATTCTTGGTTTTTGCCGAGCTTATATGTGACCTTCCCTATGCTACCATGGAATCTAAGCCCAACGATTCATTTCGAGATGAATTCATGTTCCTAATTAGCACTATTGATCCTTGGTATCAAGATTTGTTGATTTATCTCCAGACCCAGCGTTTTCAACCGCATATATCTCGCGATGATCGTCGCCACATCCATCACCACGCGAAGTACTATCTTATATTGAATGATACCTTGTATAGATGTGGGATTGATTCCATTCTTCGGTGATGCCTCACTCATGAGGAGGCTGAACATGTGCTAAATGATTGCCACTCTGGAGGATGTGGCCGTCATTTATCTGGGATGGCTATAGCCTAGAAAATCCTTTGCGTTGGCTATTTCTGGCCTTCTGTCTTCAAAAAATACCATGAGGATGTTAAGAAATTCCCACCTTGCCAACATTTTTATCCCAAAAAGCACACCCATCCTGCTTCGCTTCACCCCATCATTGCCGTTGGCCCTTTTTCCAAATGGGGGATTGAATTCATGCATTGTAATCCTACCTCAGCCGGGGGGCATGGTTCCATCATCGCAGCTGTGGATTATTTCACAAAATGGGTTGAGGCCATGCCTACATATACAGAAGATGGTAAGACTGCTGCTCTCTTCTTGTTCAATCATATCATAGCTATATTTGGAGTTTCCCAGTCCATCGTCACTGATCAGGAATCTCATTTCCATAATCAAATGATGGAGGAATTGAGTGCCAAGCTAGGTTTTTGCCATGAAAACTCTATGCTGTATTATCCGCAAGCTAATGGTCAGGTAGAGGCCATTAACAAGGTTTTGAAAACTATGCTTCATCGGATGGTTGGAGATCATAAATCCAATTGGAATCTCATTCTTTTTTCTACTCTTTGGGCTTATCAGACTTCTGTGAAAACAACTATTGGTTTCACGCCATTCCAGGTTGTCTATGGACTTGAAGCTATCTTGTCGATCCAATGTTAGATTCCATATTTACAACTTGCCGTTGAACTTCTCCCAAACAATTCCACAAAGGAAGCGATATTTTTGTACTTAAATAACCTTGATGAGACTCATAGAGATGCTGCCTTGGTTAATGAGGCATATAAGAAACGCGTCAAGGTGCAGTACGATAAATCCATCTAGCCTCGTGTTTTCAATGAGGGTGACCTAGTTTTGACTTATGACCAGAGATATGACAAGCTAGGGAAGGGTAAGTTTGAGTCCATGTGGTATGGACCTTTCGTTATTTCCAAGGTGTTAGAGAAAGGAGCCTATGAGTTAGTTGATTATGATGGGATCCCTTTGGGGCAACCTCACAATGGGTTGTACCTAAAAATGTACTATGCCTAGGTTTTCTTGGATGGTATCTTGTATATATGTATATTGATTGACTTTCAGTATTTTCAAGATGGTTTTGAGTTTTAGTGTCTGCATATGTTTATACCATGTTTTGGTCATGCAAATGGCTTTCTACGGCTTCGCTGATGGTGCTTGCCACCAAACCTTGAATCTAGCCTCAGCTGCCTGGGATCTCTATTCCCTAGCTAAAGATTTGGTCAGTTCAGGAGCGGTTTGTTTAGGTCCCGGGTCCCGCTACTAATAACATCGCCAAGTATGAAGCAGTCATCGGTCTTTTGATTGAAGCTTCCTCCCAATATGTCTGTGATCTAGTAGTTTTGATGGACTCTTAGCTCATGGTTTATCATTTAAACCATGTCTACACCATTAGGAACCCAGTACTCCTCCACCTATTTCATAGGGTACGTTTTTTAGAAAGATCATTTGGAACCATTACATATAGGCATATCCCTAGGGAACATAATGTAGTTGCCGATTCATTGGCTAATTACATTCTAGATTGGCATATTGCCCATTCATGACGTTAAATAAAACATGGTACATTGTAAATAAAAATTTAAAGACACATAGAAATCATAGAAAATGTATTTATCCATTTGAAATGTATAAACACCATGTAAAAGTCTATATATATATATACGAAAAAGTTTTACAAAAATAGGTCTCGAGACCTCATCTAAAGAACGTAGGCTTTCAAGCAAAATCATCATACAAAAAATCCTGAAGCTATCAGCTTTCAGTATACATGTCTCATCCACTAATGGTGCTTGTGATAGCACATCACTGCTTGAGCCACCCTGCGTAGTAGCCTGCTGAATCGGCCTGGTACTTTCACCATGGATCTCTGATATCTAGTCAGGAGGTCATCTATGTCATCATCTAGGATGTCTAGAGTTAACCTCTCTAGGTTCTCCTCTAGCTCCCCGATGATATCATCACCCTGTGGCACGAAGTGAGCTCTGGCTCTCCTCTCTAATGGAGATGCTCCTCTAGGCCTCACTGCTCCAACAGCTACATGAAGACAAACAGGTCTCATCACTTACATAAAAATATAAAACATAAAAAACATAAAAACATTTTCCATTGTTAGGGTTTCTTTCTTCTTACCAATGTCACCCCACTGCCCTCTAGGTGGGAGTGGTAGGTCAGGATCACCTGTAAAATATGTGCCTGCATAGGAATAGTCCTCGACCATGAGCATCTGATCCCGTAGCCATCTAAAGAACGCATCACCGAACTTCACTCTACCCCTACCCGCTTTTGTGCGAGCCATGACCTGGACCCACCTCAGCATATGGAGGTACCATGCTCTCTGACTAAGGAAAGTCACCTCGGGTCTCATATGGGGGACCCACTCAAAAAAGAATCAAACTAAGATGGAACCAAAGCCGAACTGCTTCAGCTCTCCTTGTTGACATTTAGTCAGTTGATCCTTGAAGATTAGAAGCAATGCTTCTGCCGAGTTGAACGCCGTAGGTACCATAGCCACTAGGGCATACAACATGTGTGCCCTGGAAGCCTGATGTACACCCTAGCTCCCTACCACCCTCTGCATGGTGAACAGAACAATCCATAGAGCCCTGTCTGTCACTACCCTGATGGGGATTTTCTTCCCCGATGTGCTTGTACCTGGTGCACAGTGTCGATCTATGAGCTCTCTGGTGGTAATGTCCCCTCCACGGGAATCTGTTAGTAAGATGGGGGCACCCTGTCTCGATAGGCCAGTTAGGAACTAGATATCCTCTACCTCCACTGTAAGTACGTGTGCCCCCACCTCAAAATACTGCTGTTTTGGATTCCACATTCTCAGTATGTGTTCCAGTAGTCTCTCATGGGACACCATGCTTGGTGTCTGGAAGAATTTTAAGAGCCCACAGTTCTGGAGTGTGGCAATACAAACCGGATTCCTTTCAGTAGCGCTTTCCTCATCATCATGTGTTCTTTCCTTCTATATCACCATATTTTGGAAGCCTAGACTTGCCAAAAACAACAATAGTATGCATTAATGTCATCCTTGAGTCATTGCAAATCAAAAGAATGAGTAAATTATGTCCATATCATTTGTTTGACTTCTCCACGGCCGACATCGTTTGTGCTCCATTGGAGACAAATGGTGGCATCACCTATCCACCTTATTCTTGGTGTGGTTCTCAGGTGGTAGCGCCTATCCTGTAAGGGGTAGCCACAGTGCCTGCAAATTGGATTTTAGGGCTTGCCAAATAGGCCTAAAACCCCACCAAATCTCAAAATAGAAGCTATGTAATGAAAGATAAGGGTCTTAGCTGTTACCTGCAATTGACGAGGCTGAAAATGGACGGTGGGAACTCTCGGTATCATTTGTGGAAGATCTAGCTAGAAAATGCTCCAAGTGCTCTCTACTAGAGGTAAATAGTGAAATGTTTGATTTTTTACTATTTACTTGCCTTATATAGACATTTTTTGGGTTTGACTTAGTATAGTTTTGATATTACATCATGTTATGGTCAAAATCTATTTGTCATAATCCCTTAATGTTGATTTTGGATGCATTTAACACTTGTTTATGAGTTGTCTGTAGGTTGACTTTAGTAAAAGCTTTGGAAAGTTTGTTTATGGCTTTTTTGTACTTTCACAAAATGGAAAAGGTCATCGAGCGTTTATTATGACACTTTGTCACACTCATTAAAATCTAGTATCAAAGTTCTGAGTCCAGTTCAAGTTTCTTTCCAGGCTCGTAAAATATGACATTGTGTAAAGAAACGTCATGGAGTCTTCTTTTCACATATTTTTTCAGACTCCTTAAACATGAAAAGATAGTTGAGTCCATTTCTGAATCTTTCCTAGCTCATAAAAAGTGACATTGTGTAAAGAAACCTCATGGAGTTCTCTTTAAACCCTTTTCAGGCTCCCTAAATACGAAAAGATTGTTGAGCGATCTTGTCTTCTTCACTTTTGTTAAAGTATTTGAAGAGTCTCGATCCGACGGTAGGTTATCTCTTTCTCGGTTTGGGTAGGACTATTTATGAGAAAGGAACACTCCAGCCAATCATGACTGGAAGAGTTCTCTAAGGTGTGATTTTATACTTTTTCAGGCCTTAGAGACTAAATCATATGAAAAAGGACCCCCATGGAGTCTTCTTCCCTATTCGTTCAGACTCTCTAAACATGAACGACACCGAGTTTTCTTTTAGTGGACTCGTTAAATTAAACATTGAGAGACCCGTTTTGGGAATGAGCCCCTCCTCTCTTAGGTTCGTAAAACATATGAGAATGGACTTGTCTCCCGACAAGCTATATCAAGTGTTTGTTACCCTCTTTGAACTCATAAAACCAAAAAGGGGCACTCATCAATCATGGGAAAATGGGAAGGGAATCATTTTGCAAATATTGGCAGTTGTTTGTCATTACCTTTGAACATGGCACTTGTCTACACAATCATGTCAGTCAATTGGGTATTCAGCTGATCTCCGTGACGATCCACTTTCATGTGTCATGCCAATCCTTTGAGTCTTTCAAAAGAATGAATTGTCCACTGTCACATTGTGTATCTGTCCTGTCTAGTCATGCTGCCAAGTCATTTTGTTGTGCTGCCCGATGTTCAAAGGGAATCTGAAGAAGTTTTACCTCTGCATTCTACACAGTCTTTATGTCAGTGTCTTTGAGTCAGTCATATGGTTACTACATTCACGTCATTCCAGAACTATGTTCCGAGTTTTGTGTCATCGATGTGGGACTCATCATGGCCATCCTTCGACGAGGCTATTCCCATCGACATCAGCTCATCATCTGTGAATTAGTCATAGAAACAATGTTTAGTACCTTGAGATCTATATGCCTTAATGACAGATTCTCTCTCTCTTGACATAGGTTCACATCATTGACCTTTGATCAATAGAATCGACTGGGTGTTTGACAGCAGGACATCTATTCACACTCAGTACATTGTACTAGAGTACCTTGGGAATCATTGACATTAATGGTGATCTCCCTCGCACTTGTTAACGGTTCACATCATTGGCCGGTAATCAAGTGGTTTCTACCATGTTTGACTTTAGATCATTGTAATCACATGGATAGAATCATACTTTGTGGAAGACAAGATGAAGACCCTGGGCATTTGTTTAAAAGCGCTCATGATTTTTTCCTAGGTCGCGATGGATTTTTGTATATCTAGCATGGATCCACATTTGTATGGTCGTGGCTATGCTCAAATTTGCATCTGTATGACATAGATCTACGTTGTATGTCTGGTAGCTATGTCCAAGTTTGAGTCCTCTATCACATGTATCTACACTGTATTCTAGTATCCATGCTTGTTTATTCCACTCATGGATCTACCTTGTATTGGTCTGCAACTATGAGTTTGGTTACTTGCATCTATGAGTCAACATACTGATGTACTATAGATGCCTACTTGATTGCATACTCCGATCGAGTCGACATTTTCATCTCTTGGCAATGACTTGTTCTCAAAGCTCTCGTTTATCGTATCACTCTAAGACTCATGCTTTGGGGGGCATCCTGTTATACCAAAATCTTGTCACCATCATGTGATAAGACCTTTGAAATACCTACTTGCCCTGAATCTCATCTTCTGGAGTGAAGACTAAATGGTTTTTTATCAATCTATCATAGAAATTCCCAGCACTGCGCATGCCATTTTATCCAGGAGCGGTACCCTGCTTGCACCGCCTTTCTTTGGTTGTCCACAAGTGGTGCCACTGCCCATTGCCCTTGGTCCATAGGAAGTTATTACCAGAACAACTTTGTCATAGAAGGAGAAGCGCGGTACCCTGGGTAAAAAGGGAAAAAGAGAAGTTTCTTGAGGCTTATAGATGATAATCCTCGTGTACTGCCTTATCCCTATTGTTATGGGTTGGTTGAGCTCGAGATCCGTCATCCTAGAATCTTAGAGGACACCTCACCCACTAATTTCTCAACCATCTCTATCCATTAAAGCCCTATAAATATGAGCTCATAGCCATGGTTAAGGGGAGAACATTTGAAGGTATTTTTATGCTGTTGGACTGATTCTTGGCCCAAGATCATTTGAAGAGAGCATAGAGAGCTAGAGTCGGAGCTTTTGGGGATGAAGAGATGGTTTCATGGAGATGCATGTGAACACTAAGGCTTGGTTGTAAACTTCTTCATATTTCTAATGCAAATTGATTTTCTGTCCCATATATATTGTTGATGTTTGATTTCAGATATATATTGCTAGATTCCTTAGTCACTAGCATAGATTAGTAGATCATATTTTGGTTTCTTTGATTCGTTTCGTGTTGAGCTTGATTGCAGGTACACAGGTGGACTATCAAAGCCTTGTATTCCAGATATCTACAGCGTCTAGGGAGAGTTATCAGCCTTTGTGATCTATTTGTTTTGGATCTGAACCATTCAGACCAGCGGAACACCTTGCTGTCCATAGGAGGTGAAATATTCTGGCTAACAGTACATGTTCTTTCTGAGATGATTGGTCTTCTTTCCTTGTAGCTCCCTGCCCCATCACTGAAGAACACCATGCAACAATGGTCTTTTCATCTCAGATGAGAAAAATAGTTGTGAATTTCATCTCTTACCTACATAATGCAGTATTGATGCATGCAATCACTCCATCATGTTCCCCTTTTCCATGTTTGGTCTCAAAATAGTTCCAAATATGTGGCACCTTGTGCCTCTTATGGAGAATACACAATCATTGGAAGAAATGGGAATTTTTGAATTTTCCTGCACAACCATAAGACCAAATCAAATGTTTTTCCATCTTTATATTGTTATCTTCCAAGTGTTTGTAGAGCAATTGAAAGATGTGTTGTACACAATCCAATTCATGACACCTGTCATCACTTATGTAAAAGTGATACTCCTTCAATATAACCCTGTTCTCTTCAGTACTATCTGCCCCATGTCTATAGGTGATATGGACCATTATGATGACCTGATCCGAGTGATAATATTGACTCTGAATCTCATTCTGTGGTTGAAGAGTGTAGTTTTCCGCAAAATCGACCACTGATAATATAGTTCCAATAGGAAATGTATCCCTGCACGCTCTAAACTTCTCATCTTGCCAATGAGCCACATGTACATGCTTTACATATTGTTGTGTCTTTTTAAAGAATTCCTCCATGAAGTTGCATACTAGTACATGGTAGATCAACAATAAAGATGTACAGATAAATATGTTGTTACATATATGAAGTAGCAATAGATAAAGGAAAAAATACTATTCAAGAACTCGTTGCTAACCTAAGAGGTGACCAATTGTATTTTTTTCCTTTCATTCCCTCCACCGATATCATACGTGACATATTTGAATGACTGCAAGTTCACTTCATGTCTCCCAATTTCATGCTCATCGGTGACATGTATGCATTTGTCCAAAAATGCCATTCGACCACACCTTGGGCATGTCCCATCTACGCAAGGCCTTTGATAAAATGTGCAACCTTCTGTCCTTCTACACAAGATGCTATGGATAAACTCTCTAGATGATTTCAGTGGCAATGTAATTGAGCATTCCTACACAAGAGTGTTATGCAAAATACGCAATATATGTATATATGTGTCATAATAATAAGCGTACTCAATGTGATATCGACAACAACATGTGTTACGAGTTGTGTTTATTTTAACATACCATGGTTTGCATTTCTCGAAGGATATTTGGCCCAAGTTAAGTTCATTATGTTCATGCCTAAATCTCTCATATAATTATGTTTGTGTCATGTCAAGAAAATGTTTAATGTGGGGCTCATGATTCCTTGAACCCATTCTCAATTTGAGTACATCTTTTTGGTTGGATGAAGGTCTACTATTGTCATGCCAAAGCTCTTGCACCAATCCCTTTACCGCATCAATGAGATTCATATCGTAGCGTGGCAACGTGCCAATGAAGGACCAGATATCTGTTTCACCAGAGTCAAGTTGTTCTCTTCTAGAACAATTCCTACAGAGTGCTTTGATATCCAATCCTACAAGTTTGGATGTAGGCTTAAGAAGGCGAAGGGCCCTGGTGATTTTGTTCACGATTGATTGTGACAACACACTTCGAGTTGCATTGTGATCCTTTGAACGAGATTGCTTTCCAATATTACTAAATGCATCTACCAAACTTATGACAACATAAGAACTTGGTTCATAACTTTTTATCATCTTTATCTTTAAGTTTTTCCTAACAACATTCATAGACCTAGATTTAAACAATGATATAAATAATCTACATTTATCTCCATCACATTTAGAATCAAAATAGTTGACAAGTATCTATTGAGCTTGATATGCATTACTGTGTTTAGACAAATTACCTTTAAGCGAACCAATGATACTTTCGTCGGTCTGTATATATTTTGGAGTTCTTCAGTGTGAAGTTGCTAATGGAGGTAGGGAGGTTGTAATTGCACCTTGTACCATATCACCCAGTTGGTCTGGCATTTCAACATGAGCTTCATGTCCTTCTATGTCTTCCTGAAGGTCGGACGGTGGCAATTGGAAATCCTGTTGGGTGTTCTGAACAACATTGTCTTCTTCGAGCATACCTTCGGAATTCAATGTCTCTCTAACTTCGTCACTTGTATACCCACATTCAATTAAATCTGTAAAGGGTTCAAGTGTCCTTGATGTGCACCTATGTTTTACTCGATCAGTGCCATGCAGTGCTCATTCTTCTACTGATATGGTGACCGAAGGCCCCTCGAGTGAATGCTTTTGTCTTTCTTGATGTGGATTGGTAGGAAAAACTGTGGCATCCTCAACAACCAGAATTGGTTGAGTGTCCATAGAGCGTATTCGATTGGTCATGTAATTTATTTTCTTCTCTCTAGTTTCTTCAAGGATTTCATTGGGTATCCGCTTCCTTGCTGATTTTCTTGCTCGATTTCGTGAGTTTCCCATGACCACAATGATCAATGATATATATGGTTTCCTTTCCTAGCTCTTCAATGGGAAACTACCCAAGCTTGGTTTCTTTCTTGCTCAATTGTGTCTAGATACTCAAGATAGGAGGAAGATTGGGAAGAATGTTTCCTTTGCTAGCTCCTCAATTCCAAGAAAAACAATGGGAGAGATGCTCTATGGTGCTCCTCAATTGGAAATTCCCCAATCTTGGTTTCTTTCTTGCGCAATTGTATCTACATACTCTTGAGCTAGGGGGAAGTTTGGGAAGAATACATTGCCTTCGCTAGCTCCTCAATTGCAAGAAAAGCAATGGTAGAGATGCTGTATGGTGCTCCTCAATGGGAAATTCTCCAAACTTGGTTGCTTTCTTGCTCAATTGTGTCTACATACTCCACCATAGTGACCAAGTTAATGTTGCCTTTGATAGCTCCTCAATTGCAAGAAAAACAATGGTGGAGATGCTCTATGTGGCTCCTTGTTCAATTCATTCTTTAGTTCTTGCTCCTCAATGTATACCATGCTCCAAGCAATACTTAGAAACTTGTGGTGGAGATGGTTGATTCACAAAACAATTTTGTGTGAAAATATGGTGAAGAAGATAATGTTCATGCACTGTTTGTAACCTGAATTTGCGCGCAGACTGTCAAACCTATGAAAATGTGTTTAGAGTGTTTCTTGGACAACAACTGCTACTATTTATACTGAGAATAAATGCGCACGCATTATTATTAAATAAAATTGGGGCGTGTTTTGGATACATAAAACGCGTACGTGTTTTGCTCTAATAGAATTTTGGAGCATTTAAGAAGGTAGTTGCATGGCTAAGGGATCATTCAAGGTTTAGGGGAAATTAACAAGCACTCCCTTAGTCTTTGCACCTTAACATCCCTCCTTTCTTAAACCTAACTATATTTTTTTACAACTCTAGGGATGTGTAATAAGGGGATACATGGGGATATGTGTGTGTGTGTGTGAGAGAGATAGGTTAGGGGGTGTTAATGGTAATGGGAGACATACGAATGTGTGTGTGTGTGTGTCAGAGAGATAGGTTAAGGGGTTCTAGTGGTAAGGTCTAACATAGGGTTTTGTGTGTGTGTGCGAGACAGATAGGGTAGGGGGTTCTAGTGGTAAGGTATGACATAGGGATTTGTGTGTGTGTGTGCCAGAGAGATAGGGTAGGGGGTGCTAGTGGTAAGGAGAGACATAGGGATGTGTGTGTGTATGTGTCAAATAGATGTCTGTGTCTGTGCCATGTCAGAGGGGAGACATAGGTTTAGGGAGACATGAGGATGAGGATAATGACGATGGTGATGATGATGGTGATGATGATGATGATGATGATGACGACGACGATGACGATGAAGAAGAAGAAGAAGAAGAAGAAGAAGAAGAAGATGATGATGAAGATGAAGATGAAGATGAGGATGTTGATGATGATGATGATGATGATGTATGATGACGATGGTGATGATGATGGTGATGATGATGATGACGACAATGATGACGATGATGTTGATGATGATGTTATCATTGATGATGACGATGACAACAATGATGATGATGATGACAACGATGATAGATGATCATGGTGATGTTGATGATGATGATGAAGATGATGCCATGGTGGTGGTGGTGGTGATGATGATGATGACCATGTCGATGATGATGATGATGATGACGACGACAATGAAGACGATGACATTGATGGTGTTGACGATGACGATGATGATGAGAATGAGGATAATGACGATGGTGATGATGATGGTGATGATGATGATGATGATGACGATGATGTTGATGTTGATGATCATGTTGTTGTTGTTGTTGTTGTTGATGATGATGAAGATGATGATGATGATGATGATGATGATGGATATGAATATGAAGATGTTTATGATGATGATGATGTTGATGATGTTGATGATGTTGATGTTGATGATGATGATGGTGATGATGATGATGATGAAGATGAAGATAAAGATGAAGATGTTTATGATGATGATGATGATGAGGGTGAGGATGAGGATGACGGTGATGATGATGGCGATGACGATGATGATGATGATGATGATGACGATGATGTTGATGATGCTGATGATGATGTTGATGATGTTGATGATGAAGATGATCATGATGATCATGGTGATGTTGATGATAATGATCGATGATCAATGATGATGGTGATGATGATGATGATGAAGTCAGGGATGGTGATGATGATGAAGATGAAGACGAAGATGATGATGAAGATGAAGATGATGATGATGTCGTCGTCGTCGACGACGACGACGACAATGACAATGGTGATGATGACGACGATGAAGATTATGATTATGAATATGGTGATGAGGATGATGATGATGATGATGATGATGATGATGAAGATGATGACAACAATGATGATGATGATCATGACAACGATGATCAATGATCATGGTGATGATGATGATGATAATGATGATGATGATGATAATGACGATGGTGATGATGATGATGTTGATGATGGTGATGATGTTGATGATGATGATGATGATGGTGATGATGAAGATGAAGATGAAGATGATTATGATGATGATGATGATGATGAGGATGATGATGATGGTGATGATGATGTCGATGATGATGATTATGATGATGATGATGATGTTGATGATGATGTTGATGATGAAGATGATCACGATGATCATGGTGGTGTTGCTAATGATGATTGATGATCAATGATGATGGTGATGATGAAGTTAGGGATGGTGACTATGATGAAGATGACGATGATGAAGATGAAGATGAAGATGATGATGATGTTGATGACAACGATGACGACAATGATGATGATGATGGTGATGATGAT
>LPNX010582871.1:57696-77783 GCA_001517045.1 Pseudotsuga menziesii | reverse complement strand
AGGTAGGAGGAGGATCGAAGTTAGAGATAGGGAGAGGAGGATGGGGGATTAGTAAGAATTGGGGGGAAGAGGGGGGATGTTAGTCATAGGGGGTGACTTGTGGATGTGTGATGTGGGTGTTTGTGTGTGTGTAAGAGAGAGAGTTGGGGAATAGAAAGGGAGGTGGGGGCTAAGTGTAGTTGGATGTGTTTGGGAGCAAGAAAGAGTGGAGAGAGAGGTTTTAGGTGTTAGGAGTGAGAGAGAGGTGCTAGGGGGATGCATGTGTGTGAGAGAGAGGAAGAGAGAGAGATAGGAGGGGGGAAGGAAGGTTTAGGGGCTTTGGTGGGGGGGCGCTAAGTGATTAGAGGTAGATCAATAGGGGGCGTTTAAGAGTTAGAGGTAGAGAGAAAGGGTTATGGGTTTAGGGATTGGGGGAAGGTGACATACAGGTGCTAGTGGTAAGGGGGGACATAGGCGTGAGAGAGAGAGAGAGATCAAGAACGAATGGGGTGGTGGGGTGTTAGGAAGAGAGAGGAGGGGGGATTAGAGGTAGGGAGAATAGGAGGGGGGGTTAGTAAGAGTTAGGGGGGAGAGGGGGGTCAGGGGGGGACTTAAAATAATAAAAGTATTGGTATAATTGAAAAAACAAGCACTCATTGTGGTATTTAAAAATGTGCTCCCATTTTGCTTCACTAAAATGCTCTCCCATTTTGCTGCCATAAAAGGCACTCCTGTTTCACTTCAATAAAATGTGCTCCCATTTTGCTTAAATAAAATGCGCTCCCATTTTGTTTAAATTCAAAAATGCATTCCCTCCAAATGATAAGGCCGAGCCTCCACCCATGCTTTCATTGAATTCTTATGCCTATGTGTCTTCTTCGTACTTTGCTACAGATTCAACATGTCTATGCCTTGGAGTATGATAAACCATGGCTAATTCAACATTATATCCAAATTTTCAATAGGCTCGTGTTTAGTTATTCGCCTGATTATGCTGCACACCTCCATTTTTTATGAGATTTTAGAAACAGATATGTTTTTTTTTTTGCAGATTCCAAATATGTAAATTTTAACAAGAATACATAATTTTTTCTATTTTTTTCTTATTTATCTTCTGTCATCACTCCTCAACTCAAAAAACACACTGTAAGTGTTTCAACCATATCTCTTTCATTTCTCAACCATTAAAAAAAATTTGTATGGTGCACTAAAGAACACTGACCTCTACAGGCTATAAAAAACCCATTTCCAAATAATTGCATTAAGACATTCAAACTCTACACCCAAAATTGAAGTACCATTTTCGAGGTTTGATCTCTTAGATAATTAAAAAAAATTAAAATATTATTTTTATCATTGGAAAAATATTCGTGCACTAGTACTATATTTTCTCTATATGTATACCAGTTTTCATAAGTTTATTCCATCATTTAGTCACTCAGACGCTACACCCACAAAAATATATACCTTATAATTTGTCCCAAAAATAAAAATTTCCCATTAAAAAATATCTAACTTTAGATAGTTAACAACATTTTCAATAGAAAAAAATTATATATTTGGAAAGTTCATTCAATTTCCTACATTTCTTTTTTTTTACTCATCGCAAGATTCATTGTGTAAGTGTCTCAAAATATCCATGCAAGTTGATGGATGCCCGTTTTTTCAATTTTCTATTGCATCTAACGCACCAAAAGAGACCCTATGACTTTGTGCACTCACCCTTAGGTTTCAACAAGTTTTTTTTTAGCAACATGGGATGCTTAGGTTTCAACAAAAAGAAGATCTCAAAAGGGGTGCTTAGGTTTATGTGTTTATTTTTCGTTGTTTTAGTTATGACATATTTAAGAGATTTTGGTATATTTTTAAGTTTATTTCTTTTATTTTCTATCTCCATAAGCATGGTAGGGAGAACTTTGGGCCATTTTCATTCATTTTCAAGGCATATATTTGGTATTTTTCTCTCCTTTTATGCCATTTAAGCCTATATTAATAGACAATGTATTTTCTTTTGTTTTTTGGGTTGAAGCACATCAAGAAATATACCTTCTCTTTTTATGGAGGGTTTCTAATTTTTTTCCTTTTGAGTTTTGGTGGTAATGACTTTATTCAATAGAAACCATGCCTATCACACCTATATTTATAATTGGGGTCCGGAAGATGATCTAAAGGGAACTTATGTCTTCTATTAAACCTTAGGATAGATTGAAGTTTTCAAACAATCATATGACCCTCTTTCTTGTATGGTTATCACCTCAAAATGTGATTGTTTTCTATATAATATCACATCATGATTGGAGTCAAGTAGTAGTGCATGCGTTATTTTTTAAGTTTTTTTTATAGTGGACCCAATGCAGTTTTGAATGCAATTAATGTAAAACCAAAGAAACAAGCAAACCAAACACCACAAGGTTCTCCACCTATGGTTCTACAAAACCCATTATTGAATCAAGGAGTGGTTGCAACCCAACCATTAGTACATCAAAATACTATGACCACTTCCTCAATTCAACCCATTGATCCTAGTGTCCATCATCTTATGACATTGTCATCTGACATCAAGTTACATAATCGACAAAACCAATATGGATCCACCATGGAAAACATTAATCCCTCCACAACATATACCTCCATTTCTCTTAATATTTCCTTATGTTTGTCGATACCCCCCATAGAAGGGACTTCCAAATTCCTTAGGTTCCCTTTGCATCACATTGCAAATAATTCCACAGCTAGAGCTGCTCTCAATTACAATATTATCAATGACTTGACCCAGTATCCCTCTTCCATGTCCTCTTCGGAAGTCCTGAGACCTTATCCTCCAAAAAAAAATCCTTGTTATCTTTTTAGGTTCTGATGACTCCTTTGACTCGAGGTTGATTGCATTCAACTTGGATCAAGGAGAAACTCAGATGCCTTCATTTGTATCCTTCTAGGTTCTTGTCACCATTTAGAATTTTGTCATTCATCGATGTAGGTGCATCCACTTGTGTTATGCTAACCTTCATTTGGTATAAGCTAGGGTCCCTAAGCCTTCAACCCTCAACCGCCGCCCCACGTGCATACAATGGTCGTGCTTCCCAACCACAATGTTCTCACAAATGTTCTCATTAAGTTGGTAGGTAAAAATGTGTTGATCAACATCGAGGTTGTGAACACCCAGATATATTATAACCTTCTCCTTGTACGTAGTTACATGTACACAATGTGAGTCGTTTCTTCATCCATCTTTAGAGTCATGATGTTCCCCCATGATGGAAAGATTCATACCATTGATCAGTTTACATACTATGATCCCCAAGGACATAACACTCTACAGAGATTCATCTCTACCATCAAAACCACCATCGATAACGCATCCATCCTTTCCTTGTCTACCATTGGTACAGGCCTGTTTACTCGTGCCCTTTTTTTTAACACCTTTTTTACCCTATCACCTCCTCTCTCTATGACTAAAATATCATATTTATGGACCATCACATATGGTAAAATTCCTACCTCATCACAACCTCAGCCGCAACCCCAACCATAGACCACGCCCACCCCTAGTCTTTCTCCGAAGAATTTTTGGGGTTCATTTCCCATTCACACCATCCCTTTTCTCTTTCCACCCTCTAGAATCATGAGTAAAATAGTCATGCCTACTCTTAACCTCCCAGTATTAACTTTGGGTGTTCCCATGTGGTACCTTGATCCACCCAACCCCACCTCGACACCACAAATTGTGTTGAGACATGTCCAAGCTATTAAGACAATGTCATATCCACCTCCTGGTACACAACCAACTGCTACTTCATCCACTCCTGCACCCTCTCCTCCTAAGAAGACTAGGATCAAGGTACCAAAATGCCATGCAGAACCACGTCCACCTCCTACTTGTGCCTTATGCGATGTCCTTATCCATGCTACTCAAAATTGCCTTGATCTGTTGTTTCTCCGTATCCACATGCGTACAATAGCAGAGGCCGATGACACTTCGGTTGTTAATGTACCAAATGTCCCTTCAGTTAAGAACAAATAGTTATGTACGAACCAATTGTGTGCAATTTGTGGTATCTATGGTAATTATTCTCATCATTTCCGAAACGTTCCCGAGTACCAGTCTCTACTAACTAATTTATGCAAGTAGTCCCTTGAGTGTGAAGTCACTGTGCTCGAATAATTACACCCTCCCGATTCTTCCTTGGAAAACCACCAACATATTTTATGATCTCAACTTCTAGTATTCCTTCCTCCTCATCGAGCATAGAAGATCCCTCTGATCTATCTAGGGGACACTTTCGTAATGATAAAGAGATCCTTGAAGCTCTCACAACTCCCGAGTATTCTTTGGATGACCTATACATTTTCTCATTTTTAATCTCTGATGAACCTTCCTCATCGTCGAATAATTTAGTTGTCGAATTGAAATATTTTATTCACGGAAGTGTCGATTGGTTCAAAAATCCAATCCTGACCCCCAAAGCCTTTGGTCAACTTCTTCTTCCGTGCACCATAGAGTCATCCACCGTCCGTTTTTCAGGCCGTTTGCACTGATGTTTTCAGTTTTCTATGATTTATATTCCTATGAGGCTCACGTCTCATTCTCTCCCTACTTTTTTTGGGCCATTTCCCAAACTTACCTATATTTGGGTGCCACCAAAAAATTCGAATCCCTTATGTATTGGCATGTTCATGAGCCCTCCGCTCCATCCATATTGTAAAATTTTCATTATGTTACCACCATTCACAGTCCCACAAGGAGGCCCCATGAGTGTTCCACTATTATTTTTTCTCCCCATTAGCCATGATCCCAACATCACCTCCTTTGGCACATTGAACACTTCCTAATTGCTTGGCTAAACATTACGGAGTTTTTGTTAATCTCTTTTGTTACTCCTTAAAGAAAGAAAATACTGTCAAGCAAGATTACTTCCTTTCATGCTCGTTAAATTATTTGAAAGGGTGTCTATGTGGTATCATTTATCTATTTTCTAGACTATGTAGACCAATTAAAAAAAATACCACCCTAGCACTTTCCAACTAGGAACATTTCCATTTGTATCATTTTATGCTTTTTTGGACATTGAGACTGTACTCTACGCAAAAGATCACTTATGGGTTGTATTTAAGCCCTTTTCCATCCCTCCTATAAAGAAAATATCCTTGATCAAACTTGGTTCCGTTCATGCTCGTAAAATTATTTGATTGACCATTCAATAATTATAGGTTTATCCTTTTTCTGCTTGGTTGGATTATCTATGAAAAAATAAGTCTCTTTTCCCCTTTCGGGTGGGAGAGTTCTCCTTTGAACAATTTTATCCTTTTTCTAGATTAGGAGACTACTGTAAGAAAAAGAGACCCATTGAAGTCTTCTTCATGTTTGCAGACTCTCTAAACATGAAAAAACCATCGAGCATTTATTGTCTTGGGATCGAAAAAATCCACGATACAGTATACTGAGCATACTTTTATTCCTTCTTCAAGCTCCTTAAACTATGAAGAAGGCCCAAATGGTGCCTCTCGCTGCCCACCCATATTGCATATAGTCTGACATTATGGAAACATCCCCCCCATTGGGTCGTCTTTGTTCAGAGTACTATGTGATGATTCTCATTTGGATACCCTAGATATCACTTGTCTAGTGCCTTCCCCAAATATCTCCCATTGCAGTCATCTTCCTAGTTCCACAGCTATGATTCACTCCCCATGAGTTAGTGTCATTTTCTACCAGGTCATCCTCACCATTATACTCTGAACAAAGTAAGTTTGAGTCCCCCATATTCCCCTGCCCTTGTTCCCCATTCAGTGTCTCAATCCCATTATTATTCCATATCTCTGGTTGTCCCCCTCGTGCTTCTATCAAGGAAACCTCATCGCCTTGGTAGTTGTAGGTCTCCCTCTATCAACATCAACACATTATTCTAGAGGATAGACCCAGAGGTCTCTGTATCTTGGTTTCATCCAACTCATTGATGAGTCCCTTGGACCACTTGAAAGGAGTCCTTAGTTTTTTTTGGGTTGGTTGTATCTCACATGCTCAACTTCAACTACATTATCATACTGTTAAGATTCATATAGGGTATTGGTTCCTTCATTATTTGGTTGAAGACCCTGGTTGTCACCCAAATCTAACAAATTAGTGTCTCTTTGGGACCCATACAGGTTTATGTCCTTTTTGATATTTAAGCTTCATTGGTGATAGTGTACGGAAGCCCCTCAATATCATACTTCTGTATATCTACAGAATAAGATGTCGTTTATCGTACCTCAGAGATTCTGAATCTTGGTCGTTTATTCCATAGAGTTGTGTACACCCTCATATTCAAAAGAGAATTAGTTATTGTGATATTGCATTCCAATATAATGTTATTGTTTTTATGTACCGATTCTTCAGATCAATATTTATATTCAATGCCCTATTGGGGCCACCATTATGTACTATATCTCCTCCGCCAACCACACATGGCCTCTCTGGGGTATCATTATCCTAAATTGAGAATGTTATTTCCATTATGTTGTTTTAAGCAGTCTATAGGTGGGTTAATACCTTGATAATGATGTTCCAAGGAAGAATATTGTGTCTTTGTCCCTAAAAAAACCATTAAGGCATATAAATAATTATTTTTATATGTGAACGATTTTGTATTTAGTTTTAAATTAGTTGATCCTATCCATGAGTGAAACTTCCTAAAATATCATCTTCTAGAATATGTAAGCTAAAACAATTCAATTTACAATATTTTCCCCATTAACCTATTTCTAAAAAGGTTTTATCCATTGAAGATATTGATTTAGATAATCACTTCTTCCTTTTCTAGATAGAAAAGATAGTAATAATTACCCAAAGAAAGGACACAAATTCTTCCATTTCAACAATGTATAAATTGGTGTTTAATCCCTTATTTTGTTGGGTACTCAATGATAATATTCTTGTATGGTCGATGGACTCTAGTTAGCGAGTGAGATCATGAATATAGGTGTCTATTCAGTGAGAATCGACTTTCATAATCCATATTTCAACACCTTTCGGCCAAACTAATTTATGTTTTCAGTCGAAAACATGCAACTAAATTTTGACCAAAAAACTTGGAAGAAAGTTAAAGTTAATGACGTGCCCCATAATGCGCACTTTGCATAGATGGCCAAGAGAATAACGTTCGACAAATATTTTTTTGGCCGAACACTTGTTCGACTGAGCATTTGTTCACCGAAACTTTGTTTTGGTCGAAACGTTGTTCGACCCAAAAAAAATTTTGGCCAAAAATTTGTTCGACCAAACAAAGTTTATATATGTATTAACCAAACACAATTATTTAATGTTTCATCATTTACAATTTTCGTTGTTTTCCCTACTCTGCTCTCGTGCTCTGCTGGTGCGCCTTCTCTGGTGTTCTGCTCGTGTTGGTGCGCCCTATGCTGTTGTTGGTGATCTACTGGTGCTAGTGCGCCCTGTCTGCTTCTCTACTCGTGCACAGTGGTGGAGATTCTCTGCCCTTTTTTTGCACGGTGGTGGATCCTTGTTTTCTTGTTTTACCTGTTCGACGCCCTCTGATAGTGCTCATGCTCTGCATGTGCTAGTGCACCCTCCCTGCTTGTCTTCTCGTGCACGGTGGTGGAGCATTGTTTGGGTGGTGGTGTAGCCTTGTCTCTGCGGTCGTGGAGGTAAGTGAATCGTTATCCATAATATTTAATACTGAAATAAAATGTCTACAAACATATATTTTATGGTAGTTGTTCCACGTTTGAAATAAAAATTTGGTATTACAAAGTTATATATCCATTTACGAATGAAATTTTAACTAGAACGAATGATATAAATGGATAGAAATTGTATTGAAAGTGTGTTTGATTACTATATCAAATGACAGCTTCTGCGCAATTTATAGATCCAGTAAACAATACATATCCATACTCATTCATTTAGTTCCGAGGAGATAGTTTAAAACTGCCACGATTTTTTTAATCATTTAAAAAAATTATTTTAATGTCACAATTAGAGTTGGATGGAATTGTAAATATCTTTCGTTAAACTGCGACGATTTTTTTAATTATTTTTGTTAAACGAATTTGCTGAAATTGTCATATCTTTTAATGAGATTGGACAATTTGATAGGAGAACATGTATTTAAAATATTAATTCCATTCTTACAATAAAAATAAAAATTTAAATCTAAAAAATAAAATATTATTATTTCTAGAAAAATGGTTGGTGGTAAAGGAGATCTAGCAGTTTGATTTTTATAAGTTGGGGTTGAAACATTCCTAAGTTCTTTTCAATACAATAATACATGCATTCCTGAATATCATTTGAACTATGATTAATTGCTCCTCTTATGTGTTTTATTGTTATCTATCATATTGGATATAGAAGATGTTTATCCATTGCATAACCAGTCATTTCCAGTTCTAACAACATTTAAGTTTTAAATTTTTGTTTCCTGAGATAATTGTTCAGTTTCCATTTCACATTCCAGATCTAAAGGATATTGTGAGACAAAATATTAGCTCTATTTTAATGCTTTAGATCACATTTAATTCATGGTTGAAAATCCTTTAGATCAATGATGTGTTATTGTTCCATTTTAAAGCATTATTTTATTTCCTCTTCCATACATTCTTTCCCTCCAATATTTCTTAATCCATCATTGATTTGTTTGCACATCCTTCACCCTGACTGCATCTGTGTGAACCCTCAACGTGTTTCTCTTATCTGCGTAGCATTTGTGTGATTTTATTTACCCATGGTACTTGCATGATTTTATGTATGTGCTACTAAATTGATTGAAGAACCTAAGGTATGTTTGCTAGTCTTATTAATATACTCTTATTTTATAGTTTTGATGTTCACATTCAGTTTTGACCCTCAACATGTAATGTATGCCTTTTGTCATCTCTTCATTTTTTCCTATTGGAAGTGCCATGTATAAGGATTTACCATGTTATAGCTCTATGTACCCTTGCCTTGCAACTTGGTTGTAGAAGTTGGAAAATATCAAGTCATACCTATCTGTACCCTTGCATTGCAACTAGGTTGTAGAAGTTGGAAAATGCATCTATTATTTAAAGCAACCATAAATTTCCAGTTTCTCTTAGTGTGACTACATTCAATTGATAAAAATACAGAGTCAACTTGGATAAAATGGGTTAGAATGATGTTTATAATAATCTGTTTTATTAATAATATTACTAAAACATAGATAAAAATAAAGAGCAATATGAAAGTATAATTTTAAATGTAGGAAACAATTGAATTTGATGAAAGTTTTATAAAGTTTAATTTACAGCAATATTTCAACCATGGATAAAAACAAATACCAATCTGAACCTATATTTTTTAGTGTAGGAAACAATGGAGTCAATATATTTTTCATATTGTCTGACCCTCTTGTGTCTTTCTCTTTGACTGCAATTGCTCTCTTAGCCTTGTGAAATATGGTTTTGAGAGTTTCTAGTTGCATTAGTATACATAAAAGATAATATAAGAGAATAAATCTTAAGATAAGATCATAAGTTTCTGATTTAGGAATGAGATCTGTATTTATATTTATGAGAAATTTCATTATTGTTTTATATAGGGTGGTTTTGTTTGATGTATGTTTTGTTTGGTGTATGAAATAATCCAACTTTATTTCTGGGATCAAATTATATAGATTATAGATCATAAATGGGTGGTTATTATGGTAGATGCCAAACCATGTGAGAATAAAAATGAATATGTCCATTACGAAACGATTTGACAAAGGGTAAAATGTAAACCTAGGATAAAAAGTAAACCTTATGCAAGTATTAGTGCACATAGAATATGAAATATCTATTTATCACATTTCCAAACAAACAAATGTTCAAATAAAATTAAAACTAAGAAATATGTTTTTGGGAGGATGGAAGAAAATAACTTAGATTAGTTCCTAACAAGGTCTTCACATGATTGGTAGTTAAGTTGGAGAGTAAGAAGAGGACTTGATAACTATGATGATTTCCAAAAACAACTTTCACATAAACTATTAAATAAAGCTCTTTTCTTATTTTAAAGTTACATGAGCCCTAACCTCTACTCTCTTTAAAAAGAGAGACTTCAACCTATAAAAAAATTTGAGTAAAATTAAAATATCATGGATCACATTATAGTATATTTGGTTGGGAAAGAATGTGAAGGCAGATATTACTTTAATAATCAAATATTATAAGAAAATTTCTTATCTTGTGTGCATGATCATTTGGTTTCCAATTTTCGATTCTATGTTTATTTCTTTTATGGAGATTTTAAAGAAACTTTCTTTTTCACAATATCAATAAAATATGGACACTTACTAGAAAAATTAACAAAATATGAACACTTACTAGAGAAGTTAATAGTATAAACTTAAAACTCAATCCAAATAGGGTTTCATATAATAATGATTTAGCATTTAATGAATCCAAAAATATTTGTAATTTCCCTAATCTCTCATGGTCAAAACTAGTTTTATTAACCATGACTATGTCAAACATAACCACTATGGAAATGAGCTTAATAAGAGTGACACTTCTTTGGGATGAGGACTGGCTTGTTTTGGATAAATAAAGGGGGATACCTATGGGAACAACACAAACTAACATCAGAAAAAAGGGGCACACAATAAATATATTGAATTGTTCTCTTGTGTCCTCAGAAACTTTCCATGGGATAAAGTGCATAGAAATCTTACCGTTGGTCTCCATTCGCTGAACTGCATTAGTCCATAGATGCTTGTCTTTATGTTTATAGGAGATATAGTAGAGATTGATTGAGATGAGGCATTCACTCATTCTTCGAGTCAAATATGTATGTGAACATCTATTGAGACAAGGACGCCTAATACCACATATATGTCTATGGAAACACCTTCAAATGTTCACTCTCAAAGATGGTTTGAAACATCTAGAGATTCTAGCGTATTTTATCAAGACACTGGTACATGTTTATAATTTATGCACATGCAAAATTTTGAGTATGCATGCATATTTATATTAGTTTTAAATATTTTTCATTGATTTTAATAAGTTTTGTTAGCACTTTTCTTTGTAGAGAGACGATGTAATAGATTGTCTCGTGAGATCGGGAAAGCGTTTGTGTTTGGTCAACTATTTGATTCATCTTATGACTATTTTTCCTCTTTTGGCCATCATTTTAGAGAATGACCAATAGACCAACCACATTTTATTGGTAATATGTTACACACACACACACACACACACACACACACACACACAATTTAAATAAATTACTAATTTGCACATGTGTATATATATGCTTATGTCTTTATATACTAAATTATACATGATCACCTGTGTAAATGTAAAGGATCGTGGTTCTGCTAAGGGTTGCGATGATGCTTTCAGAGAGGATGAGGGGGATGATGCATTTGTAGAAAATGAGGGTGATCCATTTGGAGAAAATGAGGGTGATGATGCAAGGGGTGGAGATGCTTAGGACGTTGCAAGGGACCAAGAGAAAGGTCATGCAAATGCTTGATGAAAGGGTTAAGGTCGACAAAGGGATACTTTAAAACAAGCACATGGTTTTAAGCCCACAACCATTTATCTGTCAGATATTCTTGATTCTCTTCCTTGGGAAAATGATATTGTTTCTGTTACCCTTGAAAAATGCACATCTCACCATAACAAATTGAGGGATGATATTTCTAGCTTAGAACTCCCAATTGAGAGCCGACAAAGTTTGCAAATACTTTTGGAATATTTAGGCAAGTTTATTATTTCCTATAGAAGTATTGGGCCAACAATAGGTTGTTTCATTCACTTGATGTGAATGCAAAAGGATTAGGTGATGGATCCTGACAAGTGGGTTGATGTAGAGAAGAGGGTATCAAAAGAAGATTCCATTTAAATGTTTAATTTTAAAGAAGGACCGAAGCAGAAGATGTTAAAGGTGCAATATTTCAAGAAGCCTTAGATTGCACACCATTTACATGACATATTCTTAGCAGCCTATGGTAGATTTCCATGGAATGATGAAGTGTCACATTATTTTGTGAGAATTTTTTAAGAAGTTTTTTTTTTAAACATGAAACCAGATTACATAGATGCTCCGTCCAAATTTTATGGGATTGGAAAAGGTAGGATGTATGAACGAGAAGGATCCTTTTGAGATCCATTATTTCCTAAGGCTACACCTTGTTTGGTGCCTCAACCAGAGAGACTTGTTACATTATGATTAGATATGGAGAAAACCTCTCAGATTGGTCTAAAGGTGAGAAAATTCATAGGATACAACTTACCATCTACTCTAGTAGGGCTTGATGTGGGCATGAATTGACATAGAGCATGAGCTTGTTCTCGTTCACATTTTTCTTATAAAACAGATATTGAGCTAGATTCAATTAGCCTTGAAGATTCCAAGATCTATGCAAAACAATGTCGAGATGGGTTGTTTGAGTTACTCCATCATCGAGGGATAAGGGAGGGGGGAGGTATGTGAGAACTTTTCTTTTTACCTCATAATTGTTAAATCATGGTTTGCTAGTCTCTCTCTCTCTCTCTCTCTCTCTCTATCTATCTATCTATCTATCTATCTATCTATCTATATATATATATATATACAACAATGGGTATTTAAAATCAACTCATTTGAATTGTAGTTCACCCAAAATTTGGATGGACGTGATTTTATGGTTGAATCTAGTGTTAACCTAGGGCCGCTGAAATAGGTACATTTGCATAAATATCTATAAATTTATATGTTTTCATTATTGTCATGACACATTTTTCTAAGATTGAAATTTTGGTTTTGTTCACAAATTTTGATTCCTTCTTCTAGGACCATGGGTATTGGGCCCCTTTCATCATCAATTTTGGGAGACATTCCTAGTGTCTCCCAAGATATTGAGGTAAATTGCATCTTTCAAATGTTGTAGTAATGATTAAAAAAAATTGAAATTTTGTTTAAATTTATTTCATGTTGTTTAAATTACATGTTTCAAATGTTTAAGTTTAATGATTGACATCTTAAATTTTAATTTATTTTATATGTGTGTATGAAAAGTTTAAGTAATGAAATTAAAATTGTAGGTAGGTAAATAGATTGTACAACCTTCCATGGCTTTGGATGTGGTGACCTATTTGGGTGTTGGGCTCAATGAGGTATATTTATTCATATTTATTATTCTAAATTCCAATTGTATTTTTATTAAAGTTTATTTACATTATAAAATTTATATATTGAAGCTTAATTAAAAGTTGCATGTGTTATAGGTCAATCGCCAGGAGAATGTGGATAGTGATATCCATACAATGGATATTACATAGTTATATATGTTTTTATACTTGTGAAGTTGTTAATGAATTTGCATGTTAAAAATCTAAACCTATCATTTTAACTTATATATTTTAAACTTGCATATACATACATACATACATACATACATACATATATATATATATAGTTTTTGGGTCAAGTTCAAATATAATTTAATTAAATGTTTAAACAATTTAATTTGGTCACGCGATGTACATATATTAATGTCTTTAGAGTTAGTTGATGTTTATATACAATATGCTACACTTGTGTTTAAATTATTTTCCTAAAGATATTATTTTTGGTCATTATGTATAGATTTAATTAATGTTTTATAATTTATGTATATAACCATGGATTTGATTGGATATGTTAGTTAGGAATGTTTTCAATCATTTAGGTAGAATAATATATGATATCTGTAGAATATTCAATAAAATGCACTTTATACAAATTTTATAATAGAATAATTAATTTGACTTGTCATGTGCCAAAAACTCATGTCTTTTTTTTTATGAATACATTGAAAAGTCGTTTCCTTATAAGATAAACTCTCTAGTTTTAAGACTATATAAATTTTTCTAGGACACTATGACCATCATTGATTTATCATTGGTATCATGATTATATTTGTTTAATAATCTTAGTGTATATAATGCAATTTATAGAGTGCTTCAATTTGAATATATTGAATTTTTATGGTAATCTACCACTTGTTTAAATCTTGTTATCATTTTTTCATATTATGATTTATCATCGATATCATGATTATATTTGGTTAATAATCTTAGTGTATATAATGCAATTAATAGAGTGCTTCAATTTGAATATTGAATTTTTATGGTAATCTACCACTTGTTTAAATTATGTTAATAAAACAATATTGTATATAACAATAAAAAGAATGAAAATCCATATAAGACACAATAAGAATAATGTACACATGTATTTTAAAACTCTCATAATCTAATTTGTTATTTTAGAAACTTTAATTGAGCAAAATTAAGAATCATGGAAATTTACTTGATACATATCATAATGTTAAAATGTTACATCCACTCAATACAATTCATCAATAATTTTGATGTACATATGTTCAACAATCTAAGAACAATATATCTTTTAAGTTTCATCAATTTGAAATACATAAGCTCAACAATATAAGAACAATATAATATAAGTTTCATCAATTTGATGTACATAATCTCAACAATGTAAGAACAATATCATATAAGTTTCCTTAATTTGATATACATAAGCTCAACAATGTAAGAACTTGATATCATACTTAAGTAAAAGTTATCAAGTTGACATGTACATAATCTCAACAATGTAATCTAACAATATATCATATTTAAGTTTCAAAAAGACATAGGTCTCATAATTTGACAATTTCATAACACGTACTCAAGAACGCATAACATTATAATTTTGAGCAATACATTTTTAAGGAATGTGCGTAAAAAATAATCAAAACAATCTAGCTAACTTATCGATAATCACTCTATTTGAGTGTCACAATTATAAAACCAATCAAGATGCCTTGATGGAAAAAGTATGTATCATGTTCAACATGTTTCAAATTAGAAATAAGATTGTAAAGGAATGTTGTCTTCAATTATTCTTTCATGATCAACTTTTGACATCTTCCATATTCTATATTTAAATTTTTTATTTGATTTAAATTCTATCAACTTTATGTGAGTTGTGCATACCAAATGACTATATTGGAAGCATATGACATCAGGTTGATAGTCTCTAACGTGAACGTCACTTTTAGTTTGATGTATTTCTTGAAAAAAATAACCTTTTAATAGAATTGACCCTCTTTCATATATAAAACCTTTGCCATCATATTCCTCCAATAATTTCATATTTCTCTTTGTGCATCACATCAAATACTATCTGACATTTTCATTGTTGTCTATGGGTGCAACCACAACAAATACATCTCCTGAACATAAATAAGAACATTGAATTTGTCAAATACATCTTCATTAAATAAAACAACTTTCATATATATATATATATATATATATATATATATATATATTTGACATTGAAGTAAAAAATATTTAAAATAAAAAATGACAAATTTATTAAAGTGTACATAAAGTTACCTTCTCTAACAAGATCAGAAATTCTATCACTATCAGTTGATATTGCAATGTCCTCTGATTCCAACTCCTCAAAGCTTGTGTGTGGCATTTTTCCAAGTTTCATTAATTTCGTTGTGTTTCCAAGGTTTAACATAATTGTCATTGATGTTTTCCCAAATTTCTATTGATTCTATGTCCATGAAAATAGGACAAAATCATGTTAGCTTCCTACTATCAAATGAAAACACATTTTGGAAGATTTTTGTTTTGATTGAGTGTAAATATCGAGTTCCATTAATGGTGCTAGAATCATATGGGATTGATCTATCTACATCTTGGATTCCAATATGCCAAAAAAACCTGTCCAACATAAACAATTTACATGTACATGTGAGTAAAATGTTACTAGATGTACATATTCAAGTCATTCCATGATGAATAAATTTGTTTTGAAAACAAAGTTCATACCTCCGCACATCCTTTGATTGTTGATTGAAATCATGGGTGAGATTTACACGAAAACATTGAACAACTTGATTAGCACACACAAATCGATCATCAGAATTGTTCATTTGATTCCTTCGAAGTGTTCATTTTACACACGTCCTTGCACCATCGTGCTCTCCTTTTCCATGACCAGTTTCAAAAAAATTCCAACAATGTTTAATATTTGTTTTTTTATGAAGGCGACATAGCCAGAAGAATGATCTAGAAGATTTAAATTGCTCTGCACATCCATCTGACCATATCCAATGTTCATTCATTACAATTGCACATGTTTTCAATGAACCATAAATAATATCAAAATAATGTTGTACATAATGCGTATCATGTGTGTGGTCATCACTGATATAGAAATGATATTCCTTGGTCACATGTCGATTGTCATTCATGATTTCTATATAATCAACATTATGTAGGGAATGTCTATATAGAACATGGACAAATATAGAAACTTGGTTAGAATGATAATATTCACTTTTTATTTCTTTTTGTGCTTCAAATGTGTAATTCTTTGTGAAATCAACCACAAAAAAATAGTTTCTACTGGAAAAACATCATGTGATTGTTTGAATTATATGTCTTGCCATCGTGATCTATGTGAATGTTTGATGTATTTATAAATTTCTTTTTCAAAATTTTCAAAAACTCTGTAACAATGATTTTATCTTCTTGTAATCTATCCTTTTCGAAAGAGTGTTTGTAGAACTTGTAGAATTGTGGGAATAAGTGACATATTCATATCTCTTCCAATCAACTATTATATTGACAATGCCATGATAATTAATATCAATAGGATATTTATGGTGGAATAAAGCTATATTTCCACAATGATCACATTTCTTTCCACCGACACATCTTTTGTTGTAAAATATGTCGTGACTATCTCTTTCACATAGAATTTCAGATATAAAAACACGAATTGTGGAAGGAGGTGAATTCGGCCAAATTTTTTACCAAAACGAAGGAATGTGTCATAATATAATTTAAACTCAACATGATAGTGACAACAACATGTGTCACAAATAGTGACAGGTCTAACATACCATGGCTTTTGTTGTACAAATGTATTGATTGCCAAATTCACTTCTCTGTGTTCATCTTTGAATTTATTGAACAATTGTATTTGAGTTATCTTCAATATATGTTTTAGATGGATTTCATATTGATTTTTAGATATTCTTCATCGTATCACATCCCTTTCATTTGGTGAAACATGAGAATTTTCCACCCAATATTTATGCATCATAGTTTTAACACTTTCACTGACCCTATCTTTATAGGGTTGTATATAAATAATTTCCCAACAAGCAGGCTCATCATTTGCATCTATTTGTAATCGAAATTTGTTATATTTGTACAATGTTTTCCACAAAGTTCAAATAACTTTTACAATATGCGTTGTCAAATGTTTTTTCTAGTACTAGATGAAATAATCGTTGTTTTTATTATTCTATATGCAACACTAGTGTCTTTCTTTCTAGATTTTCCAATAGTTTTTAATGCATCGACTATATTTTTGAACACATTTTGATTCAACTTTGAATATTTTGTCTTCTTTTGAATACCCAATAATGACCAAGCTTCCCTCAACTCATCTTAGACTAACAAACACCTCAAACTTTGAGCTTGCATTGCCACTGATTCTTTTTCCAGAAATTGTTCATGTATCTTTTCAACACGATATGGTACAATATGGTAAGGTTTTTTGTTTCCAGATTTTTCTCTATCAACATTCAATAAAATTTCATCTTCAATGATGAATCCACACATATATATATTTCAATTTCAATTTTAGTTTAGCATATTTCAAATATATTTAACTTGAAACATAAAAATATGACTCATAACTAAAAAAAAATTACATGGTTTAAAATAATTTAATAACCAATAAATAAATAAATAAATATATATACCTCTTCTCGATTGAATATTTGCATCATTTTCGGATTCATCAATTTCTTCAACATCTTGATCAACATTAGGAAATAAATATGTATCTACATTTGGAAATTATTTTCAAACATACAATCATTTACAAAAACCAGTTACTGCATTTTAAACAATTTACAATATTTGTACATACCTGGTTCAATTTCTTCTTGATTTTGATTTTGAATATTCATATCATCAACATTTTGATCCAAATCTCTAATTACATCATCATTAGTGATGTCCTCAATATATTTGTACTCTTTTGTTTCTTTTTTTCATGGTATTTGAATCTTTTCTTTTCATTATGTAAGGCATCATCTCAAGTGCGATTATATTTCCTCTTCTGCGCTCTTTTGTTGCCCATAATTATTCATGAATGTATAACTTATGATCCAGGAAGATATTGGTGGCCACCCACCTATTCCACTTGGACCCCCACCATTGTTTCTTTCAGTTTTCTAGTTTCCTTAATTGTAGCACAGTTTACTATTTTTGGCAGTTTTCGGGTCCTAAACTTCCAGAGCCATTTTGAGGCCCTAAACAACGTTTTTTCACTGAACCTATCTTTATAGGGTTGTATACAAATAATTTCCCAACAAGCAAGCTCATCATTTGCATCTATTTGTAATCGAAATTTGTTATATTTGTACAATGTTTTCCGTGAAGTTCAAATAACTTTTGCAATATGCATTGTCAAATGTTTTTTCTAGTACTAGATGAAATAATCATTGTTTGTATTATTCTACGTGCAACACTAGTATCTTTCTTTCTGGATTTTCCAATAGTTTTTAATGCATCGACTATATTTTTGAACACATTTTGATTCAACTTTGAATCTTTTGTCTTCTTTTGAATACCCAATAATGACCAAGCTTCCCACAACTCATTGGAGATTAACAAACAACTCACACTTTGAGCTTGCATTGCCACTGATTCTTTTTCCAGAAATTGTTCATGTATCTTTTCAACACAATATGGTACAATATGGTAACGTTTTGTGTTTCCAGATTTTTCTCTATCAACATTCAATAAAATGTCATCTTCAATGATGAATCCACACATATATATATTTCAATTTCAATTTTAATTTGGCATATTTCAAATATATTTAACTTGAAACATAAAAATATGACTCATAATTATAAAAAAAAGTACATGGTTTAAAATAATTTAATAACCAGTATATATATATATACCTCTACTGGATTGAATATTTGCATCATTTTTGGATTCATCAATTTCTTCAACATCTTGATCAACATTAGGACATAAATATGGACATAAATATGTATCTACATTTGGAAATTATTTTCAAAAATACAATCATTTACAAAAACCAGTTACTACATTTTAAACAAATTTACAATATTTGTACATACCTGGTTCAATTTCTTCTTGAGTTTGATTTTGAATATTCATATCATCAACATTTTGATCCAAATCTCTAATTACGTTATCATTAGTGATGTCCTCAATATTTGTACTCTTTTGTTTCTTTTTTTCAGGGTATTTGAGTCTTTTCTTTTCATTATGTAAGGCATCATCTCAAGTGCGATTAGATTTCCTCTTCTGCACTCTTTTGTTGCCCATAATTATTCATGAATGTATACCTTCTGATCCAGGAAGATATTGGTGGCCACCCACCTATTCCACTTGGACCCCCACCATTGTTTCTTTCAGTTTTCTAGCTTCCTTAATTGTAGCACAGTTTACTATTTTTGGCAGTTTTTGGGTCCTAAACTTCTGGAGCCGTTTTGAGGCCCTAAACGACATTTTTTCACTGACCCTATCTTTATAGGGTTGTATACAAATAATTTCCCAACAAGCAAGCTCATCATTTGCATCTATTTGTAATCGAAATTTGTTATATTTGTACAATGTTTTCCGTGAAGTTCAAATAACTTTTGTAATATGCATTGTCAAATGTTTTTTCTAGTACTAGATGAAATAATTGTTGTTTGTATTATCCTACATGCAACACTAGTATCTTTCTTTCTGGATTTTCCAATAGTTTTTAATGCATCGACTATATTTTCGAACACATTTTGATTCAACTTTGAATCTTTTGTCTTCTTTTGAATACCCAATAATGACCAAGCTTCCCTCAACTCATTGGAGACTAACAAACAACTCAAACTTTGAGCTTGTGTTGCCATTGATTTTTTTTCCAGAAATTGTTCATGTATCTTTTCAACACGATATGGTACAATATGGTAAGGTTTTGTGTTTCCGGATTTTTCTCTATCAACATTCAATAAAATGTCATCTTCAATGATGAATCCACACACACATATATATTTCAATTTCAATTTTAATTT
>LPNX010582871.1:0-57257 GCA_001517045.1 Pseudotsuga menziesii | reverse complement strand
TTGGAAATTATTTTCAAAAATACAATCATTTACAAAAACCAGTTACTGCATTTTAAACAAATTTACAATATTTGTACATACCTGGTTCAATTTCTTCTTTAGTTTGATTTTGAATATTCATATCATCAACATTTTGATCCAAATCTCTATTTACATCATCATTAGTGATGTCCTCAATATTTGTACTCTTTTGTTTTTTTTTCTCATGGTATTTGAGTCTTTTCTTTTCATTATGGAAGGCATCATCTCAAGTGCGATTAGATTTCCTCTTCTGCGCTCTTTTATTGCCCATAATTATTCATGAAAGTATACCTTCTGATCCAGGAGGATATTGGTGGCCACCCACCTATTCCACTTGGACCCCCACCATTGTTTCTTTCAATTTTCCACTTTCCTTAATTGTAGCACAGTTTACTATTTTTGGCAGTTTTCGGGTCCTAAACTTTCGGAGCCGCTTTGAGGCCCTAAACGATGTTTTTTCGGCATTGAATGGTCAGGTAAATATGAGTCCATTTCAGACTTGATATTTGTTTTTTATGTATGTAGTCCTTAAACAGATCTTTCTAATGATGTATCATGCACGTCAAATGGAGGTAGTATGCTAAAGTTACGACCCTGGGAAATTGATGTACCAAGTTACCCAACGGGGCCCACATTTTGGCATTTCACCTCCTAGGGTTAGGTTTTTGTATGTGTCGGGTTTCCATTGTTTCTCAATAAGATATAGGCCTTCGAGCCTCATTGTAACATAGAATTCAGAGGCATGTAGCCACCACATCTCTTCTTAGAGATAAGCTACCAGCACTCAAGCTAGTTTATTTCCATTCTGTATGTAAACAAGTTTCAGTTATTGATTAATGAAATGAAGTGTTATTTTCACTGCATATTTGTTTCTGTGGTTATTTGTGTATTCTGTTGTGTTCTTGCATAAAATACGGATCACTGGTATCAAAGCAATCTGCACTTTCTCTATCCTTCTTTGCATGTCCACAACGAGGGTAGGGGATAAAGAGTTAGGGCTCGATCTGGTTGAACCTTTGCAATATCATCCTCGCAAATCCCGATGGCCACCCATGGGGAATGAAATGAAAGACAAAGGCGCAGAAGATCCTATCAAAATGTTGCTTGAGGAGGCCCTTGAAAAACAAAGGAATGCGATGATGGATAACTTCGCCCAGATCCTTCAACGACTTCCCACTGGTGGCACATCTGCATCTAGCAGCCACTCTAGAGGTGCAACCCCTTTAAGGTACAAGTAAAATTTGACATTCCCATATTTGATGGCCAAATAGATACAGACGTCGTAGATAGATGGTTGAATCTATTAGAAGGATATTTCTCGGTTCATGACTTTTCTGACCAGGAAAAGATTACTTTTTCTCTACTCAAAGCCGCCCCCTATGTCAAGGACTGGTGGGAAACCTACTGTGAGAGAAAGGATGAGGAGGAACCCTCTTTTTTCTCGGTCGTACCCACTTGGAATTATTTTCGATATGCCATAAAGGGACAATATTATCTGACGGGGAGCTATGAGGATAAGTACATACAATGGACTATGCTGTGGCAGCAAAGAGATCAAGATGTGCATGAGCTAACGAATTTGTTCCATACCTTGCGCACCAAGTTGGGTATCAAATATTCAAAGAACCATTTGGTGCTGAAGTACTGCAGTTGTCTGCACAGATACATTCAGGAGGAAATGGAGTTCCTTGACATCTCCTTGCTTGGTACGGCATACCGGTATGCTGCCAAAATTGAGCAAAAAGTCAAACAAAAAAAGCGAGACTTTGGATCTGCGAATCAGAAGCAAGGGAAAGGTTCCCCCAAACCACAAAAATAAGGACACAGCCAAGGAATGGAGAATCAAGAAAACTTGCCAAAGCCTCAAGCAAAGAGAAACATTGCAAAGCTGAAGAAGGAAGCAGGAAAGTGGTGCGAGTTCCATAAGAGCCCCACTCACAACACAAGTGAGTGTCGGGCCAAGCAGTCACTGGTGGATGAGATAAAGGCTTCTGAATCAGATGCATACTCTAACAGTGAATCAGAACTTGAGAAGGGGAATGACAGAGGGAAGAAGATTATCGATGCAGAGACCAATGCCACAGTTGCTACCACGAAGATCCAAAAGGAAGAACCAAAAGATTCATAGGAGGAGGAGCGTCTTTTCCACTCCCAAATGTGGGCAAAGGGTTCCTCGCTACAGTTCATTGTTGACAGTGGGAGCCAAAAGAACTTGATTTCAGTAGAGTCCATGAAGCGATTGGGTTTGTCGACCACATCACACCCGCAACCGTACACCATTGGGTGGCTTCACCAAGGACGGGATCTTCACGTCAGCCAGTAGTGTCGCTTTCCCTATAGAATCAAGCCCTTCATCGATGAGGTATTATGTGATATTTATCCTCTTGATGTTTGTGATGTATTATTAGGTCAACCATACTTATGGAAGTGACATGCTATGTATGAGTCCCGGCCTCATGCTGTCAATATTATGTTGGGAAATAATTTGTACAGGATACCAGAGGTACCATCTCTTGCTGCTATCTCTTTGGTTACTGCAAAAAAATGCAGTAAGCTCATTTCCAAAACCAGGAAGTTTGTTTTCTTGATGATCTGCCCTTAGGGAAAGAAGAAGATCATGGCAATGACCTCCAGATAGGGCCCCTTTGTACAACAACAACAAATGGAAAAGGTCATGGAGGAGTACCGGGACATATTCACCTCACCCACCAGGGTGCCTCTCCACTGTCAAGCCAAGCACCCCATCGATATGATCCCAGGTGTGCTACTGTCCAATGGAATGATCTATCGATGCTCTGTTATGGAGAATGATGAAATCAAGAGGCAAATTTAGGAGCTGCTGCAGAAGGGTCACATCCAACCAAGTTCATCGCCCTGTTGGAGCACGATCATGTTGGTACAAAAGAAGGATGGGACTTGGAGACTCTGTATTGACTATCAGGCGCTGAACAAGATCACTGTGCGGAATAGGTACCCGATCCCACGGATTGATGATCTCATGGACCAGCTTAAAGGGGAACAATATTTTAGCAACATCGACTTAAAGTCTAGGTATCACCAAGTACCAATCGAACCGACCGATGTGTTGAAGACTGCCTTCAAAGCAAGGAGGGCCTTTTTGAATGGTTGGTCATGCCTTTTGGGATGACAAATTCTCCTACAACCTTCATGAGACTGATGGATGACATATTGCACCCATTCACCAACTCATTGTAGTAGTATACTTGGATGAAATCCTGATCTTCAGCTAGACTTGGGAAGAGCACCTCCACCACATCCGACAGGTCCTCCAAACATTGCGGCAGCACAAGTTGTGTGCCAATTTGGACAAGTGCACTTTTGGCATGACCCAAGTTCAGTATCTGGGATACATTATTGATGAGTGTGGGGTACATAGTGGATCCAACCAAGATCCAAGTCATTCAAGATTGGATAGCCCCAACTACTCTAACAGAGCTTCACAGCTTTCTGGGCCTTGCTAATTTCTACCGTAGGTTCGTGTTGGGATTCTCTCATACAACTTGGCCCTTGAGTCAAGTCACCAAGGGAGGAGCGAAAGAAAAATTCTTTTGGTCGAAAACTCAAAAGAAGGCATTTGCAGAATTGAAACATCGCATCTGCTGTGCCCCAGTGCTTACATTACTAGACTTGCAACAACCATTTGAGATCGAGACAGATGCCTCTAACTATGCTATTGGGGTAGTCCTTACTCAACAAGGGAATCCAGTGGCATATCACAGTGAGACAATCTCTGACACAGTCCACAAATATCCCACTTATGACAAAGATATGTATTCCATTGTATAGGCTTGCCGACAATGGAAGCATTACATTTTGGGGAAGGAAATGATCAGCCACATAGACCACTGACCCCTACAATTCATATAGACACAAGGGAAGTTACAGAACGATTGCCATTAGAATTGGTCCACATATCTACAATAGTTTCATTTGAACATCAAGTACAAGAAGGGAAGCACCAATAATGTTGCAGATTGCCTCAGCCGAGCACTGATAGTGGTGATAACCACCTTGCTCAACTCTTGTGGGCACGAGACTTCTAATTGGCTGCTTCTCTACAAGAGTGATCCAGAATTCACCCACACATACCAGACACTCTTGGAGGGAAACCAAGTTCCAAAATTTCACCTCGAGGATGTACTACTATGTCACATGGGACACCTTTGTGTTCCTTCAAGCGAGAGTGCCAAGATGATTTGGGAAGCGCACTACAGTCGGGTCATTGGGCATTTCAGGGTCAAGAAAATAGTGGCAGTACTGTAGAAGTATTTCTATTAGCCGAACCTTCGATAGGACGTCGGGAAGTAAATCTGATCCTGTACTGTCTGTGCCATTTCCAAACCATCCATCAAGAAGCAAGGCCTCTATACTCCGTTTCCTACCCCTAGTCGACCTTGGGAATCCATCTCCATGGATTACATGTTGGGCCTTCCTTCTACTAAGCATGGAAATGACTGTGTGTTTGTGGTCGTTGACAAATTGTCAAAGATGGCCATAATGGTGGACTGCAAGAAGAATATCACAGCAGAAGCCACTGCTAAACTCTTCTTTGAATGAGTGTGGTTACACTTTGGGATACCACAGTCTATAATATTAGACTGGGACAACAAGTTCCTTAGTACATTCTGGTCTAGCCTATGGTCAATGCTAGACACCAAGCTCACAAAGTCCACAGCTTTCCATCCCCAGACTGATGTCCAGACAGAGGTCATCAATAGGATGATCGTACACAGTTTTCTCATGTACAACTCAAAGAATCCACACAAATGCAATGAGAGCCTCCCCTATGTACAACATAGCTATAATTGGGCCCTACACAGCTCAACCAACCACAAACCCTTTTAGGTGGGATTGGGATTCCAGCCACTATGTCCCATTGACGTAGCGATGCCATTTGTAGCTACTGAGGATGATTAAGCTCATATCCAGTCTGAAGTTTCCAAGGCAAACAACTTCATTGAGCGCATTCATCACATTCGCCAATAGGTTCATGACATATTGAACAAGTCCAATGCTAAGTACAAGCAGCGACATGATCAGCATCGGGTGCAACACAACTTCCAGGTGGGTTACAAAGTGTGGCTACATTTGCAGAAGGAACGCCTCGCTGGACCCCACCACAAGCTTCGCCCACTCTAATATGGGCCATACACCATCACCAAAGCTATTGGGGACAATTCCTTCGAGCTCAGTATTCCACCATTCCTTGGTCTGCACCCAGTGTTCAATGTGTACCACCTTCGGCTCTACTTTCCACATCTACTGAACACATTAGACGTGGCAGAACAAATCACACCAACAGAGTTAAACCTTGACTGCATGGAACAATCCACAACTGATCGGATTATGGACACACAGATCAAGAACACCCACCAGCAGAAGATCCAGCTATATCGAGTTGTCAAAGCAGGCCAACTCCTTCACCAGGGAAAGTGGCTCACCAGGGACCAAGTTCAGCTGAAGTTTCCTCATCTCATGGAGGAACTCAACGCAATGGGGACCATTGCTTCCTAAGGGGGGAGGAATGATCCAGGAGGATATTGGTGGCCACCCACCTATTCCAATTGGACCCCACCATTGTTTCTTTCAGTTTTCCACTTTCTTTAATTGTAGCACAGTTTACCATTTTTGGTAGTTTTCGGGTCCTAAACTTTCAGAGCTGTTTTGAGGCCCTAAACAATGTTTTTTCGGCAACGAATGGTCGGGAAAGTATGAGTTTGTTTTAGACTCAATATTTGCCATTCATGGATTTAGTTCTTAAATAGATATTTCTAACGATGTATCATGCACATCAAACAGAGGTAGTATGCTAAAGTTACGACCCCAGGAAATTGATGTACCAAGTTACACAACGGGGCCCACATTTCGTCGTTTCACCTCCTAGGGTTAGGTTTTTGTATGTTTAGGGTTTCCATTGTTTCTCAATAATATATATGCCTTCGAGCCTCATTGTAACATAGCATTTAGAGGCATGTACTCGCCACATCTCTTCTTAGAGATAAGCTACCAGCACTCTAGCTAGTTTATTTCCATTTTGTATGTAAACAAGTTTCAGTTATTGATTAATGAAATGAAGTGTTATTTCCACTGCATATTTGTTTCTGTGGTATTTGTGTATTCTATTGTGTTCTTGCATAAAATTCGGATCAGTGGTATCAGAGCAATTTTCTCTTTCTCGATCCTTCCTTGCATGTCCCCAACAAGGGCAGGGTATAAAGAGTTAGGGCTCGATCTAGTTGAACCTTTGCAAGATCATCCTCTCAAATCCCGACGGCCACCCATGGGGGACAAAAGGAAAGACGAGGGAACAGAAGATCCTATCAAAATGTTGCTTGAGGAGGCCCTTGAAAAACAAAGGAATGTGATGATGGATAAATTCGCCTAGATCCTTGAACGACTTCCCATTGGCGGCGCATCTACATCTAGCAGCCACTCTGGAGGTGCAACCCATTTTAAGGTACAAGTAAAATTTGACATTACCATATTTGATGGCTGAATAGATGCAGACACCATAGATATATGGTTGAATCTATTAGAAGGATATTTCTCAATTCATGAATTTTCTGACCGGGAAAAGATTATTTTTTCTCTACTCAAAGTCGCCTCCCATGTCAAGGATTGGTGGGAAACCTACTGTGAGAGAAAGGACAAGGAGGAACCCTCTCTGTTCTCGGATTATGGACACACAAATCAAGAACACCCTCCAGCAGAAGATCCAACTATATGGAGTTGTCAAAGCAGGCCAACTCCTTCACCAGGGAAAGTGGCTCACCAGGGACCAAGTTCAGCAGAAGTTTCCTCATCTCATGGAGGAGCTCAACACAATGGGGACCATTGCTTCCTAAGGGGGAATGAATGATCCAGGAGGATATTGGTGGCCACCCACCTATTCCACTTGGACCCCCACCATTGTTTCTTTTAGTTTTCCATTTTCCTTAATTGTAGCACAGTTTACTATTTTTGGCAGTTTTCGGGTCCTAAACTTCCAAAGCCGTTTTAAGGCCCTAAATGACGTTTTTTCGGCATCGAATGGTCGAGAAAATATGAGTCTGTTTCATACTTCATATTTTTCATTTGTGAATGTAGTCCTTGAATAGATATTTCTGACGATGTATCATGCACGTCAAATGGAGTTAGTATGCTAAAGTTACGACCCCAGGAAATTGATGTACCAAGTTACCCAATGGGGCCCACATTCTGGCGTTTCACCTCCTACGGTTAGGTTTTTAGATTTGTAGGGTTTCCATTGCTTCTCAATAATATATAGGCCTTCAAGCCTCATTGTAACACAGAGTTTAGAGGCATGTAGCTACNATAAGCTACCAGCACTCTAGCTAGTTTATTTCCATTATGTATGTAAACAAGTTTCAGTTATTGATTAATGAAATGAAGTGTTATTTCCATTGCATATTTTTTTTTGTGGTTATTTGTGTATTTTGTTGCATTCCTGCATAAAATCAGGATCACCTTCACCTTAGAATAAATTTCCCTCGAGAGAATCTTAATCATAAAAAAAAACTCACCTTAAAATACTTGTCGATAAAATATTGCACAAAATAATTTAAAAAAAATCACCATAGAATAAATTGGTGAAGAATCTTTAAGAAAATTTGTACCATAATTTATTTCCCCAAAACATCTTCACTAAAGAAAAAAGTATCCACCTTAGAAGATAATTTCTAGGAACACTTTACTATAAACAACTTACCAAAAAAATCTTCATTATCAAAGAAAAATAGCCTCCATCTAGAAGATAATTTCTAAGAACATTTTACTATTAAAAAGAACATTTTACCATCAAAAAAATTCCCAAAAAGAATCTTTATTATAAAATAAAAGGAGGCTCCATCTCAGAAGATAGTTTCTAAGAACATTTTACCACAACAAATTTTAAAGAATCTTTACTATCAAAGAAAAAGAGACTCCATCTCAAAAAATAGTTTCTAAGAACATTTTACCATAACATTTTCCAAATGAATCTTTACTATCAAAGAAAAAGAGCCTCCATCTTAGAAGATAAGTTTTAAGAACACCTATTATAAAAATTACCCCTAGTTTGTAACTGTGTAAAATGGTGATCTTTTAAAAATGCAAAAATATGTGTAAACATGATTCTTATGAATATGAATCTAAACAGTTTCTCAAAAAGGCATGTCAAGTTTTTTTCGGCCAACGAAAAAAATAAGAAAAAAAGGGTTTTTCGGTCGAACTATTAGTTTGACAGAACTCTTTTCCATCTGTTAAATCTAGCTTTCGGTCCAACTATTATATTTTTCAGCCGACATATTTGTTCGACCGAAATACTATAAATATTAAGAAATGGTTTTCCATCCCATTTCTTAGTCTTCTTCCAATTTCCAAGAGATAGGATCATATGAAATACTTAGAATTTCTCTTCACAAATAATACCATTAGTTGCATAATTCAATCTACTTTATATAGATGCAAATTTTCTTGAATTTGGTGTGATCCACTAATTTTATTTATTATTTTTCTTAGAATGTGTTTGGATTGCTTCAAAATTGAATAGAATTCAGTGAAATGAAAATTCAATAACTTCTTAAAGACACAATGATTTGTTTTTGAAAAATCTTGGTATAAAACCATGTTGTGCTTTCTTCAAAAGGTTACTTTCAGTTTTTTTGTTTTGAATTGGAAATTAGGGAAGATTTTGTGTCTAAATAAACATGTTAGTTTTATGCTAGTTTTCTAGATTGGTTCACTTCAAAAAATTCTAATAAGTATTGTAAGTTGTCGTTGGATACAAACTTATAAGCAAATATTAGTACAATCTGTCTAGATCATCATAACATATTTTGTTTTTAATGAACAATAATTGAATAATGAATAAAGTGTAGTCTAAAAACATGGCTATTTATCATAATTTCATTAATTAAGAACATACTATCAAACACTTGCAAAAATGGCATATCAAATTCCAATAAAAAAAGTCTAAAAAGTAACCAATAGAAAGATCAAACAATTCTCTACGAGTTTTGTTTTTACTACAAAATGAAATTCTAAACACAACTCTAATTTTTCTTTGCTCGAAGTTGACAAACTTGCAAAAACACCATTTATTTTCTCATAACCCCCCCAAAATAGACACCTAGATTCATGATTTCCTCCTAGTATGATTTTATAGAATCCATCTGAAAAGGAAGAAGTGTTCCCATGGAAAAATTAACCTCCTCTGAGACCTCATTTACAAGAAGCATTGATTTTTGTACACTAATATCCTTTCCAATGGCCTCATAGAAACCCTGCATCAATTCCTTAAAAGCTATCCACTCCTATATCATTCCTCCACCAAAGAGAAGAACATCATCCACAAATAAAAAAAGGGAAATATGCATATTCCATGCAAGCTTAATCCCCTTGATTCTACCTTCCCATCGCACCAGTTAGATCAACCTACTCAAAAATTCAATTACAAGAATAATAATGGTGATCATAACTGAAAACCTTAACATAACCCCTGAGAACACTGAAAGAAACTTGTGGGAGAACCATTTATGAGTACTGGAAATGAAGTAGATGTCACACCAGCCATGATCCATTTTGTGACTTCTAAATTAAATCCGATCTGAACTAGTATTAGTACGAGAAAAAACCCAATTGACCTTGGCATATGTCTTGACTAGGTCCATTGTCAATATAATGGCTAGGTTCTTCCTGACTTTGATGGTATGGAGAGATTCTTGGGAAACTCCAACAACATAAAAAATTAATCTATTACGAAGAAACCCAAACTCTTCAATGTTCATTAATGTCGCCATAAATGGATTTATGTGATTAACTTTAATATTTGAAATAACCTTATAAGCCATATTACACGATGAGATGAGGAATAAATAAATCAATAAGGATGGAGTATTCAATTTAGGATTCATAGTGATATATGTCATTTTCATACCTGTAGTAACCTTCCACTTGATTCTCAATTCTTTAACAATGTTAAGTAGATCCATGCCAACCAAATCAAATAACTAAAGGAAGAACTCAAATAATTAGCTGTTGGGACCAAGACTTTTGTCCTTGGAAATTTTCTTAAGAATATCCTCAATGTCTTCCAATGACACAGGGTCTTCAATCGAAAGCAGTGGAAATTTATCCCATGGGATAATTTTTTACCTTTTTCCCAAACAAAGATTTGCCAATTTCCATTTTTTTCTAAGTTGATTCACCCAAATTCCATGGGATAAAATTATTTTCCTCTAAAATTGCCAAAATTGTCTAGAAACTATATAAAACCCTTGAAAAATTGAATATTTTTAGAAAAATATCGCCCAACATTTTATGGTTGGGATTTTGTGAATTAGTAAGATTAGCCAAGGTTTATACACTTTAAAAAATTATGGATCCTTAAAATTTTCCCTGATCAAAAGAGAATTCTCCTCAGAGAAAAATATGGGAAAAGTTCTGATCACTTGCATTTGAGTCCAAATATGATTGGAACCAAGATCTTTATAATGTGACCGAAAGTGTTTTACCACAACTTCTTTGAATATTTTTTGATCCAACACATATGCATATTGATCATCCTTATCCCTCAAATAGTATTAAAAACTCTACAATGATTATAAAACATGTGGAAGAAACATGTATTCTGGTCACCCTGATTTATCTAGACTACTCATATTTCAGCTTCCACTCTTCCTCCTATAATCATAGGAATTCAAAATTTATTCTCTCTAAATCAGTTAACAAATCTCTCTCTACAATTGAGAAAATCCCCAAGTGATCAATCCATCTTGCAATCTTCCCAATTCTTTAGCCTAACACTCTTATGCATGCATATACACTCTACTTCAACTATCCAAGCAAGAAATTGATGCATGAATTCAATAACTCTGCTGAAATACACAATGTTCAGGAAAACACTGAAGTCAGCTTTGTAAAGACACGTAGTTCACCACAACACATGCATATAGGCTAACAACCCTACAAACACACGGTTAATCATTCTATTAATCAATCGAAGGAAAATGCACATAGCTTAGATCTCTCTTTTTCTGATTCTTCAAAATGGTTACAAGTAGGAACCAAACACCTGTCTATCCTCTTCTCTACAAACTTAGAATTCTAATGTTGAAGAGTAGAACCCCCTCTACTTCTCTACTCTTCCTATTTAACCTAAAATGTTAACTTCTACTATGAGTGGTCCTACAACCAAAAAAAACCACTACCAGGCATGATGAAACATCCCTGTCCAAATAGCTTGTGGCTTGATCTCCATGCAGGGAGTCGTGATCTGCCATCATGCCTATTGCTTTCTAACAAACTATGACTCATTAGACAACAAAAAAGTATTCCTCAGCATGTGACCAACTCATCACAATGCTAGCATGTTACTATACCCTCGCAGCATGACTCATCTAGTACTGACACCTATCAGATTAGATCTAATATCCTATATAGAATTGCTAGGAAATAAAATACTTTACATGAATGTTTACAATGGTTTTAAAATGAACCCCTCCTTGGGCATATGTCAAGACCTTAGGGTTTGACCAGAAATTTAGTAGTTCGTCTTGAGAGCTAATGCTCCTGCATCGGACTCCCAAAGTAGAAAGAAATCATGACCTCCTGGTCATATGTCTTCAGCTTTTGTTCTCCTGGATCCCAAAATTTAGCCTAACAGTGTCCATAAGCTTTGCTATCTTCATTTTTCCTCAGTTGTAACCTTCCAAGATTCCAAACCTTATGTTGTAGTACTCCACTGTCTTTACCTTCATCATTCTTCACTTTCCAAACAATTCCACAGTGGACTGATTTCTTCATTCTGTTGTAAATCTTCTTAGGTATTTTCATTATCTACCATAGTTCATCTATGGCACTTTTCAATTCAGTCTACTGCTGCAAACAAATATTTTTCTTTTCAATATGCCACTGCACTTGGCTTTACTTTTCCCATTCGGCTCTAAAATGCTGAACATTTTATTCTACTCTTCCTAACCCAATTCCTGTTTTTACTTTCAGAATAGCTTCGAATATTTCTCTTGATATTGCATCCACCCTTACTTCCTTTATGCTTTTATAAGCATCTCCCTCTTCAATATACCTCTCATACTCTTTGTCTACAAATTTACTTTCAAAAAGTAATTTGTCTCTTAGTTTTCTGATTGCAGTCATATACTCAATCACTCCTCTTTGTATACTAGTAAACACATCCCAGAACTGTGAACCGATATATTCTCCTATTTCTTTTATGACAAGAAGCAGTTCTTCCTCATTGGCTACAATTTCTTCCTCTTGTGCAAAAGCTTTCAGAAAGAATTTCAGCCATTCATTGATTACTTGACTTCCTTCAAGTGATTCTTCAGTATGCTACATTTCCGTGTCAGCAAAAATCTCCTCTAGTTCTGTCTTAACAATCTTCAGTAATTATCCTTCAATTCCTTGACCACTTATGTCAGTCAATTCATTCTTGCTCAGTCCTAATACTGCTTCTTCTTCCACCTAAGACATAGTAGCCTCATATTCATCCTTATGATCTTCTTCTTCCTTGTCATTGAATAAAATTCTTTAAGACACTATCTCATCCCATCTCTGTCAGGATAGAATTCTGATTTCTCACTTTTGTGAAAGTCCCAAACTTTTTGTCTATTACCCTTACTTTGGCTCTTTGAGTAAACCAATATTCTTTGTCCACAGTAGGAACAAATTCTCTCTCAGAAGACATGATTTTCTCTTCCCCAATAAGATTTTTGTCTTCATTAATTAAGGACTATGTAGACCCCTTCTGCCACAATAACTCATCTCTTCCTTTTTCATTGCTTGACAACACTTCCAGCTGGCCATCTAGACTAACTAGATCTTCCACACTTTCATCTTTTCCTATGCACTCCCCAAGGTACTTCATCTCTTCATCACCTGAGGTTTCCATTCACAATTAAACTCATATTTATCTAAGAGGATCTCCAACAATAACATCTCCCTATCAGCTTCTTCAAGCACAACATCTTCATGCTTGACATCTTCCTTCATTATGCTTTTTCAAAAAAAAATTAGCTTCACTTAAGACACTTCCATGAGATGGATTGTCTTCTACAATACCTGCAAACACATTCAAATGGTCAGCATTAAAATCGTAAGACTCGATGGTCTTATTTGATGACTCAATCATCAAATCTTCCTTTGGTTGTTCCAAGTATCCTACAGGACTCATAAAAAATTCAATATTCTTATGTTCAGCCTCCTCAAGCATAACATCTGAATGCTTGATACCCTCCTTTGTCTCTTCCAGTGCTTGGTCATCACCATATGCAAATTCATCCTTGGTCTCAGCTTTCACAATAAGTTGGAAATCATTACTTCCACTCAGTTGTGTATGTGGATGTACATGAGACTCAACTGTCTCATCTTCTCCCAGAACAGAATTCAGAGTCTATATTCTTCCTTCATCTTCTATGACAATATTAGCAGATTGTCCTTCTTCATTCTTTGTACTAGTAGACACACACAAAATATTAGTTTCCAAACATTGAGATCTCTTGGCCTCTCTTGAAGCTTCAGCCTTCAAGACTTCTCTTAGACACTCTCTCACCTTGAGGATCTCTTCTTCACACTGAGAATTCATTAGTTTATCTTCTCTCCTTTGTATCTTATGCCACTTCACCTTTCTTTTCACAAGAAAACCACATCTCTGGTCTTCTTTCTCCTTTTGTAACAGCCTCATAAGTACTTTCAGATGGACTTCTATCTCAGTAGTCTCTCTCTCATATGCTTCATCACTCAACTTCCTCCATATGCCATTTGCCTTGGAATTTTCTTTCCTCTCTTTGTGGCTTCCTCCTGAACCTCTGCTATGAATCTCAATAGTCATCTTCTTGAGTTTCTTTCACTCTCTATGAGTTTCACCAGCCTTTGCAGTAACTGTTCTCCCTACTACACCTCACCTAAACAAACCTCCTCTGTGCTTGGTCTTTTGGAAAGTATTGGTCCTCTTTCTAGAACCCTTATGAGCACCTCTCTATGCTCCTTCTAGGATTTTCTCCCATAATTCATCTGTATGAGAACATAACTTTCCTCTTGTACTTCAACCCTTAGTTGAAATACTAGGTCCTTTGTCAAAACCCCAAATTTTGACAAAAAATTAAAATTTTGAGATAACATAAAATGCTGAAAAACTGCGATTTACTAACAGTTATAGGTTAGCAATAAAAGAACAGTTAAATGATTAGAATTACATAATCTTAACTATGTTAACTCAATAGTCTTTCCTTTTTGTAACATGAATAAGTTTTACTTTGCGCATTGTTTGATTTCAGTTTGCTGATGAGTTTTCTTTATGACAAGTAGGTGGAATCTAACTTTGAATCTTGGGCTTACTTAGCATTTATGCTAATGCAGAGAGATTACTTGTTCTTATAGGTTTACATGTATGATTGAATGAATAACGCTTTAAATTTCATAAAGTATCCAACAGTATTTCTATTTGAAATTAATAAGCTTAGTAAATAAGCTACTATATTCCAAACAACTTCCGTGAGGTAAAAACAGTTTGTTTTCTTTAGTTATTCTTGTAAACGAAATTCAGATTATTTAGTTTCTTTCTTTATTATACATAGTGACGGTACAATACTTTCTTTGGCTCTAAACTTGTAATCTTAGATTCTTGATAACTTTTACTTTAATATGCATATATTATTATTTCTATAATACTTTTCTTGTATTAAGTTACTGTCCACAAACAGTTTCCAAGGTTAATGTTTTTTTTTATAAAGGTCAACCTTTTATTCTATGCTAACCCCAGTATTTCGGTATAAGCATAAAACCATTCGACCGAATATAGATATGGTCAAGTTGATAAACAACCAAATTCTACTAAAATCTCATCGATATGAACTATGTAAAAGAATTCACAAAAATGTTCTTATATTACTCTTTTCCAACTTCATAGTTTTCTACCATTTAATTTGATAGTTTCTATAAGACCTATACTCAAGTATAAACTATTTTGTTTATTAAACAAACAAGTTTTTAACAACGTTGAACTTGCAAAGTGTTCATGAATCTACTCAATACGATGCTATGCAATGTTCACAACTTGAATGTTGTTGAAAGGGTGTAACAATGCATACACCACAATGTAACTAAAACATAGAAACTATAATTATTAGATGGTTTTTACACAATTCAACTAGACTTTTCATATGATGAACAATCACTATACTTGGCTAGAATTATCATTGGTAAAACTTAGTTAATAACACTCTCACATAGTAATAATGTCATTGCGATATACTTCGATGAGTTACAACCACTCCAAAAAGGGTTAATACATATATATATATATATATTAAACATACCCCTACGATGTTTTACTATCATAACATTTAGCATTGTTTACCAAGTTTCAAGCAAGGATTTTCAGGGTTAGGAGACTATAAGATTATAATCTTGTGTTAGGTCAACGTTAACTTAATGTTGTATCCTCATGCCAATGATGAGCTATCAACTATACGTTAAAGCAAATATTTTATGACATGATAACAAGGCATACTTTCTAGTTTATATGTCATTTGTTTAAATCATTTGGTAAAATAATTGAATATGATTTGGTCGCAGGTAAACTATGGAGAGTCGACCCACTGCATGATTTTTATTATTGCAGCCACGTGGTATTCTCTTGGCCATGCACTAGTCATATATAAAACCAATCAACCCTAACCCTTGTCTTATTCTTGTTTTGCCTTTTACGTTGGCCCTTTGGGCTGCTCTGCAAGCTGTCATGGCGGTCATGAGTGAAAATCAATTATCAGTGGTTCCAATGTCTGTGTTTGTTGTACTATGCTTCCTTTGAGCTCAGTCCTGTTTCCAACTTTCCACCGTGGTTTCTTTTACTCTGTCAGGGTTCATTGTTCTCTTTGTAGTTGGCTTTATGGCCCGCCTTTAGCTCCCTTTTTTCCCTTCTATCATGGTCTGTCACTGTGTGAAAAGTTGAGCTTTACTTGGCTGTTTGTGAAGCTCCTCCGTCATAGAGTTTGGAGTTTTTGTTTTCATGCCTTGCTTGTTGGTGATAGCTCTAGCTTCGTTGCTATTTAACTCTTTCGTGGCCGTTGCCCAGGCTTGCTTTTGCTACTGCTGTCAGTGTGGTTTATACAAGGGCCCTGCCGTCTCTGTCATCGGCGAGTATGAGGGTTTGGCTTCTCTTAACACTGGTTTCATTGATGTTATTCCTTCATGGCTCCATAATCTTTACTTCTAGATGAGGTAATTTCTTAAATTTAGAACTAGCATTTGGTTTACTGTTTCCATTCAACATGTAAATTTATTTATTTTTTAATTAAACTCTGGTTTTTATTTTGCAGGGATAGTTCGCCTCCATATTTGATAGTAACACTTCTCAAATGGCCCACCGTTAGGTCTACGGTAAGCTTTGGTTTCGAAATATGGTTCTCCCTGCTTGTTCAGACCTTTGCAGTTGGAAGAAGTTACGGCCATGTCGTTCCCAGTCTTGGGTTGTTGTTCTTCGTTTAATAGTTTTTATTTTTTATTCTAACCCTAGATTTTAGCAGGGTGCCTTCGGCTCAACGCCTTAACTTGTAATGCTCTCCTTTTGTGTTAAGAAAGAATTTATAGTGTTGTAATATTAAGTTTTTTAATACTTGTTTATAAAACACTCCATGTCACGATATGGGTTCTCGGCTCTTAGCTGGTTTTTGTACTCTATTTAAGTTTTTAAGTTCAGCCTTTGCACTCGTTAAAGTAATGAAAATGTCTTTTAAGACAATCTACCTTTAAGCTTAGACTCGCTTCATCCATGTGCTATTTGGTATCTCTGCATAAATAAAATAAATTTCCCTTTTAATGCTTTTTATGATATAAGTTAATTAGTTACCTTAAGTTGCGACTGTAATTGTTTTGTAGAGTAAATAGTATTGAATAATTGTTTGCTCAAAAAAATATGAGCCAAATTTTTCTTTTTTTACCCTATTCGACTTTTAAGATAATAATTTTTACTATTATTAATTGCATTAGATTAATGTTAATGTTAGTTTTTCATCATTCAAGCTAGCATTATGATCTTAGGATCTTTTAACTGAGAGAATCAAAAGCACAGCAATAAAACATAAGCACATCACAAGAGACAAGAGACACAAAGAGTTTTCCTTGGGGAAACCATAAAGTATAAAACCCTGTAACTTCCTCAAAGATAGAATCAGCACAAAAGGTAAAACCAGAAAACAGTAAGATGATCTCCCGACAGCAGCAATCTCTCTCTCACACACTGAGAGAGATTCTCCTCTCTCACTCATGTGCCCTCAATGAGTGAGTGTGTTTGTTGCAAGTGATTTAAATGGAGAGGCTCACTCTCTATTTATATTCTTTCGTTCACTTGAAATGCACTCCAACATGTCGGCCTCACTTAACAATTACTTACTAGAGCCGACATCTCTAGGAGTGTCTAATAACCCTAGTGCCCCACCAATTGTGGGGACTTTGCCTCCTCCGAACAATAGGAGGGTAACACAATGGTGGGGACTATTGCCCCGACTTATAATGACTCACCTAGGGTCGAATTCATTAGGATAGTCTAATAATCCAAGGGCCCCACAAATGTGGGGACTTTAACCCTTGACCAATAGGAGGGTTGCCCACAATGACTTTTCATGACTTTCTCATTATAGAAACTTCCCAGAATAAACAGCGGGGTATGACATGACTCAAATACATTACAATACATCTAGGAATAAACATCATGTTACAATACATAAGAAATACAGATGAATACATTCCTAGGTTACAATTACATCAACACTCCCTCTTAACTAGGAAGGTATTCTCTTGACACAATTTATTAGCACAAGTTTTCTTCTTTGTATCATTTGAATCATCATCAACTTCTCATCATATTCATCTTCAAGTTATCTTCATCTTTAGGTCATCTTCATCTGGATATAGATCATCACTCGATCTGGATCATCGTCACTCGATCTGGATCATCGTCATTGGATCATACTCGATCTGGAACATCGTCACTGGATTTGGATCATTACTCGATCTGGATCATCCCTGGATCTAGATCATCAGTCGATCTGGATCATCATCACTGGACTGGATCTGGATCATCACTACTGGATCTTGATCATCACTCGATCTGGATCTCTTGGAGTCATCATAATTGGATCTGGATCATCTCTCGATCTGGATCATCATCACTGGATTGGATCTAGATCATCACTCGATCTGGATCATTACTGCTGGATCTGGATCATCACTCGATTTGGATCTCTTAGATTCATCATAACTGGATCTGGATCATAGCTCGATCTGGATCTCATCTGGTCATCATCATGTGTGCTATCTCATGATTCTTCTCATCATAGGAAGTTCTACAGAGCCATCCTTCTTTCATGCTGGTTGTAGGCCAAGCCATCATGTAGGTATTTTCCCAACACTTACATCTGACCTACTCGTTAGAAAGGCACGCCCAACACTCACATATGATCATGTAGAAACCTACAATCACATCAAAAATGCCCAGCACTCACATTCACCAGCATGATAGGACATCACTATCATTTGTGAAAAGGCTTCAGCACTTATATCTGACCTACTCGTCAGAAAGGCATACTTCCATCCAGGCGGGAACACAACCTACTCACAGTGATGAAAGATTTCCATACTTTCATCTAGGATGGAATCACATCCTGCTCACAATGATGGAAGACTTCTATCCAGGCGGGAACACATCCTACTCACAGTGATGAAAGATTTCCATACTTTCATTCAGGCTGGAATCGCATCCTGCTCATAGTGATAGAATATTTCTGCACTTACATCCATCTAGGAGGGAAAACATCCTACTCACAGTGATGAAAGATTTCCATACTTTAATATAGGCTGGAATCGCATCCTGCTCATAGTGATGGAAAGGCTCTGTGCTTACATCTGACCTAGTAGGAACCAAATCCTACACCCTCGTCAGAAGGGCATGCACTCACATCTGACCTGGTAGGAACTGAATCCTACACCCTCGTCAGAATGGCCCCCAGTCCTAGACTGAGCTAACTGGTAATGGACTAGGTGCCTCCACTCTCCCAGAGAGTGGCAATTTCCCTTACATCCGTCCTACTCAATAGAATGGCCAACACTCACATCTGACATGGGAGGAACATAATACTGTAGCCATGACAGAATGGTTTAGCCCTTACATCTGACCTACTCGTCAGAATGGCTCCCTCAGTCCCAAACTGAGTGTTCCTGGTAACTGGCCAGGTACCTCCATTCCCAGAATAACTGTTTCCCTTACATTTGTCCTACTCGACAGAATGGCCAGCACTCACATCTGTCATGGAAGGAACCAATCCTCTCACCATGACAGAATGGCTCAGCCCTTATATCTGACCTACTCGTCAGAATGGCTATGAATCTCAGCACTCATATCTGACATGGAAGGAACTGAATCCTCTCACCATGACATAATGGCTCAGCCCTTACATCTGACCTACTCGTCAGAATGGATTTGGGACTCATCACTTTCCCTTGGAGGAAACCTTGATTTGGAGAACACCAAGCTTCTCCCTGAAGTACTCGAACTTCACTCTGGCCAATGGCTTCATCAACACATTAGCTATCTGTTCCTCTGTCGCAGCATACTAGAGCTTCATTGCTCCTCTTTGCACCATATTCCTGATATAGTGATACTTGATCTCAATGTGCTTTGAATTGTCATGGAACACTGGATTCTCTGACAACTTCATGCAACTCTGGTTGTCACAATGTATACAAGTAGCATCCATCTGAAGATCAAATAAATCATACAGTATCTTACTCAACCGTACACAACTAGCTGAATTGGCTGCGACATACTTTGCTTTAGCTGTACTCAGTGCCACACAGGATTGCTTCCTACTAAACCAAGAGATCACACCTGATCCCATATTGAAGGAACACCCTGAAGTGCTCTTCCTATAGATGGCACTTCTTGCCCAATCTGAATCAACATAACCCTCCAGGTTAATCTTATGATTCACATCATACTTGATCCCATAATCAACTGTACCCCTGCATGCTTTGCAACCATCAGGTGAACCTGTCTCAATCTGTTCATAGCAAAGCAAATATTTGGTCTCAGGTACATCAAGGACCCAATCATCTGATGATACATAATAGCATCAACTGTCTCTAATGAAGCATTGCTCAATAGCTTCAGGTTCAATGCCATAGGTGTGGTCATGCAGTCCATCATCCTGAACCTATTCAGGATCTCTACTACATACTTCCCTTGTCCACACCTCCATGCCTAGAACAATAGTGCATCGACACATAATAGGGGCATCACTGGTCTTCCTCCTTCAACCTTGAAGCAAAGGTTGGAATCTGCTTTACTCTTAGTAAAGCCTAGAGTCATCAGTAATATATCCATCCTTTCATATCATGTCAAACCTTATATCTTCTGCAGTCACTCCCTCTGAAGCAGATCATCATACTCCCTCTATCTTCCATACTCTTTGCACTGAAACATTTTGTACTAGAGTGACAAGTAGCTTCCTATGCTACTAATCTTCTATGTATCCATCTAGGATCACTGGATACCAAGATCCTCTATCTTGAACTTTTTCAAAATTTCATGTCACACCCATCTGTGAGCTTGTCATCCCCTATCAACCTTGTAGCAAAGGTTCAGATCTTCATCAAGCTCCTCATGTATGTGTTATCTCATGGGTGTCTTTTGATCTCATACAAGGCATTCTTTCATTTGTACACATGATTCTTCCTATCATGTGTATCTCTAGTGGCTGCAAATGTCTCTTCGTAGTCTATGCCTCGTGCTACGAATCTTTCTTTGTATCCCACGATGTTTCCATCTACTGCATGATGGAACTACAAACTTCCCTTCACATATTGATACTGCATCCTAGACATCATTCTTATTGAACTGGTCTTCCATTTCTTTTTTGGTTACTTCTTCATGGCTGGAAGGTTCTGTATTAATGATGTCGCTGTATTCATCATATTATTCTTCATTTTGAAATGTCGTCACTTGTTCTTCAGAACAAGTCTCATTCTTCTTTTCTTGCAGGCGATTATGTATGCAGTCTTTCCTACAAGTCAAATGCATTTGTATGGTTAGAAACATTTCATAAGGAATATTCATACTGACAAATTCTTATGCATAAATATATGATCATGCAACTACTTTAGCCAATACAACATTCATCCATATCTCACAGAAACTTTTCTAGATGCCTTCCATCTCTACCAGGACAACATTGAGATTGTGCACTAATTCAATATGTTAGCAAAGATGTTTCATTCTAGATAAGTAGCAATGAAGAGTTGTATAGCACCATGAGCTACTTACCCATCACATGCATATTATTAGTATACTGTCATTAATGCAGAAATCCTATCATGCTTAATACATTAACTTGAATATAAACAAATTCATAACAAAATAATATCATGAAATGACAATTGAATACTTATCTTTATTTGTTTCATGGGTATAATCCTTCTTGAGTCTTCAGCTTTATCATCTTCTTCATTCATAATAGCATCGTTTCTTATCCAAATGCTAAGGTGGATAAGAGTTGAGTTCTTAAATTCCTCATCGCTTGAGGGATCTTCTTTGGATGGTGAGAGCTTGATCTTGTATTGCTCCCATCTTCTCTTCTCTTCTTATGAGTCGAGCTTCTTCTTCTTCCCATAGTCTACTGAAATTAATCACTTCCTTCTGGCACACATTCCTCGCATGAATGAATCCCATGATCCTGGGAGGCCATTCAAGGTGGCCATCACCACTTTTGCATTCTTCACATCTTCGTTTACCGCTTCAAGTTGTTCTTTGATTTGAGAGACCCTAGTATAGTATGATTGTATGGTCTCTGCATTCTGGATCTTCACATTCTGATTTCCTAAGGTCATATTCCAATCTAAGTTCTTCCTTTCAAATAGCTTGTTCAAGGAATCAAACATCTTTGGTGTCTTTAGGGAAGACACTTGTAGTACAAGTTGATTCGTGACTGAATTAGCAATGATCTTCTTGGCCTTGACCAAGTTCTTCTTGTGTAAGGCTTCTAGCCTCATCTCCCTCTGTAACTGGAACCTCTATACTCATGTAGGTGTCCAATCCATTTTATTCAGAGAGATCATATACTTCCATGCTTGGAAGTTTTCAACTTCACCAAGCTTATCATCAAGCTGATGTGATAGATCACTTTGATGAGAACCTCAAATGAAAATAGCAACGGATTAGATCTTATCGATTTGAGGTGTCCATCCTAGTTCCGGAGCTGGATGATCTAGGGTTTGTCACAGAAACCTCAATTTTCAAAACTTGGAATATTTTAGATATTATTGGATAGACAGATAGATATCTTCAAATGGAGCTGTCCAATGTACTCCTTTTCTAAAAAAAGTGGATGGAAGCTCCCGGAATAGGAAGCTCTAGTTTTCCAATTTCTTCTCCAAACATTTCTATTACTGTTTTTGCAATATATCCTAAATTACTACTCCTCTATATCTGAAATTTCACAATGAGGTAACATCACATGTCCTTGATCCAAAACCATAGGTTTCATTAGAATTGGTTTCACCATTGGGGATTTATGATCCTTTTCCCAAGGTGACCTGTTACAAGACTGTTCATAATAGCGAAGTTGTATGGCATGCCACGTGTCACTGGTTCATATTCTGAGTTTGATATTTGGACCAACAAAATTAAATTCCATGTAAGTTTTAGAACATCTTCAGGAATTACATTTCAAACTCTGTAGCCTAAGATATTGCAATTCTCCCCAGGTGTCATGTTTAGGGATGAATTTTGGAATAGGTTGGAAACCTAACTTGGAGGGATCATATCTCCTATAATATAGCGAATCTAAGGCTGAATATTGGATACAATGTTCATCAGGATTTTATCTTCGAACCTTGCAAGTTTTAGCTCCTGATCCTTCGCCAATCTCAAGATATAGTGAATGTACCAAAACATAGCAGTTTTAGTATTTAGGGTTTTTCTAGCTCAGGGGTCAAACTAGGGTTTGACTTTCCCGGATTTTCACCCAACAAAATTTCTTGATCCAAATATCTAAAATTTGGTTTTGATGAGGAGAAAAATCCTATGCCAGGATCACTCAAAAATTTCTCTTTTGTAGAACGCCCTAATTTCCGCATTGAAAACTGAAAATGCTCGGAATCAAATTCCGCTTCGACAGAAAGATGTGCCCTTCAATGGAGAGTCAGCCTAGAATAATTTTTCTAATGGATTGTGGAGAGAGACCCCAAAAGTAAGAATCCCTAGCTTCTGCAGTTGTACAATATCTTCTTCTCAGGTTAGCTCTGATTCCATGTTAGTTTTTCATCATTCAAGCTAGCATTATGATCTTAGGATCTTTTAACTGAGAGAATAACAAGCACAACAATAAAACATAAGCACATCACAAGAGACAAGAGACACAAAGATTTTTACTCGGGGAAACCATAAAGGAGAAAACCCCACAACTTCCTGAGAGATAGAATCATCACAAAAGGTAAAACCAGAAAACAGTAAGATGATCTCCCGACAGCAGCAGTCTCTCTCTCACACACTGAGTGAGCTTCTCCTCTCTCACTCATGCGCCCTCAATGAGTGAGTGTGTTTGTTGCAAGTGAGTTAAATAGAGAGGCTCACTCTCTATTTATATTCTTTCATTCACTTGAAGTGCACTCCAACATGTCGGCCTCACTTAACAATTACTTACTAGAGCCGACATCTCTAGGAGTGTCTAATAACCCTAGTGCCCCACCACTTGTGGGGACTTTGCCTCCTCCGACCAATAGGAGGGTGACACAATGGTGGGGAATATTACCCTGACTTACAATGACTCACCTAGGTTCGAATTCATTAGGATAGTCTAACAACCCAAGGGCCCCACAACTGTGGGGACTTTAACCCTTGACCAATAGGAGGGTTACCCACAATGACTTGACATGACTTCCTCATTATAGAAACTTCCCGGAATAAAAATCGGGGTATGACATGACTCAAATACATTACAATACATCCCAGAATAAACATTAGGTTACAATACATAATAAATACGGATGAATACATTTCAAAGTTACAATTACATCAATAGTTAATAGATTCAAGACTGTTTTCAGTCATGATATTTCTATTTATTGGCTCAAGAATTTTCAAGCTACGGTTTCCTAAGTGCAACCTCTGGTTTTAAATGATTCCTTCAATTTGTTTAATTGGGTTCTTTATTTGTAATCAAATATTGTTTAAGTAGATATTGTTATCTGTATATAATGTAATTTCCTGAATTTGTATTTGTACATATATTTGATATATAAAGACTCTAATCAGTCTACAATAGTTTGGTTTATTCAGTGATATTATTTATAATAGTGGAATCATAGCTTAACTATTTTTCTTTTATATTACAAGAAAATAATAAAGGGTTTCGACCCTGTAGTCACTCTTTTACATGTATATTCTATTTGTAAAAGTTAAGGAACAATTCTTTGTATAAATAATCATTTATTTAAATATTAATTATTATCATATTTTAGTTGTTTTTATTTAATACAATACATATAGGGTTTATTAAGTGCCTTGATAAAAGGTACATAAACTCTGGACTTATTTTTTTTCTTTAGAATTTAATTACGATAGTAGTACCCTACTTGAAGTTCGAATATTTGTAGACATAGTTAGTTGTTATCATTAGTACATAAACTAAGTAATTCTGGTTTTAAATCTTTACTTAGCAGATTATAATAAAGTGGTTTGACTGAGTTATTTCTACTGCCCCTGCTACAGGTTAATAATATACACACAATTAAAAATACACACACACACACACACACACACACACATATATATAGTGTAACACGATTTACCCTTCTGCATAATTTGATTTCAGTAACAAAATAATGTACTGTGTAAAGAATAACATCTTATCTACTTGAGTAACTTATTAATATGATAAACCTGCTACCTATAATAAGTTATGGCTATTTATTTTCTACCATTCTTACATCAACAAGCTGATTAATCCATAGACATAAATAACCATGTTATTGTTTTCTTCTGATAATAATCTACATATAGAAATAAGTTACTTTGATATTATGAAATGCATAATATATTTATTCATTTGAAATCCTATCATATCCTTCATCTATTTTAAATACACTGCCTATGCTGGAGTACAGGCTAGTCCTTCCAGATGTGGAAAAACACAGGTTAGGATTATCTTTCATCAATTCCAGATTCATTTTTTCAATAACTAAAAGATTACTAACTCTATCGGTTCACAACTAACATTTAACATTCATTAAGCAGTCAATCTCATATTTAACCATCTAACACAGTAAAACAAAAAGACGGTAGAACTTGATTAAGCTAGACAACAACAGCGTTGGGAGGCCGTTCCTCCCTACCATTCCTGGAGAGTGCTCAAACAGCGTCTCCTCAGGGCCCCCGAGCCTGTTCCTGGTCTCCTTGGCTGAGAACTAGTGGAGCAAGCAAATAATAGACTAGTCCAATGACTCAGTAATGGTTCTGCACTCAGTAGTAAGATCCTTTAGCTGAAAATCTACACTAGATCACTCAACAGTTTAACCCCTCAAACTCTTTCCACAAATTCCCTTTCCATTGAATTCTTTGAATTTCATTCACCTGAATGATCACTTCCCTAGAATGAGCAGCCTCAACTCTCTTCAATGGGCATTTTTATAAATATTGCCTAGGTCTTTTGGGTCAGTTGTCATTAATTGAGCCACCTGCTGTGATCCCACTTTCTTGGGGGATCATGACCCTAAATGTAGGGAGGTTTCCACCTACAATAGTTGGAAGTGTTTGAGGATGCTGCCACTTGTCTGTTTTCTCTCCATCCAGTCTCCTCCACCAACTTGACCAGTAAACACTCTTTTAACAACTCTCCTAAGCTGTTGTCTCCACTTTTATTTATTTATGATTAAAATATTCAGAATTACATTCAATATCCTTGACTCTGCTGAGTCATCATTTACAACTTAGCAAAAAATTTAACATAATGTCTTGAAATAAAATTAAATAAGATAATATTATTTTTGCAAAATTGGGGCATGTGACATACACACCCCCTTAGAACATAACATCATCCTCGATGTTATTTATTTTTCATCCTCAGAATTCCCCTGGAACAGAATTGGATATGCATCTCGCATATTACTTTCCAATTCCTAGGTGGCTTCCTCTGGACTAAGGTGCTTCCATTACACCTTCACTTGTCCAATGGTGTGGTTCCGAAGTGTGATCTCCCTCCGCTCAAGGATACAGTCTGGTTCCACCAGAAAATCTCCTTCTGGTTCCACCTGTACATCATTCCAGTTAACAACATGAGTAGCATCATGAACAGATTTCTTTAGTATAGAAATGTGAAAACCATTATGTACTCTTAAATTTGGTGGTAATGCTAATTGATAAGCTACTTGTCCAATCCTAGACAGAATTTCAAATGGACCACAGTAACGAGGTGCCAATTTTGCACAACTCCCCAATCTCAGAGAGCTCTTTTTGGGTCTTACCTTGATGAACACATGTTCACCTACCTGAAACTCCTTTGGAGTTATTTTTAAGTCTGCTTGACTTTTCTGCCGATCCTGTGCAATCTTCAGATTACCTTGTACCTGTTTTACAATTTCTTCCATTTCCTTTAACAGTTCAGGACCTAATACCAATCTATCCACCGTATTACTCCAAGAGATAGGAGTATTACATTTTCGTCCATATAAAATTTCAAATGGACTAAATCTGGCTGATGTCTGATAATTATTATTATAAGCAAATTCTACCAGATGCAAATAATCCTCCCATTTACCTGGCTGGTCTTTCACATACTTTCTTAATAGATCTTTCAGTACTTGGTTTACCCTTTTAGTTTTTCCATTTGTTTGAGGATGGAATGAAGTAATAAAATTTAAAGTGGTGTTTAACCCTTTAAACAAAGACTTCCAAAAGCTTCCTGTAAATTTAGGATCTTTATCTGAGATTATGACTTTTGGTACTCCATGCAATCGAAAAATCTATTTTAGAAATATATCAGCTATGTTTGCAGCTTTATAAGTAGTTTTAATAGGTATAAAGTGAGTTTCTTTGCTTAACTTATCAACTAATACCATGATAGAATCATTTTGATTTTTATTTCTACGCAGTTCAGTAATAAAATCTAGACTAATTATCTCCCATTTCCAGCTAGGAATGGGTAATGGCCGAAGTAATCCAGCTGGGTGTTGATGTTCAGTTTTCACTTGTTGACGTTCAAAACACCTAGCAATATATTTTGCTACTTTAGTCTTCATATTTGGCCAAAAATACTCTTTTCTTAACATAGTTATAGTCTTTTGATAACCTGGATGACCTAAGCATGGAGTTTTATGAATTTCATCCAAAATTAACAGCTTAACTTTAGGTACGTTAGGTACATACATTCTGTCTTTATACAGTAAAAATTCTTTTGCATTTAAACTGTAACCTTTACTTAATCTTTCTGTTGGATTTTCTTTAGTTTTAGCTTGCAAACTTTGGTAAATTTCATCTTGTTCTATTCCTTCTTTAAGTTATTCATCCAAATCTGTAGCATAAGTGCTGATAGCTGCTGCAAAATTCAGCCTTGCATTCCTACTTAATGCATCAAAAACTTTATTTTCTTTACCTTTTATGTGCTGAATTTCAAAATCACACTCACTTAAGAAAGCTAGCCACCTAGCTTGTCTGGCATTTAAATTAGGTTGATCTAACAGATACTTCAATCCTTTATTATCAGTCATTAAAATAAATTTTCTGCCAATTAGGTGATGTCGCCACATCTTTAGAACATATATAATAGCTGCTAATTCCAGATCATATGTTGCATAATTCTTTTCATGAATTTTTAACTTTCTAGACTTATAGGCAATAACATGCCCTTCTTGAGTCAAAACACCACCTAAGCCATCATTGCAAGCGCCAGTGCACACTACAAATTATTTATTAGGATCAACTATTCTTAAAATAGGTGTGTTGGTTAATAAAGTTTTTAACTTTTAAAAGCTTTCCTCACATTTCTGATTCCAGTCGAACTTCTTTCCCTTCTTCTACAAGGAATTTATCAGATTCACAATCCTTGAAAAACCTTCAATGAACCTCCAGTAGTAACTGCTAATGCCCATGAAAGATCGAACATCCGTTACATCCTTAGGAACCGGCCAATCTTCGATCTCCCTTATATTTTCAGGATCTACTGAAATCCCTTTCTTGGTCACCACATGACCTAAGTACTGAATCTTATCCTTGAAGAAATCACATTTACTAAACTTTGCGAAGAGTTGATGATCTTGCAACTCCTATAAAACAATCTTTAAATGTTCTTTATGTTCTTCTTCAGTTTTTGAATAGATTATAATGTCGTCGATAAACACGACCACAAACTTATCTAAATACTTATGCATACCGTTGTTCATTAAACACATGAAAACAGTTGGGGCATTCGTAAGCCCGAATGGCATGACGACAAATTCATAATGACCATATCTAGTTCTAAAAGCTATCTTAAAGATGTCTTCATCTTTAATCTTGATTTGATGATATCCAGACCTTAAATCTATTTTTGAAAACATCGTGGCTCCACGTAGTTGATCAAATAGATCATCAATGCGGGGCAATGGATTTCAATTTTTAATGGTCATCTTATTTAACTGACGGTAATCTATGCAAAGTTCCATGGTTCCGTCCTTTTTCTTAACGAAGATGACAGGTGCCCCCCAAGGAGACACACTTGGTCGAATATACTTTTTATCAATTAGTTCTTTTAATTGAGACTTTAATTCATTAATTTTCAGTATGTTCATTTGGTAAGGGGCCTTTGAGCTAGGTACTGCACCAGGTACCAACATATTCCCAAAATTTTTTTAGGGAATACATCAACATATTCTCTTAAGAATTGTATGTCTTCCACTTTTAACTTATCTATCTTAATTAGACTCTCTTCATTAGTTATTGTTACTGCATAAGCTTTACATCCCTTCCTAACAACTCTCTTAAGTTGTAGGGCAGAAATCTGCCTTATGGTGGTTTTTTTAGGGATTCATTTTACACTTGCAGCAGGGATGATTTTAAGGAACCATACTTATTTAAAAGTGTATAAATGTTGGCGAATATTACCAATTCTTGAAATGACAACTATTAAATTATTGGCGATATTTTTCAAAAAATATTTTAATTTCCAAGGATTTTATATCATTTATATAATAATTTGGCGATTTTTAGGGTGAAAAATTTTTACCCCATCAAAATTGGGCGAAACAGGGCTTCAAAAAATGCAAAATGGCGAATCATTTTTGGGAGAAAAACATGGAAAAATAGCCCACTGGGCTAAAATTCGCCCCTAAAATCATCCCTGACTTGCAGGTTTTCCATCACTATTTAAACATGTGAAGGTTTTATCATAACAATTTAAAATTACCCTATGTTGTTCTAACTAGTCCATACCAATCAGCAAATCATAAAAACCAAGAGGCAATACATTAAGCTTGACAACAGTTTCAAAATGATCCATAACTACTTCACATTCTTTTACAAAACAAGTTACCTTTCTTTTAGCACAAGTGGCTAACTGTACCAACCAAGAATCTTCAAATTTTTTAACAGGTAACTTACATTTTTCTACCATTTTAGGTGCAATATAATTGAGACTAGCTCCTGGATCAATCAAAATAGTTATAGGGGTCTGATTTATCATACCTTCTACTTCCACCATGGAAGTTTGATATTCTGCTTATTGATTCTCCAAGGTTGTGTTGATTCTGGGCATGGTCCTCACTAATTCTCCAACGGTCATCTCCTCCTGTATGGTATGAATATTGCTAACAATTTTATTCCGATTTGGACAGACTAAAGCATAGTGTGGGCCATTACACTCCCAACATTTTATAGGTTCTTTGCGCTCAAAGTTCTTGGTAAAATTTCCATGATTATTAGCAAATTCCTTACCCTTAGAATTATTTTGATTGCTGGGTGAATTATTCTTATTTCCTTGGAAGTTCTTATTATTAGGATAATTTCTGGCCTTATTGTTCTTAGAATTTCTGTTGGGCACAAAATCCTTCTTCTTTTGTTCATACTGGTTATTATTTTTCTTAGCTTTCCAGTTGGCCAAGCTTTCCTTCTTCCGATTCTGTTCAAAACAGAAGTCTTCATAGATTCTTCAAAAGTCTTTAGATTGTCATATTGAATCCTATCCTTAATATGATAAGGTAGACAACTGATGAATCAATGTACCTTTGGTTTCTCATCTACAAGGTATGGCGTATACCTAAGTAGACTTAAGAACTTACTGTTCAAATCTTTCATTGTCATTGATCCTAATTTCAGCTCATAAAATTATTTTTCCCTCTCTTCATAATATTGCTCAGACACAAATTTATTTTTAAAATACCTCTTAAAGGTACTCCTGTTTACATTTTTCTCTTTTATTTCCTTAACTCTTTTCAAGTCCTGCCACCAAATTTCATTCTTTCTTGAGAGGTTGTAAATAGCCATTCTAGCCTTTAATTGGTTAGAATAGTTATATATTTGGAAGTACTTCTTCATCCTAGATAACCAGGATTCCGCTTCCTCCCCCTTCTCAGTCTCTCCATTGAAGGTTGGTCGTTTTATCTTTTTGAATTCCTTAGAAATTTCCTCATAGGGTTTGTAATTCCTCTTTTTAGTGCACTGGTTATCATCACTACTATCACTAGTAGAATGGTAATTTCATTGTTCAGCAAACATCTCAGAAGATGAACTACTTTCATCTTTAGTATGTTTCATCTTTTTAGATTTACGTTGATGACTTGTATCTTTTGATTCGGTTCTTCTACCCCTACCCTCAGTTTGAAACTTTCAATTAGGATCTGATTTAGCTCCTCTTGAGCCCTCAGAATCCTTTCATTTTCTCGCTTTACAGACTCGATTTCAAATTTCAGGTCTTTTACAGTTTGTAACAGTTCTGAGGAATTGGTAGTTAAATCCTATGGTATAGGATCCTTTGGTAAATTTCCTGGTTCAGTAACTGGAGATCCTCCTCTACATATTCTTTCAGCCTTTCCATACCTATTTGTTAAACTTCAGAAAACAATTTTTCTGATTGAATAACATTTAAAAGAAAATACATCAGCATAATAATTCAATTTACTGTTTCATAAAAATCTAGTTGGGTTTCATCAAGGCCTAGTGTTTGAACCTTGTGCTCTGATACCACATGTCAAAACCCCAAATTTTTACAAAAATTTAAAATTTTGAGATAACATAAAATGCTGAAAAACTGCGGTTTACTAACAGTTATAGGTTAGCAATAAAAGAACAGTTAACTGATTAGTATTACACAATCTTAACTATGTTAACTCAATAGTTTTTCCTTTTTGTAACATGAATAAGTTTTACTTTGTGCATCGTTTGATTTCAGTTTGCTGATGAGTTTTCTTTATGACAAGTAGGTGGAATATAACTTTGAATCCTGGGCTTACTTAGCATTTATGCTAACACAGAGAGATTACTTGTTCTTACAAGTTCTACAGGTATGATTGAACAAATAATGCTTTAAATTTCATAAAGTATCCAACAGTATTTCTATTTGCAATTAATAAGCTTAGTAAATACACTGCTATATTCCAAACAAATTCCATGAGGTAAAAACAGTTTGTTTTCTTCAGTTGTTCTTGTAAACAAAATTCAGATGATTGAGTTTCTTTCTTTATTATACATAGCGATAGTACAATACTTTCTTTGGCTCTAAACTTGTAATCTTAGCTGCTTGATAACTTTTACTTTAATGTGCATATCTTATTATTTCTATAATACTTTTCTTGTATTAAGCTATTGTCTACAAACAGTTTCCAAGGTTAATGTTTTTTTTATTTATAAAGGTCAACCTTTTATCCTATGCTAACCCCAGTATTTCGGTATAAGCATAAAACCATTATACTGAATATAGATATGGTCAAGTTGAGAAACAGCCAAATTCTACTAAAATCTCATCGATCCGAACTATGTAAAAGAATTCACAAAAATGTTCTTATATTACTCTTTGCCAACTTCATAGTTTGCTACCATTTAATTTGATAGTTTCTATAAGACTTATACTCATGCATAAACTATTTTGTTTATTAAACAAACAAGTTTTTAACAATGTTGAACTTGCAAAGTGTTCATGAATCTACTCAATACGATGCTATGTAATGTTCACAACTTGAATGTTGTTGAAAGGGTGTAACAATGCATACACCACAATGTAATTAAAACATAGAAACTATAATTATTAGATGGTTTTTACACAATTCAACTAGACTTTTCATCTGATAAACGATCATTATACTTGGCTAGAATTATCATACTTGACTAGAATTATCATTGGTAAAACTTAGTTAATAAAACTCTCACATAGTAATAATGTCATTGCTATATACTTTGATGAGTTACAACCACTCCAAAAAGGGTTAATACATACATACACACACACACACACACACACACACACATATATATATATATATATATTAAACATACTCCTACGATGTTTTACTATCATAACATTTAGCATTGTTTACCAAGTTTCAAGCAAGGATTTTCGGGGTTATGAGACTATAAGATTATAATCTTGTGTTAGGTCAACGTTAAATTAACGTTGTATCCTCATTCCAATGATGAGCTATCAACTGTACGTTAAAGCAAATATTTTATGACATGATAATAAGGCATACTTTATAGTTTATACGTCATTTGTTAAAATCATTTGGTAAAGTAATTGAATATGATTTGGTCGCAGGTAAACTATGGAGAGTCGACCTTGTGCATGATTTTTATTATTGTGTCCACGTGGTATTATCTTGGCCATGCACTGGTCATATATAAAACCAATCAACCCTAAGCATTGGCTTATTCTTGTTCCGCATTTTTGCGTTGGCCCTTCGGGCTGCTTTGCAAGCTCTCATGGCGGCTTTGAGTGAAACTCAGTTATCAGTGGTTCCAATGTCTGTGTTTGTCGTACTATGCTTCCTTTGAGCTCGGTCCTGTTGCCAACTTTCCACCGTGGTTTATTTTACTATGTTAGGGTTCATTGTTCTCTTTGCAGTTGGCTTTACGGCCCGCTTGTAGCTCCCTTTTTTCCCTTCTATCGTGGTATGTCACTGTGTGAAAAGTTGAGCTTTACTTGGTTGTTTGTTAAGCTCCTTCATCGTAGGGTTTGGAGTTTTTGTTTTCATGCCTTGCTTGTTGGTGACAGCTCTAGCTTCGTTGTTATTTAACTCTTTCATGGCCGTTTCCCAGGCTTGATTTTTCCACTGCTGTCAGTGTGGTTTATACAAGGGTCCCATCGTCTCTGTCATCAGTGAGTATGAGGGTTTGGCTTCTCTTAACACTGGTTTCATTGATGTTATTCCTTCGTGGCTCCATAATCTTTACTTCCAGATGAGGTAATTTCTTAAATTTAGAACCAACATTCGTTTTACTGTTTCCATTCAACACATAAATTTCTTTTTTTTTTAATTAAACTCTGGTTTTTATTTTGCAGGGATAGTTTGCCTCCATATTTGACAGTAACACTTCTCAAATGGCCCAACGTTCGGTCTACGGTAAGCTCTGGTTTTGAAATATGGGTCTCCCTTCTTGTTCATACCTTTGCAGTCGGAAGAAGTTACGGCCATTTCATTCCTAGTCTTGGGTTGTTTCTCTTTGTTTAATAGTTTTTGTTTTTTATTTTAACCGTTGCTTTCAGCAGGGTGACTCCGGCTCAACGCCATAACTTGTAATGCTCTCCTCTTGTGTTAAGAAAGAATTTACAGTGTTGTAATATTAAGTTTGTTAATACTTGTTTATAAAACACTCCATGTCACGATATGGGTGCTCGGCTCTTAGCTAATTTTTGTACTCTGTTTAAGTTTTTAAGTTCAGCCTTTGGGCTCGTTAAAGTAATGAAAATGTCTTTTAAGACAGTCTGCCTTTAAGCTTAGACTTGCTTCATCCGTGTACTGTTTGGTATCTCTGTGTAAATAAAATAAATTTCCCTTTTAATGCTTTTTATGATATAAGTTAATTAGTTACCTTAAGTTGCGACTATAATTGTTTCGTAGAGTAAATAGTACTGAATAATTGTTTGCTCAAAAAAATATGAGCTAGATTTATTTATTTTTACCCTATTCGACTTGTAAGATAATAATTTTTACTGTTATTAATTCCATTAGATTAATGTTAATAGATTCAAGACTGTTTTCAGTCATGATATTTCTATTTATTGGCTCAAGAATTTTCAAGCTACGGTTTCCTGAGTGCAACCTATGGTTTTAAATGATTCCTTCAATTTGTTTAAGTGGGTTCTTTATTTGTAATCAAATATTGTTTAAGTAGATATTGTTATCTGTATATAATGTAATTTCCTGAATTTGTATCTGTACATATATTTTATTTATAAAGACTGTAATCAGTCTACAATAGTTTGGTTTATTCAGTGATATTATTTCTAATAGTGAAATCATAGCTTAACTATTTTTCTTTTATATTACAAGAAAATAATAAAGGGTTTCGACCCTGTAGTCACTCTTTTACATGTATATTCTATTTGTAAAAGTTAAGGAACAATTCTTTGTATAAATAATCATTTATTTAAATGTTAATTATTATCATATTTTAGTTGTTTTTATTTAATACAATACATATAGGGTTTATTAAGTGCCTTGATAAAAGGTACATAAAGTCTGGACTTAGTTTTTTTCTTTAGAATTTAATTACGATAGTAATACCATACTTGAAGTTCAAATATTTGTCGACATAGTTAGTTGTTATCATTAGTACATAAACTAATTAATTATTGTTTTAAATCTTTACTTAACAGATTATAATAAAGTGGTTTGATTGAGTTACTTCTACTGCCCCTGCTATAATAAAGTGGTTTGATTGAGTTACTTCTACTGCCTCAATGACTGTGATATTCTTTGTTGAGATGCTTCACTTCTGCTGCTACCGCTTTGCATGCATACACTCCTCCCAATGTAGATATCTATGCCCATATCTTACTATTCAGGCCCCAAGCCTCTTCTTCTTTGGCATGCAAAACTCTTCCTCTCACAAGTTCTCTTACAGACTTCTCAGTTGTCTTCTATCTTCACAGAATACTTTCTTGTACCCCGTGTTCTTTCTTTTTGTTCTCAAAGTAAACTTACCCTCTTCCTTCATGCATCATTTCACTTCTCCTTATTACCTTCATAACTTTTGTGTTCACCTATGATCTACTTCTGTCATGACCTCTTACTCTTCCTATACATGCAACCATCTTCTCACATTAAGCCTCTGCAATAACAGTTCTCTTTCACACTGCTACAATTTACCTCACCAAGCCTCTTCTCAACCCTTAGTGTTTTGGAAATGATGGTCCTCTATCTAGAACCCCTTGAGAACTCTTCTTGGCTCTTTCTAGGATTCTATGGCTATGCTTCTTTCATAAATTATACCCACAATATCAACTAAGGAATTTCTCAATAGGAAATATCTTCCCGCTTTGATACCAAAACTGGTGCAGGGCAGGTAGACTGCAACCAACCTTACCAACACCTCTACCATCTAGTGGCTCCTACACTTAGCACGACTGCCAAATTTATCTTAACAACCAAATTCTGCTCTAAAATTGCCTCCCCACAATTCTATCTCCACAACAAGCCTTTTCGCAATAGGCGTTCTGCAACTTCGTTTCCGCAGTTGGGTTGCAAGATGCAGGATCTCAAACGACCAATGTTGCGCTCCACAACTTCCCTTCTGCAACAGCCTACCCGCAAGCAGCTTGTGGGATGCGGGATGTCAACTTCCAAAATTTTCTCCCTCATAACTTCCTCTCCACAATTTCTCAGCCGTCAGATCTTTGTGGCCTTCACTCTGATCGTTAATATTCCTTTTTGGTGCGGACCTCACAGATCTTCACGGATCTATTAACTCCCTCGTAAATTCTATTGCGGGCTTCTTTTGGACCATCAGATCTTTATCTACGGATTCAATCTTGACCATTCATTCTCTGCAACACTTATCAATGGAAGAAAGTCTATGGGTTGCATCGATTGATCATGAAATTGAACAATCCATCCCGCAATCTTCCTGATTCTTTAGCCTAACACTCTTATGGATGCATCTACACTCTACTTCAACTATCCAAGAAATAAATTGATGCGTGAATTCAATAACTCCGCTGAAATACACAATGTTCAGGAAAACTCCAAACTCAGCTCTTTAAAGACACATAGTTCAACACAGCATATGCATAAAGGATAACAACCCTAAAAACACATGGTTAATCCTTCTATTAAGCAATCAAAAGAAAATGCACACAGATTGGATCTCTCTTCTTCCAATTCTTCAAAATATTTACAAGTAGGAACCAGACACAAGTCTATACTCTTCTCTACAAACTTGAAATTCTAATGCTGAAGAGTAGAACCCCTCTACTTCTCTACTTTGTCTATTTAACCTAAACTATTAACTTCTACTCTGAGTGGTCCTACAATAAAAACAAACTACTACCAGGCGTGATGAAAGTCCTTGTCCAAATAGCTTGTGTCTTGTGTCTTGATCTCCATGCAGGGAGTCGTGATATGCCATCATGCCTATCACTTACTAACAAACTATGACTCATCAAACAATAAAAAAAGATTCCTCGGCATGTGACCAACTCATCACATTGTTGGCATGCCACTATACTCCTACTACATGACTCATTTAGTATTGACACCTATCATATTATATTTGCTATCCTATCTAGACTCGCTAGGAAATAAAATACTTTACATTAAATTTTACAATGGTTTTACAATGAACCCCTCCTTGGGCAGATGTTAAGACCTTAGGGTCTGACTAGAAATTTAGTAGTTGGCCTTGAGAGCTAATGCTCCGGCATCAAGATAACAACCTTTTTTATTTCCTTTAGTTTAAGGGAAAAAATATGCATAGTTGAGGTGCATTCTTACCATTGGATAGAGTTCCATTTGTCCCGAATTAGATTATTAAAGTTGGGAAACATAGTCCAAGATTGATTATATTTCAAGGGATATCTTACCTTTGAGACTGCACCTTCCACTTGAAGGAAGATTGAATGATGATCCAAGATAGACACATTAAGTATGTAAAGTTGATACTAGTCATACATGGGAATGGGATCTCTTCCAATAGAAATCGATCAAGATACTTAGCCACCCTAGCTATACTAGCCCTTCCATTCCACCAAGTAGGTGCCAATGGGGAGAACAAAATATCAATAAGCTTTGCAACAGATAAAATATAAAAAAACTGTCTCGTTAATGGATCAAGACAAGGATTAGGGCCCCAAATATATTTGAATTCTAAAACAAGGTTGAAATCACCCCCCATAATAAGTGAAGGGTCCCCTAAAATACCACTGTCTACAACACCCTTCCTATAAGAAATCCCATCTGAATATGGGCCATAAACATTCAAAATATGAAATCACATCCAATATTTCTACAAAACATCTCCAGCAAAAGACCTACACAAGTTCAAAATGGTACAAAATGTGAAACAAACCGATCCCATGGTGACAAGAAACCACCTTACAAACCCGTCCCATATATATTGGCACATTCCCATCCTGCCAAAAGCTTTAGAAAAATATCCCAAACCTTAATACCCTCTACCGTTGTTTCTTGGACCAATAATATTTTCGGTCATTCCACCTTGAATAACCATTTAAGGGAAAGAAAATTTTCTTTTCTCCCAACCCCCCTAACATTTAGAGATATAATATTCATTAGGAACCCTTGGCCATGGGATGAAATTCTCTAAGGGCCTAAGACAAAGATTGATTCTCACCACATAAGTCACTAGTCTGTTCAAAAGTTGCTTATGGAGCCAAGGACAATTTATGGGAGAGATACATACTCTTTGCAACTAATCCCCCACAAATAGAACCTTTATTCCCTTTGGAATTCTTTTTCTTGATGGTCACATTAGAACAACATGTAGACGTAGATCGACTACTACACTTTCCATCAACCAACTTCGAAGAAAAAATATGTAATGGTTATTTTTAGGGCATCTTTGTTTCTAGGTAGAAGAGATGATATTGTTTGAAAGTCATTTGATAAACCCTCAATCCCATGCCCAACCTACCCATTAATCACCAACACCCTCTCCTCTAGCTCCAAATTTAACCTATCACCCTCCTATATCAAAGAAGAGGTATTCACCAGATCAACATCACACCCACCAGAAGTCCCAACAATATCCCCATCCCCACTCAATTGATGCAATGAATTGAGAGGATGGCTCAATTCATCAACCCTAACCTCATGGTACACAATAGAATATTCAACACTATAGCGTCCCTAACCCCCCGACCGACGAAGAGGATGCTACTAATGCCAAACAAACGGGCAAACAACCCCATGAACATGTACAGGGATAAATGCTGAAATTAAAAAGCTTAACATAATACATACTAAGATGCATAAAACATACAAGGATACATAGTTACTCAACCTTCAGTAGAAGCAAACATATACATTCCAGCATTCAACATGTTCATCATTTCTCATGAAACAGTAGATATAATTGCAAAGATGAAATAGTCGGGAGTACTTATCTTTCAATGATGAACTCACCCCACAACCAGCTACATCACTGCAACGTTCCACCCAACCATAGGCCAGCGTGCTCATCAATCTCTCAGCAACACTACCACCCCCGAGCTGGGCATGATTCCTCAAGGAATAAGGGTCAAGCAGGCTTGCACATAGCCAAGGTTCACAAATCAGCCAAACCCACACCGTAGGGTTTACCAGGCCATCAAGGAGCTAGGAAAGGCTAAATGCTAAGCTGGTGGTCTCAAACACCAGTCCTCTCAAGCATACCCAGCCTCTATTCCCACTCTCAACGGTTCGAAGACGAACCACTGCCTACCGCAGCAAAACAACCCATTCACAGCTCTGTGAAGAAGGCAAAGACAACCGGGTGACAACCCCAAACAAAAGGTGAACACAGCTCAAATCCACAAGACAACTCAGAGTTGTTCTTGGCCCTAGCATGGCCAAAACAACTCAGCAGCAACCCAAAACTAGGGTACATCAACAACCCAAACTCACAATGAAACGATGGCAACATTACGTAGTCTACAATTGGGAAAGAAGCAGAACTCCCAGCATAGACATGTGAGGACTCAACCAATGGATGTGGAATCAACGGCCATCCAACATCTAAAATTCCACAGCACACAACACCTCAAACGCCAACATTGAAGAAAGTTACACAGACAGAACTGGGCAAAGAGCCAATTCTCAATCAATTTGTGCATGAGGGGAAAGGACGCGGCCAACAAATATGGAAAACAACAGTCCATCAACAACAAAAGAAAACCACAACAATTCTTCACAGGCCGACAATGGTGGAGGCAAGAACACCGACTCCATGCGTGAGGAAGATTAACCGCCCCCCTCCTGCACGTCCCTGTGTGAGAGTGAACCGACAATGGAGAGAATGGTGGTGGTGGTTCTTCTTGCCAACGTGAGGTCAACCTGCTGGTGGAGTGTGCGTGTGGGCAAGGACTGACAGTCCTGCCACACTCCACTCCTAGCCATAACTGCATCAACTACTCAACAAAACATTAAAGTGGTAGTTGGATGAGACAAGGGAATATGGGCAAATCAAACGTGGTGACACATGGATCCCCCCCCCATAGCACAAGGTTTGACATCCCCCATCCTTATCCTTTGGAATCATGCCCTTTTCATTCAACGTTGCACCATCGTAGCTGGCTGTAGGCTTATTTTAATTGATGTGCATATTTACATGATGCCAAACTATAATGTGTCGGATAGCACGATATACCATCGGCAACGAACCCTATTGTCGAAACATACACAACCAAATTGATGGTGGGGATTTTGCCTTTAGCTCCTCACCACGATTAATTACATTATATGCATCATGCAAATGGGGTCAAAACCGGGGTGTTACAAACACCCACTTAAATATCAGACCTTGACACTTTCCCCACATAGGATTCCTTAGGGTCCCCATAGTTCAATGACTTTTCTATAATTGCACACTGATTATGGAACTCCTCATTTACCTGATTCTCTACATTTTCTAGAAAGGTAGCCTCCTCCAAAGATAACGAATTATAGAAGGTTTGGAATGAAAGTTTGAAATTACCTATGAAATCCGTAGGTACCTATGATGAGGGGTAGAAATGCTCACTAGGATTCACAGGAAACATTCCTTCAACTACTTCTAAATCATAATTAACCTCCCCTTATGAACTCACCAAAGGAGAATCATGTGAGACATGGTCCTCCAACTCCACTTGTTCATCTGAATTGATGATTCCCAAGTACCCAAGCAATCCATTTATTGACCTTCCTAAGGGAAGATTCATCAAAGTAAATGAAGAACCCCACCTTATCCAAATCCACAATCACCCTCTGTGACTAGAGCTTGATGGGAAGTCCAAGAAGTAATAACTCGCAAAACCTTCCTGAAAATATTTCCTTGTAGCGGTAGAAATCCAGAGTCCAAAACTTAAGCTTGATAATGCCTTTACCCATAACCCATGGATTCTCTAGTATAATTTGAATATGTTATTCTAAAAAGAATTGAAAACAAAGATATATGTTCATCATCATATTTAATCATGGGAAATACCCTATAAGTGGATTCCAGGAAAGTTTAATCCACAAGAGAAACTCAGAGCGATTCATCGACTTGTACACTACCCTTCCCACAGGAGCCCTTTCAAAGAGATTCTCTACATAGTCCATGTTAATGTACTTATCCATCATCATAGGAATCTACTCTTTACAAGCACAAAGTATTTTTTCATCCCATTTTTCTTTAATGGTCGCTTCCCCCGAAATCCTAGACTAGCCTCCAACCATAACTTTCCAAATATTTGTTTGTATCCCCAAATGTTCTCTCAAAAAACCTTCAGCATCATATGCCCACTGTATTTTAGGAAAGTATTATGTAGTCTTGATTATACATGTTGTCTTCTCACCTAATACACTAGAAAGTTCCTTAACTGTGTAAACAAACATTCTCTATGTTCTCATCCATTAGAGACAGAGACTTATGCTTTGACATATATTTCTTGTACATCAACTGATATTCCCCGTCATATTTTAAGAGACCCACTTTCTCCCAATCTAGTTCATTGTCCTCTTGAAGAACATCCATCATATTTACCATCTACCTAATCCAATACCGGGATTCAAAACTACTTAGAGAAGGACGCCCTCACCAAATTAGAGATCAAAATTCGTAAGTTCCATTGCCCCCTTCCTTGAGTCTAAATATTTGTTAGTATCTTTTTTAAAATCCCCATTAACCGACATCATGGGATACATCCATAGAAATAATAGACACATGCTATTCACAAAGAATCAAGGTATCCCCAATTTCTATCATAGCATGTTGTGAGCTAGACTTGAACCCGAATGGGGTGGGTAGGGAGTATAACAACCAATGTTCTAAACCACACAATCTAGGCTTTGTTGATTGTACTGTTTCTATATGTAGTCAATTCCATGTAGTTATCAAGTTTGAATTTGAATCCAAATGGGTTAAAATTTTCATTTGAATCTTTACACCTCTAAGTTGTAGGCACGCTTATTGAGTTTACTACTCCAAAAAATAAGAAAAAAACCATACAAAGTTACAATATCTCCTTGTAATATGATTTTAATCTTATAAAACAAGTGAAGATCCATCTTAAATAAAGAGTATCTATCACTTCAATCGGGACCAAATCCTTCTCGATGCAAATCTTTTTAATAGTTCAAAAACTTGAGGAAAACTTTGCACCTCATTCTGATAAATCAAGAGTTATTGTGGATTTACTCATAGAAAAATCCATAATATCCATATCAAGTTGCTTGAAAACGATTTAGCTTCATATTATATAGTATCTAAGTTTTATTAGTTAATTTAATAAATCCAACCATACTTCTCTCACAATAAACTATTTACAAAATATTAAATTTGAAAGTAAAATATGCCATAAAACACCAATGCGATTCTCATTCTCTTTGCAGTTCATGATCATATTCCCATATTATAGTAACCATAGTGCTAATTTAAAATAAACACAACTTTGACATAAAGAGAGCTAGGACAAAAGTTTTAAGTGCCCACTCATATTTCTCTTTTCCCATCTAAAGATCCATCTTATGAAATTAAATGTTTTTCTAAAATTATTTGCTTGATTATATTAAATTTGATAATTATAGTTTATATATTTATTAACACAACTATTTAACATGTGGTTGGTGAACAACCGTACGTCACAAATTAAATGTAACTAATAAGTTATTACTTTCCTTCTTCTAGTTAAATGGTTGATTTTCCACAAAGTGGTTAGTTATCTACCTATCAACACCTATCAGCTAAAAGTTATCCATGCATCAACTACAAGTTATCTATGCATCAACTACCAACTATTATATATATTATAAATGTTTAATTTTAATTTGAAACCACTTCCTTAGAATCAATCTTAACAGTACACTTGTATCATAGTTTTACAATCTATAAAAAGCATAGGTATATGTCCACCCCAAAATATCAAATAAAAACACCTATCCATGCAATTAACCCAATTCTACAACGAGCATATCCACATAGTTTGTGGTTGGATCACACAGATAGGGATTGAAAGTTTTATTTTTTTTTAATCCTCATATACACTTGTCTCATCCTCATCAGTAGATAAAAAAACATAGGTTGTAGTCCACCCCAAATCTCAAATAAAAAAACCTATATCATAACAACCATATTAATTAAACCAATTGTGTAATTTTTGGCCATAACTGTTAGATTATTTCTTCTATATTTCAAAACATAAGTAGAAAACAACCGCAATGGGATTCGATGGTCATTTGTAACTCTCTTTCATATATTTTTCATGTTTCTTAATGAGATTATTGCACTAATATTATTTTTGGAATTTGATTTTCGCTAATTTTGTCTAATTCGAACAAGGTGACTTTGATTGCAACAATCACATTGGTCTTTCCATTTACATTGAAAGAATAATAAATAATCGAGCATGATCCAAATAAGACCTTTATTCCCTTTGGAATTCTATTTCTTAATGGTCACATTAGAAAAACATGTATATGTAGCCCGACTGCTACACTCTCCATCAACCAACTTCGAAGAAAAAAATTGTAATGGTTATTTTTAGGGAAGCTTTGTTTCTAGGTAGAAGAGGTTATATTGTTTGAGAGTCATTTGACAAAACCCAATCTCGTGCTTGACCTCCCCATCAATTACCAGCACCCTCTCCAAAGTTAATCTATCACCCTCCTATATCAAAGAAGAGGTATTCACCAGATCAACATCACACCCACCAAAAGGACCAACCATATTCCCATCCCCACTCAATTGATGCAATGAAGTCAAAGGAGGCTCAATGCATCAACCCCAACCTCATGGTACACAAGAGAATATTCAAAACCCACTTAAATATTAGACGTTGACACTTTCCTCAGGGAGGATTCCTTAGGGTCCCCATAGTTCAATGAATTCCCTATAATCACACACTGATTATGGAACTCCTCATTTACATGATTCTCTACATTTTCTAGAAAGGTATCCTCCTCCAAAGACAAAAAATTATAGAATATAGGGAACAAAATTTTTAATTTACCTATGAAATCCATAGGTACCTATGATGAGGGGTTGAACTGCACACTAGGATTCGCATGAAAGATTTCTTAGATTACTTCTAAATCATAATTAACCTCCTCTACTTCTGGACTCAGCAAAGTAGACTCATGTGAGCTAGGGACCTACAGCTTCACCTGTTCATCCGAATTGATGATTCTCATGCAAATTTTCTAGAGGTGCCCTGTTTCAAGACAACCATGATATCTAAATGAGATTCACCAATAATCCATCCTTTGGATAATCATTTCTTTGCCCCACTGAATTTCGACCTTAGTGAGCAGGTCCTGAGAAAAATCTAGATCATTAAGTACCCGAGCAATCCATTTATTGACCTTCCCGAGGGAAGATTCGTCAAAGTAAATGAAGAACCCCACCTTATCCAAATCCACAATCACCCTCTGTAACTAGATCTTAATGGGAAGGCCAGGAAGTAATAACTAACAAAACCTTCTCGAAAATATTTCCTTGTAGTGATTGAAATGCAGAGTCTAACACTTGAGCCTAAGAATGCCTTTATGCATAACCCATGGCTTCTCTACTATCATTTGAATGTGTTAATCCGAAAGGAATTGAAAACAAAGGTAGATGTTTATCATCATATTTAATCATGGGAAATACCCTATAAGTGGCTTCCAGGAAAGTTTAATCCAACCACATGAGCAACTTTGAGCGATTCATCGACTTGTACACTAGCCTTCCCAAAGGATCCCTTTTAAAGAGAATCTCCACACATTCCATGTTAATGTACTTATTCATCATCATAGGAATCTACTCTTTACAAGTGAAAAGTTCTTTTCATCCCGTTTTTCTTTAATAGTCGCTTCTCCTGAAACCCTAGACTATGTGGGGAAGGCAAAGGAGTGTCGCTCCTTTCCTTAACATCACTTGAGACTTCACGTACAGCTCAAAAAATCACTTACAGTCAATGTTCAACTCTTCTCAACAATGTACAACTTTTCTGACAGAGCTCAAAATAACAACCCAACACCTACAAGACTATTGCAGCTCGGCTGCTATTGCTACGGGCACTTCCAAGATTGTGTTGTAGCTAGCTGTTACAGCTGGCAACACTCTAAACGCTTAAATCCACTAGCTGCTACTGCTCATAGCTCTCTATTTTTACACTGATTTGATGACCCCTGCGTCCAAAAACTTATCAAAAATATTCTACTTAATACATAAACAACATCCAAACTAAAAACACGAGCTTCTACAGCAAGCCAACATAAAAAAATAAAACTGAGTTTTTTCAAAAACAGAATTACACAGGAAATTATCAGAGTTTCAACTCTCTTTCTATTACGCTTTGCTGTTCATATCCAGCGTCTCAAATATGGTTTACAAGGCAAGTATTTATAGGATTTTAACTAACTCAACCATTAAATGCTAATTGGCCCTTCGCTAACAAAACATGCTTCTCTATTCAAATGATTTACAATATGTTAATGCTCTGTTACAGTCTGACAGAAATATAAACTACGCTGCCTCTTCAGAAAATAGATCCACTCAGCTGACATATAAAAATGGTTTTTTATGTTTTAACAATTTGTTGTTTTGTTAGGTGTTGAGGTGGTGTGGCAGTGCTGTGACTCTTCAGTGTTGCAGCGATCACAAGCTGGACGGTGATGGCTCTTCGAATTTTTGGCAGCTGATGTTGCTACTTCAAAATTTGTTGCAGTTTGACGATGAAGTAATTACACAATTCCAACATTCTCCCCCTTAATTACTACACTTCAAAAAACAAAATTTTGTAACACTTGATTTCTATTACAACTTACAAACCCCAATGTTTTTCCTATGAAGTTCAAACAAATCTTTTCCCAATGGTTTTGTAAACAAGTCTGCAAACTGATTTCTTGATGTGTAAACTTCCACATTGATTTCATTGTTGTTTATCAGTTCACGAATAAAATGATACCGTGTATCAATATGCTTACTTCTTTTGTGAAAGACATGATTTCTTGATAGTGCAATAGCTGAGTTATTATCACAAAAGATTGGAGTTGGTTCATTTTGTTCATGCTGTAACTCATAAAGAGTTCTTCTCATCCAAATTGTTTAACATGTAGCTGCTGTTGTAGCAACATACTCTGCCTCAGCAGAGGATAGTGTCACAATGGTCTTCTTCTTCGATGCCCGTGCTACTGATCCCGATCCAACATTGAACACATATCCAGATGTCCTCTTTCTATCATCAGTAGAACCTGCAAAATCACTGTCAGTGTATCCAATCAACTTAAAATTTGAATTAGATGTATACTGGATACCAAAATTTGTTGTTCCGGCAATGTATCTTAGGATTTTCTTTCCAGCTTGCTAGTGGGTGCTTTTTGGTGTTTCCATAAACCTTGAAATTAAACTTACTGCAAACATTATATCAGGTCCTGTTGCAGTTAAGTACATGAGACTTCCAACCAGTCTCTTATACATCGTTGGATCAACCTTTGACCCATCATCTTCCTTACTGAGTTTTGTGCCAGTTGCTATTGGAGTTATAGCTAGCTTACAATTCAGCATTCTGAATCTTTTCAATACATCATTTGCATATTTAGACTGACATATAAAAATACCATCTTCAGATTGGATTACTTCAATACCAAGGAAATATTTCATCATTCCTAAATCAGTCATCTCAAATTTCGTTTTCATGGCCTTCTTGAACTCATCTACTGACAAATCTCCAGTGAATATCAAATCATCCACATCTAAACAAACAATCAGTATTTTACCTTCTTGGTTTACCTTTGTATACAATGTTGGTTCACTTGGACTTCTGATGAATCCTTCACCATTCAAATATTCATCAATTCTGCTGTACCAAACTCTGGGTTCCTGCTTCAATCCATACAACACTTTCTTCAATTTGTAGACTTTGTCTTCTTGTCCATCAATCCCATATCCTGGAGGTTGTCTTACATAAACCTCTTCTTCTAAATATCCATTCAAAAATGCAGACATTACATCCATTTGATGTACATACCATTTATTATGAGCAGCAATAGCTAATACCATTCTTACCGTATCAAGTCTGGCTACAGGTGCAAATGTCTCATTATAATTAATTCCAGGTTGTTGACTAAACCCCTAAGCAACAAGTCTTGCTTTATATTTTTCAACATCACCATCAGCATTTGACTTAGTTTTATAAATCCATTTGACACCAATACAATTTTTATCTTCAGGCAAATCTACAATATTCCAAGTATTATTTCTTCCTATGGCATCAATTTCTTCATCCATTGCTTTTATCCAAACATCCTTTTTAACAGCTTCATCAAAATCTATAGGATCACATGCTATAAATGCAAAATTTGAAACTTGATCTACTTCATCATTATGTTCATATAATTCTCTTAAACTTCTAGTCTTCTGACCTCTAACTCTGTTTCTTAATGATGCCAATGTAGGATTTGATTCATTACTTACCTCCGATCCTGTTCCTTGCCATCCACCAACACTTGATGGTTCACCATGTTCATGAGCTCTGCGCGTTCTGGTAGGTGTCCTTGCTACTGGTGTATGTGGAGTCAATTGTCCTCCATGTGTGCCCTGTTCATCTTCTTCATCTTCTGCGTGAGGTGTTACAACTTCCTCACCAACTAATTTATCAATGCTCCCATCCCATGCTTCTTCTTGTTTAAACACCACATCTCTGCTAATTACATACTTCTTGGTGATGGGATTATAAAGTCTATATGCTTTAGATTCTTCACTGTATCCAACAAAAATACATTTCTGACTTTTGTCATCTAACTTTCTCCTCGGCTCTTCAGGTACATGTGCATAAGCTACACAACCAAAAATTCTTAAATGAGATCTATGCTGCTACACTTACTGCTCCAAGCTTGCTGAGGAACACGATCCTTCATGCTTTTCGTTGGGCTTCTATTCAGGATGTACACTGAACAAGTAACAACGTCTCCCCAATATTCATTTGGAAGATGCTTCTTCTTCATCATACTTCGAGCCATGTTCATAATGGTTCTATTCTTCCTTTCTGCTACACCATTTTGTTGTGGAGTGTAGCATGCAATAATATGCCTTTTAATTCCATGATACTTACAAAAATCCATAAATTCATTTGACATATACTCACCTCCTCCATCTGATCTCAAGACTTTAATAAATTTGTTACTCTCTTTTTCAGCCATAGCTTTAAAACTTTAAAACACATCAAATGCTTGAGATTTCTGTTTCAACAAATACACCCAAGTTTTTCAACTGTAATCATCAATAAAAGACGTAAAATAAACATTACCAGTCAAAGAAGGTGTTTGCATCGGTCCACACAAATCAGTGTGTACCAGCTCCAATGGTTTTGCTCTGTTTGAGACTCCAAAAATAAATTTCTCTCTATGATGCTTTCCCAATATGCAACTTTCACATGAGCCTGCTGGCTGCTCAATACTAGGCAATCCTTTTACCATTTGCTTCTTCTATAGCAATTCTAAACCACCAAAATGTAAATGATCAAATCTCAAATGCCATAACCATGATTGATCTAAACTCTTAGTTTTATAAGCATTCAAAGAGTTAGTCAAATCATTTCTCATAATCAACGAAAACATTCTATTCTTTGTCATCTCTACTCTAGCAATAAACTATTGACTTGGATATTTATCATAAATAGTGCATACCTTTTTCTTAAAGAATACTCTGTACTCTTTTTCCAACAATTGTTCGACACTCAATAAATTACACATCAAACCAGGAACATAATAAACATCATGAATAGTTATTCTTTTACCATCTTTTGCATACACAACAATCACACCTTTACCATTAACTTTTACCTTATAGTCATTACCCAAATTTACTTCAGACTGTATGCTGGTATCTAGACTTGAAAATAATTCCTTATTTCCAGTCATGTGGTTGTTGCATGCATTGTCCAAAAACCAAATATCTTTTGAACTTTCCTAGGTGACATTACAAGTCAAAAACATAGGTTGTTCTTTAGTCTCCTCTATCATGTGTGTAGACAACTTACTAGCATATGCTTGCTTCTTCCAACACTTGTTAGCAAAATGCCCAAATTTCTTACAATAAAAACATTGAACTTGAGATTTATCATACCTCTGATTTCCTGACTGTCCTGCTTTGCTGCTACTCCCCCTTACGCTAGGAGTACTTTGCTATAACTTCTCTTCATTTTCAGAATCATTTTTGCTGTCACTATGACCAGCACTTCGTCCTCCTCTTCCTCTATTACTAGATCTTCCTCTGCCTCTACCTCTAGTAACATTTAACTGAGATTTAAAAGCATTTTCTAAAGGAGTGTCATGATACCTGTTCATTCTTGATTCATGAGCAAGCAATGAATCAATCAACTCATCAATGTGCATTTGACTGAGATTTTTAAACTCTTCGATTGGAACATCCACAACTTCAAACTTCTTCGGCAAACATCTCAGCAATTTTTCAATCACACGTTGATCTGGAAGATCTTCACCATACTGTCGTAGCTCGTTTACAACACTCATGACTTGTGTCATGAAATTATCAACATTCTCACTGTCTTTCATCTTCAGATTCTCAAAGTCTCTTCTCAAACTTTGCAACTTAACATTCTTCACCTTGGTCACAACTTGATAGCACGTTTCAAGAGTGTCCCAAGCTTTCTTTGAAGACTCGGCACTTGATATCTTCAGAAAAATAGATTCACTCAGGCCTTGCTGAATGAGACCAAGAGATTTATTATCTTTCTTCCGATTTTCCTTCAACAGAACACGTTCAACATTGGTCAAATCCAACTCAGCTGCTTGATTGGCTGGTTCAGGATATCCAATCGTAACAAACTCCCAAAGATCCTGAGCACGCAGAATAGTTCTCATCTTAATAAACCATGTGTCATAATTCCTTTTAGACAACACTGGAATTTGTGGTTGTACTATACTGCTGTTAGTAGCCATTTAAATTAATTTCAAAAAACAAATGAGCAATAAAACTTAACCAGACTCTTAAACCAGAGATGAAACTTAACCACGCTCTGATACCACTGTGGGGAAGGCAAGGGAGTGCTGATCCTTTCCTTAGCAGCACTTGATACTTCACGTACAACTCAAAAAATCACTTACAGTTAATGTTTAGCTCTTCTAAAAAATGTACAAATTTTCTAACAGAGCTCAAAATAACAACCCAGAACCTATAGGACTGTTGCATCTCAACTGCTACTGCTACCGGCACTTCCAAGATTGTGTTGCAGCTAGTTGTTACAGCCAGCAACACTCTATACGCTTAAATCCACTAACTGCGACTGCTCACACCTCACGCACAACTCTCTATTTTTGCACTGATTTGATGACCCCTGTGTCCAGAAACTTATCACAAATATTCTACTTAATACATAAACAACATTCAAACTAAAAACACGAGCTACTACAGCAAGCCAACATAAAAAAATAAAACTGAGTTTTTTCAAAAACATAATTACATAAGAAATTTTCAGAGTTTCAACTCTATTTCTATTACGCTCTATTGTTCATATCCAGCGTCTCAAATATGGTTTACAAAGTAAGTATTTATAGGATTTTAACTAAGTTGGTCATTAAATGCTAATTGGCCCTTTTCTAACAAAACGGGCTTCTCTGTTCAAATGATTTACAATATGTTAATGCTCTGTTACAGTCTGACAGAAATATAAACTACGCTGTCTCTTCAGAAAATAGATCCGCTCAGCTGACATATAAAAATGGTTTTTTATGTTTTAATAATTTGTTGTTTTATCAGGTGTTGAGTTGGTGTGGCGGTGCTGTGACTCTTCAGTGTTGCGGCGGTCACAAGCTGTACAGTGACGGCTCTTCAAATTTTTGGTAGCTCATGTTGCTGCTTCAAAATCTGTTGCAGTTTGACGGTGGAGTAATTACATAATTCCAACAGACTAGCCTCTAGCAATACCTTTTAGAATATTCTTTTGTAACCCGAGATGTTCTCTTGGAAAACCTTCAACATCACATGACCCCTATATTTTAAGAAAGTATTCCGTATTCTTGATGATACCTATTGCCTCCTCACCTAGTACACTGGCAAGTTCGTTACCCATAAAAAAAACCCTTCTCCATGTCCTCATCCATTAGAGATAGAGGCTTATGCTTTGACATGTATTTCTTGTACATAAGCTGGTATTCACCGTCAGATTTTAAGAGACCCATTGAATTCCCATCCACCTAAGCCAATACCAAGCTTCAAAACTACTCTGAGAAGGACCCCTCACCAAGCTAGAGATCGAAATTGGTAAGCTCCATCGCCCCCCTTCCTTGGATCAATAGATTTATGATACGTCCATAGAAAGAATAGACACATGCTATTCACAAAGAATCGAGGTATTCCCAATTGTCCATAACAGCATGTTGCGAGCTAGATTTGAACCCAAATGGGGTGGGTAGGGAGTATAGCAACCAATGCTCCAAACCACCCAATCTAGGCTTTGTTGATTGTACCGTTTCTATATATAGTCAATGCCATGTAGTTATCAAGTTTGAATTTGAATCCAAATGGTTTAAAATTTTCAATTGAATCTTTAGACCTCTAAGTTGTAGGCATGCTTATTGAATTTACTACTACAAAAAATAAGAAAATAAAAACCATACAAAATTACAATATCTCCTTGTAAGATTATTTTAATCTTATAAAACAAGTAAAGATCCATCTTAACTAAAGAGGATCTATCACTGGGACCAAATCCTTGTGGATGCAAATCTTTTTACTTAATAGTTCAAAACTTGAAGAAAAATTTACAAATAATTATGATAAATCAAGAGTTAGTATGAATTTACTCATAAACAAACTCCATAATATCTCTATCAAATTGCTTGAAAACAAATTAATTTCATATTATACAATATCTAAACTTTATTGATTACTAATGAATTATTTACAAAATCTTAAATTTGAAAATAAAATAGACCATAAAACACCAATGCAAATGTCATTCCCTTTGCAGTTCAGTATCATAATCTCATATTATAGTAACCATGTTGCTAATTTAAAAAAAAAAACAATTCATGATCATAATCTCATATTATAGTAACCCTAATGCTAATTTAAAAAAAAATATAACCACTTTGACATAAAGAGAGCTAGGACATAAATTTTAAGTGCCCACTCATATTTCTCTTTGTCCATCAAAAGATCTTGAAGAAAATTCCCGTTCTCAATAACATTGTTATAAATATAGAGGCGGGGATATATAACTCAATAAATAGCTTCAATGAACTGTAAAATGAGTAGATGAAGATGTTTATTCCGTTGTGAATCGAGCTGAAATGGCCAGGATGCTGTAAATCCTCAAAGAACGTTCTCCACCTTCACTTCCCAGATCTAAGTGTTTTGTTTTTAATTATTGGTTTGATTTTATTGAATTTGATAATTATAATTATATATTTATTAACATAAGTATTTAACATGTTGTTGGTGAACATCATTAAGTTATAAGTTAAATGTTACTAATAAATTATTAATTAAACAAATTATACAACAAAAACTTATAATTATGAACAACAAAAACTAATTTCCGGCCATAACTGTTAGATTATTTCTTCGACATTGCAAACTATGAATAGAAAACGGCCACATTGGGATTCGATGGTCCTTTGTAACTGTCTTTCAGATTTTTTTTTCTTGTTTCTGAATGAGATTATTGCACCGATATTTTTTTCCGGAATTTGATTTTCGCTCATTTTCTCTAATTGGAACCAGGTGACTTTGATTGCAGCAATCACACATGGTCTCGCCATTTACACTGAAAGAATAATAAATAATAATACGTAAGGCGACTATAAGATTAAGACTTTTTAGACAGCCGTAAATCCAACATATGCCAACTATGAACCTAGTAAAATAGAGATTTAGGGAAAGCGGTAAGAGTTCATGAGCTTTGAATAAGGCACATTCTTTGAATAAGGCTTCGTTGGAATTTGACGATCTATCCTTGAAATTTGGAAAACCAAATTCAAAGCGTTGCGTTGCTGGAATTTGACAAGCTCTCCTTGTAATTTGGAAAGCCAATTCAACGCGTTGCTAGAATTTGACAAGCTCTCCAGCTTGGACTTTAGGAAGCCAAATTCAATGAGTTGTTATAGGCAAATTTATCGATTGAATTTTATGATTTCAAAAACAAAATTTACCCCGTTTTGATTGGAAAAAAAGCAAAAACGAACCTATAAAATTACTTTTTTAGTTATCTTTAACAAACATGTACATTTGGTTCATCTAGCGGACTAGTCAATGGTTAACTTCGTTGGATGAACCCAACGTACATGCTTTTTAAGAAGCCTTTTTCGACAACATATTTCGATATTATTACAGCTTCATTGAGTCCATGTTCAGACAGAGGGAATCGAGTTCTTGAGAATGAAAGCATCTAACAAACCAGATCTCGAAAAGGGTTATTAGGATGGGTTTGAGGAATTTTTAAGCCGGGCTTAGTCACAAGTTATTGGGGTTGACGCTTTCTGAGTAATAAATTACTGATACATATGACTTGACTTTGCTGGCTATTAGATTTACTTTGGCTATTGTTCTATAGTTAAATAAAAAACAATTTCCAAAGCACACGAACGGCTGATCTATATTCTATATAGGAGGAGGAAGAAAGCGCATCAACAATATGTATGTGCCGAGCAACAACTATTTTCATCCTTAGCTTCTTTCAATATTCTCATATTGTATCGCCATGGATTCAGTACGGGCTACTGTTTTTTTCATTATCCTAGTCTCTGCAGCGATAATGGGTTCCGAGCAGCACAGCGACACGAAGATCGCTGAATTTATCAAATCGTCGTGCAATATGACTCAATATCCAGAGCTCTGTGTTTCATCGCTCTCTTCATCCGCTGGATCTCTGAAGCCCAAGCCCAGGCAAAGCGACCTGGTGAAGGCGGCCATGAACGTGAGCCTGGTTCATGCCCGCAATGTCTCCGTTTGGGCTGCTGCAGAACTGAAACGCAAAGCTGGCACCAGGATCATGAGTGGCAGAGAAAGAGCGTCGCTTTCGGATTGTGTTGAGATGTTGGAGAACAGTAAAGACAGCATTCAACAATCTCTGGCGGAGATGAATGTGTTGAGGCGGAACACCTTCGATTCTCAGATGGACGACGTGCTGTCATGGATGAGTGCTGCCCTCGCCAACGAAGAGTCGTGCCTCCAAGGTTTCCAGGAGTTCAATGCCACGACTGGGGAGGTTACCAAAATGGTGACGAGCCGCGTGCAGAATGTCTATCAAATTACTACTAACGCTCTCGCCCTCCTCAACACATTCGCTGCCACGGAAGGAGGAATGACGATCCCTGCGTGAACGCCACAACGACGAACTGGGCGTTATGTTTTAGTACCTTTATGTACTCAATAACATTTAATAAAATCTACTTACTGATTTTTGCCTACTTTAACATCAATCGCACATATTTTTATTGGATATGTGGTGTATAACTAGCAATTGCTTTTTAAAACGGTGTAATAATAAGTACATATGTTTTTTTATGTTTATTATGTAGGGTGAAGTGGTTGAATTTTTTTTTAAATTGTATTAGTGTTATGGTAAAAAGCTTAGTCTATGGACTAAAGTTTTTCCAAAGTGTAGATCTAGCCTTGTACTATAAGTACTGTCACAAATGAGCTATCATATTTGTAAAGAAGGCCAAGGAATGCATACGAGTGTATAGTTTCCTCTACTCAGAGACCGATTTCCAATCCTGTTGATGCGTATTTATGGAATAATTCCCTGCCAGATAAAATATCATGCTTTATTTGGTTAGCTGTCAGGTTCAGAATTCTCACTTGGGAGAATTTACAAAAAAAAGGAAAACAGGGCCCAGGTTTTTGTATTCTATGTAAAGATGATGGAGAAACTGTTGAGCACTTATTCACTAATTGTGCTGTATGGAAAAAGGTGGCTGAACAGGTTTGTGAACATTTTAATCTGCATGCTTTCCTATCTCATGTCCCTTTAGTGGAAATGTTACTGGACTGGCTGAGGAAGATGTCTAAAAGTTCAACTCTCCATTTGCTTCCATTCCACATGATGTGGATTGTATGGAAGGCCCGCAACAAGGCTATCTTTGAAGATGAAAGAAGGAATGTCTACAGTATTGTATGTCAAATTATTTCTGCTGTTCAGTATCTATCTGTATTGCCTGTTGAAAAGAAAAAATCTGGCAGAATTTTGGGAAAGAAGCCTCCTATGATCTTTCCCTGTGGATTCATTGATGGTGCATCTAATTGTAAAGTTGCAGGTGCGGGCTTTTGCATTTATATCAGTGACTGTCACCATATGGAGTTCACGCTGGGGGTTGGATATGGTTCCAACACAAAAGCGGAATTGCTCAGTTTATGGGCAATTCTACTTACTTCCCATATGATGGGGATCCCCCTTACCCAGATATATGGTGATTTACTTGTAATCATCAATTGGGTGAGAGGATCGACTGCTCTCTCCCCCACTGATCTGGTTCATTGGTGTAGGGAGACAAAAAAGTTATTTAATAGCTTCCAGGCATTGTCAGTCACCCACATCTACCGAGAGCACAATCGGTTGGCTGACCGTCTCTCTAAAGATGCACTCACTTTTCCACAAGGAAAAGGCAGATTTATGGAATTTATTGAGAACCAATTGGTTTCTCAGGGACATTTTCAGCTCTTCTGAGTATGCTATAAGGGTTTTCCCTGTTGTATGGATGGTTATGTGCTGAGTACTCAATTTTAGACAGCTGAGCAGCGCCTTTTGGCACTTGTTAGATGTGGATGGGTGTGACAGTCCTATCATGATGAGTCAGTTTGCTGATGGGTTATATTAGTGTTTGATGAGCCATTCCCCCTGGCTGAACTTCTATGGGCAGTGATTTGATGTAACCCGATAGTGGGATGACTGTAAAGATGACCTTTGATTCTAATAAGAATAACAAGGACAGGCTTTCTTCTTCCTGAAAAAAAAAAAAGAAGGCCAAGGAAAGACGAACTTTAAAATCTCAAATATCACAAATAGGCAATCAAATATTAAATGTAAAGGAAGCTAACAACAAACAAAATATAGTTGGGGTTGTCATAGCATTTCTTTTAGACCAAACTAAACCTCTCCATTTACCCAAGTCTAAAGAATTTAGCTTGTAATTTTGAACAATTTTGTATAATTTTGTACTAAACCTCTTCACCTTTGATATGAATTTCCACCTTCAAGTTGGCCCAAGTCTTCTGCCCCCCCTTCAGTGGATCAACTAAACAGTCCACCTCCTCCTAATCATCTTCACCACTTATCACCACCTCCTATCTCTTCCAACCCACCCATCTTCCAAGCTTAGTAGGGAAATCTACCTCTCTAACATATACATTAATACTTTTATAATAAATATTTTTTTGATTGTTAACTCATCAAAACTTGATTGATTGAGAAATGCTCATTTTAAAACTTTTCCAATGTATAAATTATTTTCAATGAAAAATAATTTTATAATGCATAAAGCTTCTCTTAAAATCATATAAATCAAAATTATTTTCAATGAACCTTAATAACCATCCATCCTTTTTATAAATACTAATAGGATACATGGAAAGTAAAAAATGGGAAGTAAAGTAGGTGCAATGAAGTGAAAAAGAGAATATTGAAACAAGTACTATGAGGAGCTTGCTATGTGGTTTTGTATGTGGTTTTGTTTGAGTGGTTTAAGGGTGGTTCGATCAAGGTTTTTTATAAAGTATGATGTTAACATCCTTTGTTGATGGATTCCAATATTCAAAATGGATTGCAAGTTCATAACATATATGTTGCACAATTTAAAGCTAATGAGAAACACAAAATGCAATGTAATAGAAACCTTCAGTATGGGAAAGTGGGCTAAGTGCAAACAAGACCCAATCTATAGCACTCTCTCTATCTAGAACACATAACTCTATCAAGGACAAACAAGTTTTATGTAGGTATCCAATAATTCCAACACAATAAGTTAAAGACCACCTTGCTACATACATAGGATCCTACCAATGTGTAAAAATAATACATTAAGAACATTGATTCTCTATTGTAAACAAAATAACTGCATTGTTACATTTTCAGGGTGACACAACAGGACTACAAAAACTCTACTAATGGCATGGAAGGCACAAGATTGACATTCAATGAATTTACCATGCACAACTCCTCTTTAAGTGTTTCCTTTTACAAATGCTCCTCTAAGCATATCTACATTTCCCATGATCCTCCTTGCATCATCATTTTCTATAGAGATGTGATATTAAAGAATGGAAAGAACGCATGCAATGGGGTTCCACTTGGAATGCTCAAGTTTAACACTTAGTGCTTACATTGTGGTGGTCGTGTCTCCACTAGAAAGGAGTGAACTCCAAGGCCTTGATTATGGCTAAGTCGAAGGGCCACTTGAACCTATCATAATCCTTCTCAAAATCTATAATAATGAAAAGGGCATTGAGAACTAGGCATCTGGTCAAATAATACCTTCTCAAATTGGAATGAAATTGTTGTTAGAATAATCAACCCATAGTATTTACCCACTTAGACATTATTTCATTTATTTTGTCTTATTTGCCTAGTCCATGAGTCCCACCATGTGCA
>LPNX010582870.1:0-12338 GCA_001517045.1 Pseudotsuga menziesii | reverse complement strand
AGATAATTAATTGATTCCAACGTAATTATATTTGTTGCTAAGCCTTATCTACTCTTTGTAAATCTCAAAATGATTTATAATACATAAATACCTTTAACATTTATAAACTTACTCTTTTAGTTTTAGTAATTGAAATTCACTTATAGCTTTTTTTACGTCGAAGGTGTAAAAAAATGGAGACGGTAGTCTCTAGATTCCTCGTCACTCCATAAAATTGCATCTGGACACGTGTCTTGGTGATTGGTAAATGGCAATTGAACAAGTGTCACAGGTTGGGTTTGCTACTTGAGGATCCGTATTGCACGTGCTCGAGTAGCTGAAAACGTGTATTGAATATTTTAATAAGGGTTATTCTAACTACATTTTGATTCCTACTTTTTACCTCGATCCGTTGCCTGAGGGTTCATCCTACATGTGTTCGGGAAGATGGACATGTGTCTTGCGTGGTTTGATAGGATTTGTTGTTAACTAGGTTTTAATCCGGGTTTATTACCTCCATTTTCCTCTTGAGGGTCTGTCATGCATGTGTTCAATCAGTTGGATAGGTGTATTGCATGTTTTGACAGGGGTTTTGTTAACTGGGTTTCGATGCCTACTTATTACCTTCTCTTGTTGCTTGAGGGTCGGCCCTGTGTGTGTTCGGGAAGTTAGAAAGGTTTCTAGCATGTTTTGATAGGGGTTTTGTTAGTTGGGTTTTGAAGCAGGCTTACTTCATAACCTCTATTTGTTGCTTGAGAGTTCGTCTTGTGCATGTTATGGCAGTTGGACAGGTGTCTCAGGTATTTTGACAACAATTATGTTACCTGGATTTTGATTCATCCATATTTGGGAAACTTAGTGTGGTTTTCCCATTTGTTGTTTCACAGTCCATCACAGTCAAACTGATAGCCTTTAGGATTCAGTATTGACAGGAGGGGAAATGGGTTTTGGACAAGTGCATTGTCTGTTTTGACTGGTGTTTTGAGTGTGGCTCTCAATGGTCGGTCCTACACACAATTGGATTGATAACCTTATCTCCTAATAAATTGTTTGCGTGCACGTTTGGTGGTCAATTTCATATTTTAGTGCACACCTGGATTGACAACCCTATTTTTCATATCGATATCCTTCCTACAACATTCTTCCCACTTTAATTGCACAGATGGAATTTTTTTGGTTCTCTACAAATCGGGCATACTCATTTGTTTGTGAATTGGACATACCCATTGCAAAGGTTTCATGCTGAGGGATTTTCATCCAAGTGCCTTGTGTTTACACTCAGGTTTTGTGGGGTTGATCGGGTCAATGAAAAACAAACTGCTAATGTCCCTTCATCGAGATCAATTCTCTCCATCAATCCTCCATCAATGCATTTTTGCTCCATCAATGTAAGAAGGATGTTCGTTTCGTTTAGACACGAGCCTCTTTCTTAATTGCAGCTTATCTTATAAGGATTTGGAATATCTTGTCAGAATCTTCACTTCACCAGGTTTGGTGCTGCACCCCTTTTTCTTTGCATCATTTATACGAAGCCTCACGTAACCAATATTTGCTACTATTTTGGTTTTGTTTTCTTGTGTTTCTTTTGTTGGTCTTTATTTAGACCAGAGGTTTTGCAACTGAGTTTTTTCCATTTGGTTGAATTCGCAGGTATTACTTCAACATGGTTAACCGTTTTCGACATTCCTTGTGCTAGCAAAATATTTGCTTTCTATTTCTCTGGCTTTGAATTGAGTTTTTTTTTTTGCAATGGGAAGTTTAGTATTGAAGTTTTTAATCTTAGTATTTAATTACAAGTACGCAACTATGATTTATACAATCTCTGTAATTATTTTAAAACAAATATACATTATCTTGCATACATTTGACAGTAAAATGATTGGTGGTGTGAATTACTATATGCTTACTGTCAAATAGATGGTTTCACTTTTCAAACTACTTATAAATTTTGTTTTTGAATGGGTATGAGTAGTTATGAAATGTGGTATTTAGTCTACCAGGGGAAACTCTATTTTTCTAGAATATAGATTAATCCTATAGTTGGTTTAATCTCTTCAATTATTATTGCAACTTTTGTTGAAGCTTCTGGAACTATCCATATAATGTTGATGCTTTTGGCTACTTGAAAGTAGTTCCATAAACCAATATTGGGATATTGAATATTTCAAATATGATATCCTACTAGGAAAATCCTAATCCAACAATGCTTTTTGCTACTTGGAAGAAATTCCATACACAAATATTCAGTTGACTGAATCTAATTCCTACAAATTTTATTAGCATACTTTATAAATATATATTTTCTCACTTAAGAGTTAGCTTGGACATATTCCCATTTTCCCAATCTTCTTTGACCACAAAAATATCATTCATAACTTCATTCCGAACATGTTATGTGTAATTTAGACATATGGGACTGATTAATCTTGTTAGAAAATCCATGAATATCCATATTAGATCTCTATTCACCCCCCTACAACAGAGGACAATTTGTACTCATCCAACACTGCCTTAATATCATACATCCCTTTCTTCAAGGTCTCCCTAAACATTATTGCGCTTAAAATTGTGTTCTATCACCTTGTGTTCACTATTCATTTTCATTAGCAAACGCCGGGTCTACAAAACTTGCTTCTGCATCCAAAACATCCTCCATCCATGCAAGCCATTTTATCAATTATAGGAATGCATTAGTTATGCATTAAAACAAGTTGATATGAGATGGGTTTGTCAAGCCACATTTTTGCATGCGTGACTGTGGAAACCTTTAAAAGTAAATTTTAACATGATCTCCATGTTTTGACTAATGAAATTAGAAACAGATTTGTAAACATTATTGCACATAAAATTGTGTTCTATCACCTTGGTGACAATGTTCATTTTCATTAGAAAAGACTTGGTTTGCAAAAGTTTTTTCTGCATCCAAAACATGCTCCATCCATGAAACACATATTCTCAATTATATAATTGCATCATGTGTGCATCAAAACAAGTTGATATGAGATAGGGCTTCCAATCTCGATTTATGCATGCCTGATTATCAATCTAGCTTTATGCATTCCTAATATCAACATGATTGCAATGTGTTGACTAATGAAATTAGTGGCAGATTTTTTTTGGGGAAAACATGAAAACCACGCTGATAGCACAAAGTAATGCAGTATCAAAACCCAACTAACAAAAGAATCTCCCATTTTTCATTTACATTGCAAATTGTTCATATTTCTTGTTCTATAAAAAAAAAGTCAAGCTCTTGAAGTCCTAGCTACTTTCTTAGGAAGTCAACAATTTGTTGACTTCAAGTCCTAAATATCAACATGCTTTTCATGTTTTGACAAATGAAATTAGAAACAACCCTTGTCAAACCACTTGAGACACTTGTACAACTGGCCGAACATGTATATGATGAATCCTCAAGCAACAAACAATGGTAATATATTGCACCGAAAGCTTGTCATCTTGATCCATGTGTCAACCTTATTCCTAATCCCTAAAGTTTCCCTTGAAAAAGTGTGTTGAGTTTGAAGTTTCCCATAGCTCTTTTTCCTCCTCTATGAGGGTTTCCACTCTTACTCATAAGGAAAGGTGAACCAACACTCTTTCCCTTTATGCAAGATGCATTATTGGCACTCTTTCCCCTCATGCAAGGTGCACCATCCCATTCTAGTGCTCTATCTCATACAATAAGTTGTTCCAATGATGTTTTGAGGGAAAAAATAGAAGTTTTGAGGCCCTTCTTGAAGGTGGATGAGGTGGAGGATGATCCCTATCTTATAGGTGAGGTGGAATTCGGTTCCCTAAGGTATGGGGAATATCCCTTAGACTCCTCCTCCTAATACTCAACCTACTCTATCCATTTAGAATTATAAATTGAACCCTCTCTCCATTGTGAAGGGAGGAAGGACTATGGTATTCTTATGCTGGTGGAACTTCTGGAGTTGTTTGGATTTTAGTCATCTTCCTTTTGATTTCTGAATGAATGGAGTGCTATAGACATTCTCTCATTTTGTGTTTGTAGATCTGAAAAGAGTTTAATTATCAAGTTTCATTTTGATACATGCATTTGAAAATCGAAGTGCTTCCCTACTTTGTTTCATACATTGTTGATATTTGTTGCATGTTTGATTCCATTTGTGCTTTTTGAACTTCTATTGCAGAAAGTTAGAATTGTTGCACTCTAGGAAGGAATTTTTATTTTCCTTACTATTCAAATTCATGTTGGTTTGAAAAGAAAATCAACATAGCTCAGCTGATAATTTATGGGTCTTTACAAGAATTGTGATTGATGTTGGTATTTAAAGCTTCATAGTTGGATTTGATTATAACTTCATTTGTTTAGATATCTGATTTCTATCTTCTTTAACAGAAAATCTCTTTTCCTATCTTAGGTAGCTTTCATCGAAAGATAAATCTGCATCATCATGTATCTAGTATTTGCATTCTTTTTACATTTCTTGTCTACACCTCATGCATCCACTTAATAACATAAGATAAAATTAACGATAGCTTAGGGTTAATAATTTAGTAACTGTGTGTAAGTTAGAGATGTGTTTCAATGTCTTTAAGAGTGGTAACTATTGTTGTGAGCTTGCACTGCATCCCGAGTTCTTATAGTTCTTCCATGTACCAAATGGTATATCAAATCGATTTTCACGTACCTTTGGGTGTATAGAAAATTACTTCACATACTTGGTAATATATCAGAAGGCTCCTGTCGAGCAGTTGTGCATTATACAACACCACTGCAAATTCGATCTCCCCCGTACTTAGTGTATATTGGGAGACCCCTCTAGGAATCCTGTGACCAATTGAGTTAACCTTTTGGACATCTTGGCATCACAATACATTGAGAACAACACTCAGGGAGATTAATACGCATGTTTCATCTAGGTAGTTGGGTATTCAAAAAAGGGTATGATCCCAATCCTCCTTGTCATGTCTTACTATTGGAACCTGCGGTATATAACGAGTTGTGAAGCCTTGATAAGCCTGTGAGGATTGTGACTTTTGATCCACTCCTATTCATATTGTTTTATTGTTTCTTATAAACTTGAGTAGTGTTTAATTTGTGTGGTACTTCAAATAATCTAGAGAGTTCAGATATGGGAGACTCTCCTGAGACCACCATTCATGAGACCCCTTTTCAAGGTATTTATTTTGTTTCTCCCCCTTGTGGAGTTGTTGGTCCTCCCTTCATGGCCACTTTGAGTCTTCCCATATTTAATATAGGATTTCATGTGTGGTTATTATCCAATCGTGTTATACCAAATGCATGTTTTGTGTTGGATCAAGGTCCTTCACTGCATGAGAATCGACCTCATGTTAACCCATTTCCTTCTTCCTTGAATGTTGAATCGACTTCCCTTTCTTCCTCTTCACCTGTTGAAAACTATGATGTTAGTAAATGGGAGGATAAGAAGAATATGAAAAGGAATGATAAGAAGAACAAAATTAAGAAGAAGGTCACATCTCTAACCTTTGATCATCATGTTGGAAACCAATCATCCACTAGTAATAGTGTTGAGAGTATTGATTTTCGCACAAGAACACCTCGTAAGACTAAGTTCCCTTGTAGACTTTGCAAGGGTGAACATATTCTGAAATATTTTCATGGTCTATCCTGGGTTTTATAAGTGTGGTATGAGGCTTCCCAACATCCAATGTCATCATCCCTAGTCTCCACACTGATGATACCTTTCCAACCAGTGACTCTATGGTTAGGATTCAGAAAGCAAAGGTCAGACATCCTTTCTTGATATGTAAGGAAATTCACCTTACTTACATTTGTCCTCTTATGGATGAATATTCTAAGTTGTTGGAAGATATCATTGTTCCTAAAAAATGACTTCCTGCAGGTTATCGTAAGTTGTCTCTTGACATCCCATTGGTTGAATAAGTGGTCGATCCAGTTCCATCCTCAGTCGATCCCACTCTTTCTTTAGAGAGTGAAGAATAGATAGTTAGTCCCTCTCTTCCTTTGGAGAGTGAATTTAAAGTGGTGTAGTCGATGTCATCTCCACCCAATCCCACTCTCTCATCAGAAGGTGTTGAGACTGAATTAGTCTCTTCGACACAATCTTCGTCTTCTCCCTTTCTTTTAGTTGAGAGTGAACTGAAACCTGTCGAATTTTTTCGTAGTTAGTTATGAGTATTCTACGAAAGAGTAAATTTTGTCTCCTTTGAGAGAGCCCTCTCCAAGTAATGAGGTTATTTTTATTGAATAGAGTAAATTAACAGAATCTTGTCTCCATTTGAGTGTTCCTTTCTAGATATATGTGCGAGTTACCGTTAACAGTATACTTTGCGCTATTGTTGACGAAGGGATTTTTGTTAGTATTCTATCCTCAACTGGTTGGAAAGCCATAGGTTCTCCTTTGCTTCTGCTAACCACTAATAAGATAATGGATTTTAATAGAAGACCTACTATGCCTTTAGGGATCCTTCCTCTTTTTCCCATCACTTTAGGGTGGAAAACTATCTGCATCGATGTTATGGTATTCCAAGGTCCCTTATATTTTTATCTGATCCTTAGGTGAGATTATGTTTACACCATGAATGTTGTAGTGTCCATACTCTTTTGATTGATGTATTTTTACCCATGATGGGAATATTGTGACCATTGATCATATTTCCTTCATTAGACCCAATCATCTTATGACTCCTAGTCATCAAACTTCCTTCATTGTCCGACATGTTCTTGTAGTTATTTCTACTTCACTTGTCATGTCTCTTAGCTCTGAACATCATGACGAAGTTCAGTCGTTTGAAAATCATAGCTTCTTCTCCTCATGAGGAAGTTGTGAGGGCATGTCTCCTGTAAGGGGGAAACCCACCAACCTCTGAACATCATGTTGGCTTAGAACTTCCTATAAGCATAGTTCCCATTCTATATCAAGATCGTTAAAAAATGGAATAGATTCCTGTGAGCATAGTTCCCATTCTGTGTCGATCTCGTTAAAAAATGAAATAGGTCATTCTGAGCATAGTCCCCATTCTATGTCAAGCTCGTTAAAAAATGAAATAGATGCCTATGAGCATATTTCCTATTTTATGTCAAGCTCATTAAAAAATGAAACGGATGCTTGTGAGGATAGTTCCCATTATGTGTCAAGATCGTTAAAAAATGAAACAGGTGTCCTCAAGCATATTTATTCTTTATTTCAAGCTTGTGTAAAAATGAAACAGGTCCCCAAAAGCATAGTTATTTTATGTTTCAAGCTTGTGTAAAAATGAAACAGGTCACCTTGAGTAGTGTTTACTCTTTGTTTCAAGCTCGTTAAAAAAAAAACTAACTCTGAGCATAGTTCCTATTCCATGTTAAGATCATTAAAAAATGAAATGGATACCCACAAGCATAGTTATTCTTTGTTTCAAGCTTGTTTAAAAATGAAACACGTCATTTTGAGCAGAGATCCTTTTTCGTGTCAACCTCCTTTCATGTGATTTGGGGGATGTACCCTACCTCTTGATGTTGAAATTAGGTTACTTGACAATTATATCGGGGGAAAGTACCAACCACTGGACATCATGTCCGGAAACCACCCGTCAATGGGAGTCATTTTGAGCATACTTTATTTTAAGTTTCGAGCTTGCTAAACCATGAAAAAGACTTAGATAATTGTTCTTATTCTATTCCAAGCTCATTAAAAAATGAACCAGGTACCCTGAGCATTCTTTCAACCAATATTTGAGCTCATTGCAAAAAGAAAGATGGTGTTGAGCTTACTTTTCATTTTTTGTGCTCTGGTTAAACATGAAAACCGGTTTGAGCTTACTCTATCGCTTTTTTGTGCTCTAGATTCAAACATGAAAAAGTTTTCAAGTGCCTTTTATACCTTTAGTGTGCTAATTAAAAACTTAAGTAAGATGTAGTGAGTTTACTTTTACTATTTTTCAGACTCGTTAAAATTTGGTTATGAAAAAAGAACCCTAATAGGGTCATCTTTAAGCATTTTTTGGACTCTTAAAATGTGAAAAGATTCTTGAGTGAGATTTTCTTATTCATGCTTGTAAAAGGACCTGAAGAGTCATATTCCTGGTGATAGTTTACCCTCTTTTTGGACCAGGGGGGACTACTTGCGAAAAATGTATACTCCAACCAATCATGACAGGAAGAGTGATCCTGACAATGATTTTATAGTTTTTCAGGCCTTGACGACTAAATTTATGAAAAATTTGATTCTGGAGTATTCTTGGTCATTTCACACTCTCTAAACATGAAACGATGAATGACTTTGATTTCTTCGGACTCCTAAAATCAAACGATGAAGGACCCTTTTTGGGAACAAACCCCTCCTTTATCAGGTTCGTCAAAAGTATGGGACAGGACTCATCACTTGATGAGCTGTAACGAGTGTTTGTTACCCTATTTGACCTCGTAAAAATGAAAATAGGTACTCATCCTTTGTGATGGGTAAATTAAGGAAAGAGTATGTTTTTTGTATTTATGATAGTACATAGTTACTCTTGAACATGGCACTCAATTGCATATGCATTTTAGTACCTGGGTAATCTGTTTGTCTTTGAGTCCTGATAGTTCCTTGAGTCTTCTTACTCATTTGAGTTTTCTAAGAATATTCCTGTCATTAGTTTCATTGGGGGGATTGGTTTAATTCTCGTATCAATACTTCCAAGTCATGCCATGCTCATGTTCAAGAGATTTTTGGTAATCTGTTCACTGTCTGTAGTCAGTTTACCTTCTATCATGTTTTTCATCTCTGAGTCAATTTCGTACATCACTCTATTGTCCAGTTTGATATAAAACATATATTAACGTTTTTTGTTTCGATGATGGGGGATTCATCATGGCCCTCCTTCAACGAGTCTATTCTTGTAAACTTCAACGCCTCATCCATGGATTTGACTTAGAAACCAAGACAAGTACCTTGGGCCTGCATGCCTTAATGGAAGGTTTCCTCGCATTCAACATGATTTCACATCATTGACACTTGATTGAAAGATTCTACCAAGTGTTGAACTCTAAGTCCTCTATTCACACTCGAAGGAATGTGCTGAGATACCTTGGGAATCATTGACATCAATGGTTATTTCCCTCGCACTTGTTAACAATTTACATTAATGACTTGTAAGAAAGTGGTTTCTACCTTTGTTCGACATCAAGACATTGTAATCACATGGTTAGATTTGTATCATTGCATGTTTGACTTGAAGACCCTGGGTTATCTAATATTTCTCTTGAGGTTGCAATGGATTTTTTTGAGTCATATTACATGGATCCACTTTGTATTGGTAGTGGTTGTGTTATCCTCTCGTCATGGATCTATGCTTGTGTTTAGTAGCCATGATTGTGTCTAGTTGGTCTCTACTACCATGGATCTGCATTGTATTGGTTAGCAACCATCATTATAAGTCATATGATATTTGAGTCAGTGGTATTATAGTAGCTTCCAACAAACATCCTTGCCTTCAATTTGTTCACTTTGCAAAGAATTCACCTATCGCATTCCTCTAACTTCATGACCTGGGGGGAATTATGTTACGTCGAAATCTTGTCATCTATATCCATGTGTCAACCTTATGCCTAATCCTTGATTTTTCCCTAGCTAAAGTGTGTTGAGTTTGAAGTTTCCCCTAACTCTTTTTCCTCCTTTAGGAGGGTTCGCGCTCTTACTCATAAGGAAAGGTGCACCGACACTCTTTCCCTTCATGCAAGGTGTTTTAGTGGTAGTCTTTCTCCTAATGCAAGGTGTGCTAGCCCCTCTCTGGCACTTTGTATCTTATAGCAAGCTATGACGGTGATGTTTAGAGGGAAAAAAGAGATGTTTTGAGGCCCTTCTCGAAGGTGGATGAGGTGAAGGATCATCCCTATTTTCTAGGTGAGGTGCTATTCGGTTCCCTAACCTATGGGAAAGATCCCTTAGACCCATCCTCCTAATCATCAACCTAATCTATCCCTTTGGCCTTATAAACTGAACTCTCTCTCCATTGTGAATGGAGGAAGGACTATGGTACTCTTATGCTAGTGAAATTATAGGTGATCCATATCATCCTTTGGGAAAAATACCACCCTTTGGGAGGCTACGATCATATTTTGGACGCTTGGCTTGGATTGTTGGATGGAATATTGTAGCGTTAAGGATAGGCTATGATGCTCTTTCCTTATGTAATTATATGTATCTCCTTGATTACAGTAATACAAATCTCTTTCCATAAATGTTATCGTGTTAATTATATTTAGAGATTTCTTCCTTAACTATTAGCTTATATTAGCTTATATCTATGTATGCTTTAACCCTTTTCTTGCTCTATCTCTTTCATAAGGTTTTACAGTTGGAGATCTAAAGGCCTGGAGCTTGGAGTAATAGGGAGGAGAAGACTTATCTATCTGAGGAAAGGTACTCATCTCTTCATCCTGTATCTTCATTGATTTAGGAAAGTAGGATGTATTATGTACTTGATTTTTTCTAGATCCACTATGACTGGGGAGATCTAGCTTGGGTCTGCTTGAGTATATTTACCCACTAACATAATAGGAAGGAATCAAAACTTAATTAATAGAACCCCGGTTAAAACATGCAATACACCTGTCCAACTAACCAAACACACGCAAGATGGACCCTCAAGTAGTAAACTAAGGTAATAAGCCTACTTATTTACAATATTTAAAAAAACACTTGTCCAAACAAATGAGACACCTATCCAACCACCATTCGCCAATCACCAAGACACGTGTCCAAATTCCATTTGATGGAGCAACGAGAAACCGGGTTCCTCTGATTTCAAGTCCATTCTTGTTTATAACTTTCTTCCAAATATGTTCTACGTAGTGAGGACATCTCATATAACCATGAAAAAATACACAAGACAGCTGCCATAAAATCCATTTGTTGGCTTTCCAATCCATCTGTTTGCAAGACGAGCCTTGAAGCCTATAAAATAGAAAATCACCTAGGTTGCCATGTTTTTACCCACTAAATCAGCATGAAATATGTTTTTGTGAAAATACGAAATCGACACTAAGATCACAAAGTAATTATTCATTAAAACCCAACTAATAAACAAATATCCCCATTTGCATGCACATTGGAAACTGTTCATATTCCACCTGCTATATAAAAAACAACTCTTCAATTCCTACCTACTTGATTAAGAAGTCAACAATTTGTTGAATTCAAGTCCTAAATATCAACATGCTTTCCATGTTTTGAAAAATGGAACTAGAAACAATTATTTTTTGGGTCTAATGGGGAATCCCTTACTTTACCAAATAAGTTTTCATCAAATTTTAGTTAACAAAACAACTGTAGAATAAACAATAGACATCTTCCCAACTTCCACTCTCCACACTGTTAAGGAATCATAGAGACATGATCTCAATTGTTTCATCCAAGTGTTTCATCATTGTTTAACCTCAATAAGAAGGATAGAAATTCCATTCAGAGCATTTGATATGTCTTGGTCATGAGAAAAATACTATCTGCCCTTATCATAATTTGCTTAGAGATTTGTCAAGCATTCTTAGTTTCACTATCATGATACCAAATAAGATTGCATCAAAACCCAGTGAACAAAACATATGACAATCAATGTTAGCCATTTGTCCCTAGGACACTTTCCATACTTATAAGGAATCTTGGACAATTCATATCCATTGTTGTAGCCAAGTATGTCATCATTTTTTAAAATTAAATGAGGAATTCACTGTTTAAGAAGTATCTTAAACTCAATAAGCTGTCCAACGTGACTTTGCTTCAAAGCATCTGGTATGTCTTGATCATGAGAAAAGACTTCCTTCCCTTATCATTGTTTTCTTATAGATCCAAATAAATCTGCATCAAAACCCAATTAACAAAACTCCAACCAAAACACTTAAAACATTTGGCCAAAAGTCATTCCTCGAACTATCAATCTAGATGTGTGTAGGATGGACCGTAAATCATTAAACAATAAAACCATATTTAGCTTACCATTCCAACCTAAATAGCTTTATGGAATATATGTTATTCCTATAGTTGTTGTTGCAATATTCATTGGACCTTTTTTGGGATTATTTGGAGAATATGCTTGCTTCTGAAGGAACTTTCTCATTTAAAAATTTGTACCTTCTAAATATTTATTGTCTTTTTAAAGAGTAGCATCCACAATTTGCACACTTTCCCACCCTGCTCTGATTTCAAGTCCATCCTTCTTTAGAATTTTCATTGAAATATGTTCTACATATTAAGGGCATATCATATAACCATGTCAAAACGCACAAGGAATTTTCCCAAAAAAACATATCTTGGCTTACGAACCTTGAATCATGAAGGCTATCAATGAAGAGTGTGGGCATGAGGGATGTGTTGGCTTCCTACAAATTTCTCATTTTTTTTTTTTTTTTTTGTTAATAAAAAATGATA